>OU795038.1:41245120-41749509 GCA_917208275.1 Patella pellucida | reverse complement strand
TCGTTAACTGGGTATCTAACAAAAGGGTCACAGAATACACAATTTTAAATTTTTTTGAAATATTTCAATGTTTTCATCATCTCAAAACTCAGAGGCATCATATAAATCTTTATTGCAATTCTTCTGCTGAAGCAAGATGTCGGGACCTTTACACCAATTTCCTGAAAAAAGGAAGTAAAAAAAGTAGTTAGATAAGATAAGATAAGATTTTATTGCATCAAAACACCCATTGAGGACATCGTACAATATGAACATGTACATAAAGATCTAGCAATGATTATTATACATGCATGTATATAGCACTACTTCCACAACAGTGTTCAGTAGCGCTTTACAATACTATATAATGCACACAAGATGTGATAAAATTCAAAAAATAGAAATAACAAAAGTTAAGACATGTGCTATATAAAAAAATAATTTTTTTTTTATCTAAAATATAGAAATAGAAATGACAAAAGTTAAAAAGCTGTTAAATATAGTATATAAAATAAGTTTGATCTAAAATATATATAACAACAGACAGCATCAGGGGTTAGTTAAAAGCTTTCTTAGACAAAAAAGTTTTAAGTTGACTCTTAAAAATGGGTAAAGAAATACTGCTGCGAATTGTATAAGGAAGCTTATTCCATAGTTTCGGTAAAGCAACTGAAAAAGCATTATCACCAAAAGACACAAGATTTGCTTTTTTTTTCAACAAGGAGGTAACAATCTCCAGAGGATCTTAATTGACGACTAGGTTTATATACCGGTAAGTATATAAGATCAGATAAATAGGAAGGGATCAAATTATTTAAACACTTATAGGTTAAAAGTAAAATCTTATATTCTATTCTAAAAACAATTGGTAACCAATGCAACTCATAAAGTACAGGTGTAATGTGATCTCGATAAGATAATCCTGAAATAAGACGGGCTGCAGAATTCTGTAGTTTTTGTAACTTATCAAGATGTTTAGCTGGAGTGCCATATAAAAGTGAATTAGAATTATCAATTCGAGAAGTAACAAGGGAGCCAATTAAGGTTTTCATTGCATCAAATGAGATATATTTTTTAATTTTACTGATGTTGCGCAGATTAAAATAGCCAGTTTTACAAATAATGTTAATGTGCGATTCCACAGACATCTGACAATCAAAAATTACGCCAATATTTCTGGCGGATTTAGAAGGAGCTATATAATTATTACCAACTTGCACAGGAGTATTACCTAATTTATTTAAATTTGTATTAGATCCAATAATTAAATACTCGGTATTATCATCATTGAGCTTAAAAAAGTTGTTGGACATCCACATTTTAATTTCTGAAATACAATTTTGCATTTTGAGTGTAGAAACATCAAAATAACTTTGAGACGGTTTAAAAAAGATATATATTATAGTTGTGTGTCATCAGCATATAAATGAAAAGATAAACCATATTTTCTGACAATATTCCCAAGGGGTTTAGTATACAGGCTAAAAGGAATGGGGCCTTAGAAACACCAAATAATTTTCTGTGTCATAAAGTCTAGTGTTATCTTTCCAAAATATATCCAAAACAGCAATAAAACTGTAGTCCTCCCCATCAAATAAGTATTTTTACACTTTCAAATTCCATTGTTGTTATAAATATAATGACGATAAAGGGACGTTACTCCGATAAAGGATTTGTAATGTCCCTTTATTGGAATGTGCAGAAAAATATATGTTACGTCCCTTTATCGCCATTATAACATCAACTGAAAGTGTAAAAATACTTATTTGATGGGGAGGACTACAGTTTTATTGCTTCTTTGGATATATTGTGGAAAGATAATACTAGACTTTATGACGCAGAAAAGTATTTGGTGTTTCTACTCTGTTGTGCAAAACATTTCACGAAATAAGACATAAATGTATGTTGCTGGCAGATTTGTTATTGTTTGAGGTAAGAAAGTTTCTCTGTTATTTTTAGAGCAAAGGTACATCGTGGTTGACCTTTTTCGTCTAATTAGTAAAAATAATATAAAATAATATATACCTGATCAGACATAAAAATTATGTAGCAATAATAATTTATGTGAGCTAATAGTGGAAAAGCTTCAATCAGTCAGTGTGCTGGCCATATCTGTTACCGGATGTGGACACTTCGCTTGTCACGGTTTACACTGGAAGTGGGCGGGGCCTGCCTGCTGTGTGTATGTCCACCCAAAGCAACGGCCATTGTTCAAGAAATTACAACAAGTATGGCGGTTGCTTTGGGCGTGACCTTCTTTTTTATTTAATTATTTCTGTAGTTTTATAACCGGAGTTCAGCTTTAAGTTAGATACGGGGCGATAGTTTTTCTCAAGGTTGGGGTCTAAATTTGATTTTTTTATTAATGGAAATACAATAGCCGATTTGAATGCATCTGGAACAGTATTTTTAGTAATGGCACTATTGGTGATATTTGTCATGACAGGCAAGATGCTTGGAAGGCACTTTTTCAAGAATGATGTTGGGATAGGATCCAGAACACACGATTTTGAAGGTGCTCGGATTATTATTTTCGATAATTCTGAATCGGAAACACAAGTAAAATTACAGAGTGTTGGTGGAAGGGAAGGATACATGCCAAAGGCATTCTTGTCACTACTTTCAACGAGATCATCTCTAAGAAAACCCAGGAGGCTGGACAGGCGACCCTACTCCTTGTCACGTACAACCGGGAATTCGACACCACACCAGTTGACTTAATGACAGGCTTTATGAAACAGCACGCACGTGCTAACCATTCGGCTACCCAACCCCCCTTTTTCATGAAAAACCTGAGATAGTCAAGCTGGAAGTAGAGAAAAGTAATCATGCAATTTACGGCCCAACTTTTTATCCTAGCCAACCTCTCAACTCATATCCTTCCGCCTCAAAATCATCAATGTACCAAAACCTGGCAGAAAATATATTTTCAAACCCTTTTCTTCGATTCTACGTCAAAAAGTCAACAAAAATCGCCATGCAAAAGGGGGGAAAGGGAGAGAAAGACCAAAAATAACTTACCCCAAGTAGGCTACCAATTTCGCCATATAATTACCCCACCAAAAACATTTAGGTTGGTTGGAGAAAGTGACAAATCCAGCTTTGTGGGAATGAATTCCCACCCAAATGATTTCTTCATTTTCTGTAACAATTTTTTTTTTACAGCATTTTAAAATTTTGAGCCCCCGGGTCAACATAATGAAAGTGAAAACCATTTATTACTTCAAAAATATCAATTTTACAGCCTAGAAATGTATTATCAACATATAGGAAAGTGATACCAAGAGATGCATAAATGACCTCAAAAGTAATGTACGACATCGCCGTGACGTCAGAATACAAAATGGCAGAACTATGAAGTCACTGCGATGTCAAAATTCAAAATGGCGGACAAGTGTTTTGATTAAAGCAACAACAGGAAGCAAATAGTCGAGGAACATTCTGGACACCATAAAATATTCATTCGGATCATCATCAATAAAATCATCAAAATATTCTTCAGTTCAACTGTTGATTTGTTCTACCCCATACCTAATTCATCTTCTAAATCAAAGAATATTTTGATGATTTTATTGGTGATGATCCGAATGAATATATTATTATGTCCAGAATCTTTCTCTTGTCTATTTGCTTGCTATTGTTAGGCTGCCAGAATTAGGCCTTCGTCTCACGTTTGTCGCAGAAACGTGCAAACTTTCTCGGTTTTAAATGATAGATTACACCCAGTAGTATTACAGAAAAAAGACCTATCAACTGGCCAAAGGGAAACAATGTTTGTCATTAGGGTGGGCAGTTCCTTGAATATTTCAGGTAACCCTGTCGAAATTCGAGGGCACATATTCGGAAGGCAGGGCGCTCCCTTCCCTATACCCAGGTAGGAAATCTTATCGAGAAGTTATCAACCATTTCCAGTTTCTTTTGTTTTTGCATTTACGGTTGACTACCTGCTAAGCACGACTCCGCAATGAGATTTGTTGCATAGGTTACACAGAGTTATTAACTACTTTAATATTAAATGCTTTACAATTATGTTACATGTACAAAAAATTAAAGATACATTATGCAAGATTTTGATAGAGAGCTAGCGATTCTTGCCATAATAGCTCGAAAAGAAATTCGTTCAAATTACTGGTTGCAAAGCTAAGTCTCGCTCCTCCGTTTTTAGATTAAATCAAAATATGGCTAAACCGTTTTAATCTGTTTAATATCGAAGATATCCGATGATATCTAGAGTTGATTATGGTCTTCTCATGTTAATCAATGTCTAAATAAAAGTTTATATGACATTTTAGACCTAAATAAGGCCCGCAATATGCAGATTTACCTCTTGCACAATGTATGTTAAATGAGTGTCATCTATTTAGGGACAGCAGCCTCAATGTTGATTTGTTAAATAAAACTAGATTAATGTCCGGTCGCCAATTGGTATGTCTATAAATAGGTGTTGTAACAGCGGTCACCGATTATAATGGACCGTCTGCCAGTTTTTCCAACTAAACGCGCAAGGGACACCGGTCCGCAAAACTGAATTTTAGTACCTGAGCCTATCTAGAGTCTAGACCTTGATACAGGCTCCCCCACTTCAATTTTCGTTACAACATTGTGCAATCGTGAAAGTTATAACATTCCACATGCTATTTTTAACTACCATAATTTCCCAGCTTAGCCGCCTGATCAAGGCCTCCAATAACCGTTTTTTTCAAAATAATAATGTGCTGTTCATTGCATATCTGACAAACATGCGATACTGTATCCATTTGTGTCTCAACATTTGAACCATTTTGTGAATTATACTCACTAAAATGTGTCAAACAGTTTATCAAACAATCTGATAAATTGTGTGGTTGGTTCACTTCCTTGAAACTGTACTAGCTTCATATCTTCACGTAAGAAGTCTATAGCATCTGCTACTGATGAACTTAACGTTTGAACTGCAAGTTTAACATTCATTGTGTGTCTCTGAAAATTGATATGCTTAGCTTTAATTTTATTTACCAAATTTAAGTTGTCACTCATTTGAAGTTTATCTAATTCAACAATATAATTCCAATTGATTGACGTGGAGTTATACTGCAAAACACCTAACTCAGCGAAACAGTTTCGGATACATTTCATTAGATGGCAAGCATCGAACATAAAGTAAACTGGTTTTGCTGGAAGGGATGGGTGTGGAAATGAATTTTTTATATTCGCAGAAAGAACGCATCCTAAAGATTTTGCAGTAGCTTGATTCGTATACGACCCATCACAAATAACAGAATGCACAGGAAAGCCACAATCATGGAGCAAAAATAAAGCATCCTTTATCAACTGAGCTTGTGTTTCACTAGTCATATGATTCGTTAGAAAATATCCGATTGGTTCTTTCCAATGACCTTTTAATCCAACAACAAGTAGGACTAAAACTTCTGTTGCTAAAGTGTCTGAAGAATCAATTTGAATATGTCCGTAATTAACAGTTCCAGAATATTTATTTAATTTTGTATCATATGTATACTCTCGTTTTATAGCCATGCCATCAAACATCCAAACAATGTCTTTCATTTTTTCATCAGTGGATAATTTCTGTTTAAGGGACGTAAATATTTCTGATAAATAACCTGGTTCACAATTTATGCTAGACGCCCACTTTCTAATTGTAGCTGGATGTGGTAAACATAAAAATTTACGTAGATAGTTGTATGCTTGTGCACTATAAAAATGCAAAGTCACAGCAAATGATTTGAGATTTTCAGAATATCGCAAACTATGAGGTTTTAAATTCTTGTTCTCATTCACCACAGATTTTAGTTTTTCTTTTGTTTTCTGCAAATCAGAATGAATATCAAGGGCTGTAGCTGCATACACATGGTCATCTATTGAAGATAGTTTAAGCTGTTTCTCTGGTTTTGTTGGGCAAGGGGGATTGGCTGCTACCCTCTTTAAAGGACGTCGAGCTGTTAGATGAGCAACCTGTTTATGAGGTGGGTGATTCTTGAACTCTCAGGGAGATGCTGTTCTTCCAACACTTTCTCCAGAAAAATGGAAGTCTGATGGCAGAAAATGGTCATTGCAAACAGTAGAATATTTAGATGGTTGCCATAATCTACCATCTTTGCCCAATCTACTAATATTTCTGGTCCATTTCTCTCTTAAAACTTCATCCTTTGGTAACCTAAAATTAAAGATTTAATAAAATTATTATTGAACGCATTGTAATTAAAACAAAGAAAATATGACAATGTACTTACAGTCTGATATTTCAACCAAAGTCAACCATAATTTATAATATTATTTATCAAAATGGCCTACAATAGCAACCGAAAACACAACACGTTTTCACCATTTTCAGCTGACGTCAACTTGCCCACTTACAAAATAAAGGATCGCGCCCATTAGTCGACCACGGGCCTACGTAATTGAACTTCCTCTAGTTCTATTTATAACTCTATGTGCTTTACTCACAACCAATGACGTCTATACTAACTATAGACGTCATTGCTCACAACACGTCTCCGACATTTTGAATTTTTACATCACAGTGGCGTCATCAATGACGTATATATGTTAACTCATAGAAATATATAAATAGACTAGAATGGCCACGGTCAATCAAAAGCCGCTTCCGCGACATGCGGAGATGTCAGCTATGCTTGTACATTGAACATGGGCTACAAAATGGCGTCGTTTGTTTATGCGATGGGAAGCAAAACTTTTACGTTTTCGGTATCCACCAAAGGAACACAGTGTTTTGCCATTGACTGTACAAATTGCCAAAACCCAACTTCAAAATTAAATAGAACAACCATGAACAGGTAAGAAATTCAATAGTGATAATATTTTAAGAACCTAGAATGTTCAAGCGTGAGTCAGTAGGTAGGCTTCTGACTTTTGTTTATATTTAGTAGGCCTATTATTATTTCACTCACACTGCATGAATACTAGCACTGATTCATGTTGACCTAGCCTACTGCTTACTAAACGTGGCCTATCTTTGAAGGTTAAACAGCCTACAGTGTATTTTTAACAGTAGTCCTACTAAAAAAAATACTAGCCTAGTACAGTAGTATATAGTATAGTAATAGTACTGATACTAAATACTATGCCTAATTAGTAGCCTACTTCAACTTAGGCTAGTAGCATTATTAGTACGTGTGTAGTCCATAGTGCAACTGGCACTAGTAGATCTACCAATTTCAAATTCACAAAAACATGCAGTGTTCAGTTGCGACCATATAATATATGGCGGGGGAAAGCGGCAAAAACCTAATGTTATGTAGAAATTTCTAATTCAAAACACACATGTAACATAATGCCATACCAAATACCTAAAGCGTTTAATGCAAAAAAACAAAATACAAGAAACCTCTAATACAAAATACCTCATACGTCTAATGCAAAAGACAAACTACAAGAAACCTCTAATACAAAATACATATAACATCTTATGCACAATTGATTTTACAATCTGAAACATCTACCATTGCATTAGATGATATATCTCGTTGGTATTTCTTACGTTTCTCCACTGAAATATCTTTATTTAGGTCAATGTCAAGGTCACCGAACATAATTTGGTGAGCTATTCGGCTAGCGAGCTATTCGATCAATCCAGGCAACCTATGCAGAATAAATTCAAAGGTCGCCCAAACTCATCTATTTTTATCAACCAATAAAATCCATCGTAACGTCTATCAAACGAAAGTAGAATATATTGTTATTTTAAAGTGAAAGAACGTTAATATTCCGAATCAAAATTCGGGTCATCGTACAAAATTCTGAGCATCAAGCTATAGGCCTATATATTCTGAAAGGTAATTGTATAAGCTTTCCAAATATTATCAGTAAAAGTTGGCACAATCATAGTAAAGGGGTGCGCTCTCATCCTAAACATAGCCAATTTGTTCATTATTCTAATTGTAACTAACGATATGCCGGTAATTTTTTAAAAGTCCGAATTCGGACCATCGTACACAATTCTGAGCATCTAGCTATAAATATTCTGAAAGGTAATTAAATAAGCTTTCCAAATCTTAGCAGTAAAAGTTGGCACAATCATATTAAAGGGGCGCGCGCTTATTGAAAACATAGCCAATTTTTCAATATTCTAAATGTAAAGAACGGTAATGTTCCGAGTCGAAATTCGGACCATCGTACAAAATTCAGAGCATCTGGCTGTATATATTGTAAAAGGTGATTCAATAAGCTTTCCAAATATTATTAGTAAAAGCTGGCACAATCATATTAAAGGGGTGCGCTCTCATCCTAAACATTGCCAATTTTTCAGAATATTTATAGCTAGATGCTCAGAATTGTGTACGATGGTCTGAATTCGGACTTTTAAAAAATTACCGGCATATCATTAGTTACAATTAGAATAATGAACAAATTGGCTATGTTTAGGATGAGAGCGCCCCCTTTTAATATGATTGTGCTAACTTTTACTAATAATATTTGGAAAGCTTATTCAGAATATATATAGCTTGATGCTCAGAATTTTGTACGATGACCCGAATTTTGATTCGGAATATTAACGTTCTTTCACTTTAAAAAAACAATATATTCTACTTTCGTTTGATAGACGTTACGATGGATTTTATTGGTTGATAAAAATAGATGAGTTTGGGTGACCTTTGAATTTATTCTGAATAGTTTTCCAACGAATAGGTTGCCAGCTGGATTGATCGAATAGCTCGCTAGCCGAATAGCTCGCCAAATTGTGTTCGGTGACCTTGACATTGACCTAAATAAAGATATTTCAGTGGAGAAACGTAAGTAATACCAACGAGATATGTCATCTTATGCTTATGGTAGATGTTTCAGATTGTAAAATCAATTGTGCATAAGAGGTTAAATGTATTTTGTATTAGAAGTTTCTTGTATTTTGTCTTTTGCATTAGACGTATGAGGTATTTTGTATTAGAGGTTTCTTGTATTTGGTTTTTTGCATTAGACGTTTTAGGTATTTGGTATGGCCTTATGTTACATGTGTGTTTTGAATTAGACATTTCTACATAACATTAGGTTTTTGCCGCTTCCCCCGCCATAATAATAGAGGTCATAGATTTGATTCACATAGAAGGGATTTTTATGAAGATTTTCATGATTACTTCTATTACGAAATCCACGATCCGTTATAACTTTCTCTCCTAACTATACTATTATTAGAACGATCAAACTTTCTCATGGGTTCTACATCTTCATAAAAATCCCTTCTATGTGAATGAAATGTATGATCTCTATTATTATTAAATTGTCTGTCGGTTCTCTGAACATTGTTTACGTTCCTGTGTCTAAAATTCCTAGGATTGTAATGCAGCCTATAGTCTTTTTCATAATAGTGAGAGTTTATCGCAGATAAAATTGTCATTTTGAGTTTCTATACTCGAGCGATATTCAATGGTCATTGACATCTGTTTATATTCTATAACTACATGCAAATCTCAAAATACACTGTCCTGAATCTAATGAGATGTCTGACGGGCAGGTGCTGGCAACAACCCTTCTAATGATATACAGGTCGATGATAAGATCAATATAATATATACTATTCTAAAAAAAGTAGGGGATATTTGATTTTTGGGGCATAATACTAAAATATGCAAATGACTACGAAAAGGTCACTATAGAACCTAACAGAAGAAAGATTTCCAGTTACATGTGACGCCCAAACGCACCAATAGCTACCGCATGGAATGCAGGTGATGCTTGGGATCATCATGGGGGTCTAACCCAAGATTTTCACGACTCTGACTTTGAATGTTACAGATCGGCACAACACAGGCGGTTGTTGCGCGGACGATGAATGTTTCTCAGTCTGTCATAAGCAGGCTGTGGTCCAGATACCGTGATACACAATCTGTACAGGACAGACCACGCTCGATTTATCCGTACCTTGGCCTTGAGAAATCGTGTTATCACAGCAAATCAGATCAGCGCTCGTCTTCAAACAGACACTGGTGTGAGAGTGAGTGGCCAGACCATTCGGAATCGATTGCATAGGGGTCGCCTTCGCACCCGACGTCCTCGCGTGATCCCTTGTTTGAGAGATCATCACATTCAGGCAAGACGTCGTTGGTGTAGGGATCGTCAACACTGGGATAATCGACGCTGGAGCAATGTGATGTTTTCAGATGTGTCAAGGTTCACTGTTGATTTTTTGGACAGACGTAAGAGGGTGTGGCGTCGTCGAAACGAGCGCTTCCAAGACGTTAACGTCATCAGACATGATCGATTTGGGGGTGGCCCTGTTATGGTGTGGGGAGGCATCACTGTTGCTGGAAGAACGGCTTTACATGTTGTTGCAGGGCGTGTTACAGCAATTCAATAAAAAATGTTCAGTGTCTTCGAATAAATGTCCACATTTACAGCATGGGCTGTCAGAAATATGACGTAAAAATTTATGTCCATTTAGATTGCTGCAAGACAGACGCAGTTTAGAATGAATACTTTGGTTTGTGCGGGATTCAAATGAAAAGATTTTTCGTGGTATTGAATCTTGAGCCATAAGTTTCGAATTGAAAATATTTAGAGATAACGAATTTTTTGTGTTTGCATTTAATTTGTTCCATTCTCTACTTGATGATGGTATGAAAGAATTATAGAAAATATTTGTTTTACATTCATATTCAGGTAGGCATGTGTTTCGGAGATTATAATGAGTGCTTTTTGTCAAGATTAAATCATGAAGATAAGATGGAGAAAGGCCGTTAATAATTTTATAAATGAATTTTAGTTTATGTCTTCTGTGTCTCTCTTTTAGCGTAATAAAACCGGTTTCTTTATATAACAGTCTATGGCTGGTACCCTTTACAGCAGCACATATGGCCCAAGTGCATTCAGTAGACGTGGTACAAGGGTTAATCAGTGAACTGGATGTATGAGATGTGTTGTTGACGTTTGGGAAAGTAGATCGAGGGGAAATGTGTAGGGAGTGATAGTTAGGTGTATTATGAATGGTTAGAGTGGCTGTGGTGTTACGGTGAAATACCACAGCTTTATGATTTGTTAGACAGGAGTGATTTAATGGGTGTCAACAACTGGGTGTGCTGGTACCGTCGCAACGTAGCCGTGGAATAGGCCTATATATTGTGGGGTGAAGGGCGGAAACGGAAAAATATACAATGTTGACAGTATGTGTCAGGCATGAGCAGTGAAAACACTATTTTGGCATTGTTTGCGGCGTTAAACCTAAAAATCAAATTAATACACCTATTGCACGATATTGTGGTTGGACGTGTGAAAGGTTATACGGGCTTAAGGACGTATTCAATAACTAATGAAGTCGTGTTGTTGAATCAACCGCGTTTTGATTTATAGACGCTTTCATTGGTGTTTTTATCATCTTTGACATGCCATGAAAGTGCAATGAATAGGCCTGTACAACGTGTATCATGTTTAAGTCAGGTGGTGCCGTATATTCAGACGTTTTTTAATGACTGTTACATATCGAGGGTTTAGAACACACTTGTGATAAGTCAGAATGCCTGATTTTGAGAAAATTGCAATTTAAATTTTTGATTCACTACCCAAATTTCATTTATTAATTTATTTTATCGATATTATCAGACATTTTGAAATGAGCGATGGTATTGATTTATATACCAATAGAAAATGCATTACAAGCGCTTCATTTTAATAGAATAATTTTTGTTGTTGTTATTTTTGATTTATCACAATGATGTTCTATACCCTTGATATGTTAATATAAAAATTGTAGACAACAGTAGTAATGACTGTGATAGTCAGGGGCGTTTTAAAGTTTATTATTGTGGAGGTGACTTTATTTGGAGGGCCGTCATTCGCAAAGGGAGGGGGGTCAGTTGTAGAGGTTCTTCAGAAATTGTCACACAATGGAAATATTCTTGGTGCTGTTTAACATATTGGGATATGTACAAGTTGTATACAGATAGAATGTTAAATAATCATAATATCTGTTAAAATAAATAAAAGGGGAGATGAGTATATGTCGGCCCAAAAACATGTGGAACAAAGGGGGGGGGGGTGTGTGACGCGCATGACTGCACCCTAACCCAAGAAATGCATTGCGATGAGGAATAGATGTTATGTCACGTAGACAACGGGAGTTGGTAATTTTATGCAAAGAGCTACCGGAAGGAAATTGCGTTGTGCGGTACTGGAATGAAGGAAGGGTGGTGTATGGCATGCTGCAGTTGTAATGGGATCCATTTTCGGCAAACCTCATGTTGGTGCAAGTCGACACTGTGATTGAGTTAAATTTGCGGGGTACTTGCGATGCAAGATAAAGCTGTCCAGATTGACTGGATAGACTAGGCACTAGGCATACAATTATGCCACAGATCCCGCAAACCGTCGACCACATGGATGACAAGTCAATTATAACTCATTTGGTACGCGAGCGCGTAATAATAATAATAATCGCATCGTTTTACAAGGGTAACAAATTAGGCCTGGGGCTTGCCGAAATATTCGCTTTGTAAGACACGGTGAGAATCAGGTGGAAAATGATGACTTTTGCGTGCTGGACAGCACAGAGAGGACACTGCCGCTGCGTAAATATAGGAACATGTGCATAAAGAAGGGGGTAATAGGGATGGTTTGGAGAACACAGGGCGGTATGAAGTTATAAGGTATACTGTAAACGGGCTTAGTAGTGAGCGGGGGAAAAAGAAGTCAGATGAACATAAAAAAAATTTATTGTGGTATATGAGTATGATATACAGGCAATAGTATAAAAGTACAACAGACAGTAACAAAGCATTAAAAATATAAAGCAGCCAAAATGCAAATGAAGAATTTGACAGTTATTTTCATGTTATGGATTAAATACGATTACAAACAGTATGTTCACAGTGGGGAATTGGCCATTGGGTGAACTTTGTAAGAGTTATGTGTCGAAGTTTTGAGCCAGATCAGGTACATAACATAAGATGAATGTTATTATTAGACAGTGGTCGTAAATGGAACGTAATTTGATTTGAACCACATGGGAGTATGCAAGATAGCAGATGGAGTTGATGCGGATTGGTGAAATATAACGCCGCATGTTTTAGCAAATATATACATAAAAGTGTTGTGGAAGTACATATATATGGCAGACATGGGGATGGAGGGCATAGTACAGACAGTGTACAACTGAATTTAAATTTGTTCTTCAATAGTCACTGGACATTGCAAAAACTGTTATTTTTTGGTCCAGGTGATCGATTTTCTGATCACCTGAGGTTTCAACCAGGTGACCAATCGATCACCTAAAACTAGAGATTGCATTATGTTGTTTGATGAATGTTGTTTCTTGAGTAAGAATTGCCATCGCTGCTTCATATTGAGCGACTTGTTTATCCGTTGCCAGAGGCACGTAAAGAGTCTTGATGATATGATATAGACAATAAAATTGCGAGATTTTAGATTTTTTTGGGATGTATTTTACCATACTGAATGGATTTTAAGTTAAAATTAGTTAAACACTATTTGTGGATAACAACTACAGGTTCATCTAATCTATATGCAATGCCTCAAAACGCCACACGCCAATGAACTAAGCAGCACCTATCACCCACACAAACATATAGTGTGTTACAGTTCAATTACTAAATGTCATTTCTAGAAGTATTAGTAACTATCTGTTTCAAATCATGTGTATTACTTAGTGTGCGTGACCCTGTTATCCAATTATTGACTTTGATTATTAACACGTCTGAAAATCTCAGTGAGCTACATGTATACAAGCCTTTACTGTCCAGTTCTATTTTAACACGATACATTATTTTAGTCTTGTTCTTCCAGTGTTCTTACAATTTTAACATTGAAAAGGTGTATTGTAAACCCGTAAAGGCAGAATTCTCTGCAGATAATTAATTTAACACAACTTTCATACCTACATCTGTATTGTTTTGTTGGTTAATCACTAAATATAGTAAATATGGGGACATGGGAGGGGTTTGTGAATTACATTTGAAACCTATTTTTGTGGACAATGTCCAAGAATTGTCACTCAGAGAAGATTATGAATTGAAAGTGTTTGATTCCATTTTGTCTACAAATTATTATATTAATTAAGTTCTTTTTATTGTACACTTTTATATTTGAGGTTAAAGTCATTAAAAATTGCACTATATTTATATGTTTAAGATTTATATTAAAGTTTGAGGCAATTATTGTCCCTGACACTGACCGGTCATATTGTCATAATGTAATGATATATTAATTATTTCAAAAAATTGCTATTTCTGTATATGGTTTAATGGATTTTTTGTTTTCGAAGTTAATAAACTATAATTAATCACTCGTCGTAACCTTATTATCGATCATTATGTTAATTTTGATTTTGGTCACACTATTTCACTGTAAGTTTAAAGTCACCAAATTGGTATGGTAAGGATGAAATAAAGGTAATGGTGTATATATTCTCATAAAATGTGATATGGGGGAGGCTTTGCCTGGACAGTGGCACTACAGCCTACTCTTAAAATGAGTATCAACTGAAACGGAATCTGTAACGTGTATGGCACGGTGTACACAGGACCCAAGCTGCTCTTTCCATGCGAATGACTAGGTATCTGTCTTGGCAGGTCTTTTGTCTTGCGTCACTTACAAGAGACCGTCAATAATGTATGGTACTATTAAAAAAAATTATTTTGTCTATCCGTTATTTTTTTCTCTGTTTATTACTTCGATACATATTTTTTCAATTAGAATTAGGTTTGAATTCACCGTATATATAAGATTAAAGTTTAAAATTATAGTTTGTCGTAAATTGACTGCATAGTGTTTTATAAAAAAATGTTGTGATATCAAATATTATTAACAAATAAAAGGTTTTCAAAGGTGAAAGTTTTCGAGACCGTGCAGGCAACATAAATATGCCTGAAAAATAACTATAACCCTGGAGGGGTTGCCTTGATAACATGTTTCGAGAGGGGGGGGGGAAATAGGTATCCAGACCACTCGGACCAAAGACCACTCGGACCATAAAAAAGACCACTCGCACCAATTGATAGACCACTCGGACCAAGTGAAAAGACCACTCGGACCAAGCTAAAAGACCACTCGGACCAAGCTAAATAATTATTATTTGGGACTCGGTACTCGACATAAACGACAGTTGGGACTTCTAAGAATTTATGTAGAAATAGCAATAACTTATCTTTTTTCGTTTTAGATGATGGCCGAAGACAGATTATATGAATAATAATAAAGAAATGAAAACATTATTAGTTGTCTTTTATTTAAGTTTGTAACTCCTAACTTCGACTTTGAAAATGTATAGCGTCCCGAAACTTTTCGCTCATGGGCGCTGACATCTTGGAATTATTTTGTGTTTTGGTCGGGTCTATTTCAGATATACACAATCAATTATTTTAATGTTTTTAGTGTGGGGATTGACTAATAGTTATTTTATTTCAGTTCTAAACAAAAATTAAAAATTTTTATAGCAATTTTAACAAAAAAGCCAAATTCTGGCTGGGATTACTGCGCAAAATGGCCAGTCACTGTGTACATGCGAGAAAAAAAAGCCAGCTACGTCATAAATTTCGTGACGTTAGTTAGGTTTTAAGAAAATATTTATTAAGTTCATGACTTACACGTGGTTCGTAAAAGGCCCAAGCAAACGATAAAACATCAGTTGGGTTTACGGTTGTTTGATAATCATAGTTTCCCATAAAAGTTGTATAAATTTGTTAAAAACGAATAATATACTGAAAATGACATACATAAAAACAAGCCCCTAGAAATTGTTAAAGGCCCAATACCACTTTGTTGTAACTGAATAATATGTCCCAATCTTTATTCTGGTCAACAAATTGTACTATATTACAATATTCCAATTAATAAATGATACAAATTTCATCTTCACATTCCTAATTTAAAAAATTGAAAGTATTCAACTACATGCCGTAACATGGTTTGAAAAGCCTTACGTAAGCACTTTCAGATGCAACTTGGATTTAAACATATTTTCGAACCCTCTGGACAAGTAAGATAGGTTATAATGGATAATTTCAAAACAGGTAGGACATCTAAGCATCTAGTAGTTAGAATAAAGCTAATTTTTTTCTTCGGAACCCGTCAAACCAGCAAGAGTGTTATTGTCCCTTTAACGATAATCCGTAAGCTGTGCGTTGACGCATTCCTCGACAATCTGGTCGTAGATGGCAATACCAATCGATAAATTATAGTGCATTCAACAAAGCAAGGGTTTTTTTTCATGAAAATTTAAGATGGTGGGTTGATTGCAATTATCCCGTTTAATTCACGAAAAAACATTAGCAGTCATCGGTCAATCAAACTCATTTACTATTTGAGAAAAAAAAAAAAAATGAAGTATTTTAATCACTACTCAGTTATAGTTGTTTTGTTAATTAATCTTATTTGATGGGCTTCCTTATCAGCAAATAACACGGGTGAGTACATAACACTTAGCAATGTCGTACACGCCATTGTGAAACTGGAAGTAGCTGACGAAGACAGTTACGTTTGGGCGCCGACAGTTAGTTCGCGTACAACTTGAAAAAAGCGAATGTCAGTCTAGTATTTCTGACATAATTGGTTAACGGTGACCTGAAAGCTGGTATTCTCGACTCAAAGCGATTAATCACGACTCAAAAGTATAGTTTATAACCTACTTACTGTCTACAGTCGTCGCTAGTCTACCTATAGTTCCTTCATGATTGTTTGTGAACGATTTACTACTCAGTAAGAAAGCCTGTGCCCAAAAAGAGTTCTCGTCTGTTATTATTATTATAATGACTTCCTCATGTGCGGCAGGTTCGTTTGTTTTTAAAAACACTGTTTTCCGTTACAAAAAATAGAAAAGTATTTTTTAACTAGATGATCATGGTTTTTCACCGAGACTAGATAATTTCTCTCGGCGTAAGGATATTATCGCTTATGGATACGTTCATACACTGTTGAGAAAATAGTCCCATTGGTTTGCTTAGTGGCAAATAGAGCGGGAATAAACTGCTCTGTACTGAAAATAACACTCGTGATCTATATAAACTGTCTTCACACACTCGATTTATAATTAGCGATACACAGGTACAGTGGCAAGTGTTATGCTTCTCAGGCTAATACCTCAAAAGTACCTCCGCGCGAAAACCCAGATTTCGGTACATGCAAAAGAAAAAGAAATAGTGCCCGTGCGCGTGCAAGTAATAGGAAAACTAAGAGTTCGCGCATAAAAATGCACGAACGTACCAGGCGCGATGTCATCCAGTTGTAGGTGCTCTAATTTGTTAGCTAGTTGGTCTGCAGAGGAGGATTTACCCATTACTGACTTTGTTGTGATGCTGTGGTAACTTTGCTGTTTGACCCCGGGTATCATTTTACCCTTATAATGTACCTTACTTAGTCTAACGATGCTTCAGGAACGTGCGGATTTATAGGATCTGGGAAATGTGGAAACATTATTTAGGATCGGCGATTATGGCTAACAAAAATAAAGTCGTTGGGGAATCGTAAACACGCGTGTTTTAAATTTTTTGGGTGCGCCTATGAAAACAAATAATAGTCCAGCCAGACCTCGATCAGCGCATTACCAACTCATAGTCATACACTGGAAATTATAAGATATAATTAGGCTACTCCTAAAAAAAACCCAACCAAAACTATATTTGTGTACTGTACGGCGATGTCAATAACTGAAACAATCTAAAATCCAATCAATCTTTTTATTTACAAACGATATAAGGATCAAAATAAGGTTCACAATTGTGCATTGTTTACATTAGAAACGTCACGCTTTCGGCTCTTCTTTACTGAAGCGGGAGTCAGCACTGATTTGTCATCACGTCATTTGTAAACAGATTGGCGTCATCCAATGACTTATATATTGGCGTCATCGGTCTAGTTAACACATAGAAATATATAAATAGATTATCAATAAACAGTACCCCCCCCCCCTCAAAAAAAAAGAACAAACAAATGACGATTAACCTGGATATCGTCAATGGTTGTGAGTAAAGCACATAGAGTTATAAATAGAACTAGAGGAAGTTCAATTACGTAGGCCCGTGGTCGACTAATGGGCGCGATCCTCCATTTTGTAAGTGGGCAAGTT
This sequence comes from Patella pellucida, assembly GCA_917208275.1. NCBI lineage: Eukaryota > Metazoa > Mollusca > Gastropoda > Patellidae > Patella > Patella pellucida. Next base: position 41,731,508 of record OU795038.1, on the reverse strand, counting down.
GACGTCAGCTGAAAATGGTGAAAACGTGTTGTGTTTTCGTTTGCTATTGTAGGCCATTTTGATAAATAATATTATAAATTATGGTTGACTTTGGTTGAAATATCAGACTGGAAGTACGTTGTCATATTTTCTTTGTTTTAATTACAATGCGTTCAATAATAATTTTATTAAATCTTTAATTTTAGGTTTCCAAAGGATACAGTTTTAAGAGAGAAATGGACCAGAAATATTAGTAGATTGGGCAAAGATGGTAGATTATGGCAACCATCTAAATATTCTACTGTTTGCAGTGACCATTTTCTGCCATCAGACTTCCAGTTTTCTGGAGAAAGTGTTGGAAGAAAGAATCACCCACCTCATAAACAGGTTGCTCATCTAACAGCTCGACGTCCTTTAAAGAGGGTAGCAGCCAATCCCCCTTGTACAACAAAACCAGAGAAACAGCTTAAACTATCTTCAATAGATGACCATGTGTATGCAGCTACAACCCCTGATATTCATTCTGATTTGCAGAAAACAAAAGAAAAACTAAAATCTGTGGTAAATGAGAACAATAATTTAAAACGTCAAGTGAAAAGAAAAAATGAGAAAATAACAAATTTGTTACAAAAGGTGAAAGATCTCAATATGATTCAACAAAGTCGTGTTGATCTCTTGAATTTAAACTTTGGCGAAAACACCCTTACAATATTGGAAAATGAACTTAATTCACTTGGAAAACATCCTCATAGTTTGCGATATATTCTGAAAATCTCAAATCATTTGCTGTGACTTTGCATTTTTATAATGCACAAGCATACAACTATCTACGTAAATTTTTATGTTTACCACATCCAGCTACAATTAGAAAGTGGGCGTCTAGCATAAATTGTGAACCAGGTTATTTATTAGAAGTATTTACGTTCCTTAAACAGAAATTATCCACTGATGAAAAAATGAAAGACATTGTTTTGATGTTTGATGACATGGCTATAAAACGAGAGTATACATATGATACAAAATTAAATAAATATTCTGGAACTGTTAATTACGGACATATTCAAATTGATTCTTCAGACACTTTAGCAACAGAAGTTTTAGTCCTACTTGTTGTTGGATTAAAAGGTCATTGGAAAGAACCAATCGGATATTTTCTAACGAATCATATGACTAGTGAAACACAAGCTCAGTTGATAAAGGATGCTTTAATTTTGCTCCATGATTGTGGCTTTACTGTGTATTCTGTTATTTGTGATGGGTCGTATACCAATCAAGCTACTGCAAAATCTTTAGGATGCGTTCTTTCTGCGAACATAAAAAATACATTTCCACACCCATCCCTTCCAGCAAAACCAGTTTACTTTATGTTCGATGCTTGCCATCTAATGAAATGTATCCGAAACTGTTTCGCCGAGTTAGGTGTTTTGAAGTATAATTCCACGTCAATCAATTGGAATTATATTGTTGAATTAAATAAACTGCAAATGGGTGACAACTTAAATTTAGTAAATAAAATCAAAGCTAAGCATATCAATTTTCAGAGACACAAAATAAATGTTAAACTTGCAGTTCAAACGTTAAGTTCATCAGTAGCAGATGCTATAGACTTCTTACGTGAAGATATGAAGCTAGTACAGTTTCAAGGAAGTGAACCAACCACACAATTTATCAGATTGTTTGATAAACTGTTCGACATTTGTAACTCTCACAATCCTTTTGGGAAAGGATTTAAGAAACCAATAACTGCTAATAATTTCAAGAGTGTAGTGGATTTCTTCAACAGTGTGTCGGAATATATACTGAATTTAACAGATGCAGCTGGAAATAAACTTATTTTATCTCAACGTAAAACTACCTTTTTAGGGTTTTTATGTACATCTAAATCAATACAGGAAGTGTGTGATGCTTTGCTTTTTCCAAAGAGTAGTGAAGAGGTACCTTTTAAGTATGTTTTAACATATAAATTCAGCCAGGATCACTTAGAAATGTTGTTTAGACGAATAAGTAGAAGAGGAGGTTGGAATAACAATCCGAATTGTATGCAATTAAAAAGGGCTCTTCGGACAATATTAATGAAAAACGGTATTCAACCATCAGACAGGGCAGTGTCCAACCAGACTTAGTCAGTGTTGAGGAACCCATTAATACTTTGTTTTCTAGGACAGAAAGCAACACTAACACACACCATCCCAAATCGGACTTAAAGTTAAAGGAGAAACTTGATATGTTCACTGAAATAATTAAAAAAACCCCCACAATTTGGCACAATCATGTATTGTTTTACATTGCTGACTACATTGCTAGAAAACTGGAAAAGTCTTTAAAGAGCACATAAGATCATAATTTTCTTTTGCATATTATAATAAACAATGATTACTAAATCCATATTACGGAAAGTTCAAATCAATCTGATTAAAATTAACTGAGCTATTTACGTTTTAGTATGGGACAGCCAAAAACGGTTTTCAAATTTTCATGAACGACCTTAATCCGGTTGATTGGCTGATGACGTCACAGGCACTACACATACTATACACATTATCTATCCAATATATCACTGCCTGTATAATATATCACTGTATCAACATACCAAGAGTTAACAAGTGTGTATTGTCGGTAATCATTAGCTCGTAATTATGTAAGCTACACATCACTATATTATAATTCAAAGCATTTTCAAACGCAGACCTTTCTCGTCTTGAATTGTAATAGATTTTATTTGTTACTATAATATTTCCGAGTGTATTTCAAGATGTCAAATTATCGTTGTATTATTGAGAGTTGTGGAAATTCAAGCAGAGAAAAGGGGAATAATGTACCGACGTTTCATAAATTTCCCAAAGACGAAATATTACGGAAAGAGTGGATTGCGTTTGTCAACTATTTAATTACGGATTGGCGGATGCGGGTCGTTTCATCCCACGACCGGTTCACCCCGGGCTGTTTCATCCCACACCTGATTTTCTATCGGGCTGTTTCATCCCACTTGTTATTATAGAAGCAGTTAATTAACCGAGTCGAATAAACTTCATTGTTTATTATTAAATTAACACACCATTAATTGTTATGGAGTAGTAAAAAAAACATGACGCGAGAGTTGATATCTGTCGTTTGGGTCTCGGATATACGAAGTTTGGGACTCTGGTATACGACGTTTGGGAAAAATATATATATATTCAAAACACGAAAGAAAAAATCAAGAACCACGTGGTTAGTAAAAGGCTCAACCAAACGATAAAACATTAGTTGCACTTACGGTTCTTTGATAATCATCGTTTCTCATGAAATTATATTTTTTTTAAAACGAATAATATGCTGATGACCTACACAAAAACAAAATAAATATTTACACGACATGCAATCTTTTTTTTACAAGCCCCTACAATTTTTTAATAGTCAGTGAGCTGCACCTTGACGACATGCTTGTCGTAGATGTCAATACCAATCGATAAATTGGTGCGAACAAGCCACTGGTAAGTGGTATGTCAATCAAGCTCGTTAACTATTTGATAAAAGAAAAACAACAAAGTATTACTAAATATGCAAAAATTTCAACAATACATTTTGGCAAGTTTTATACTCGCAGATAAAACAAAACAAAGGAGAACTAGCAGTGTTAATCGCGGTCTCAACAACCGCCAATCACCTAATTAAAAATAAATGCCAATTAAATTCTCAATTAAAATAATAAACGATAACCTGCCTTTTTTAAAATCTGGTGTTGATTATCGAACCCATTCTGCTCAGCGAGTTAAGATTATTGACGACAATTGATTGGTGAATCTGATTGTTAAAGCGCTTAAAAACATTGAATTAATTTAGAATTGCAAAATGCAAAACGTAATTTATTATTCGTTACATATAAAAAAATCGTAAGTCATTTATTATTATTCGTGCACATTTTCTGATATGCTCTGGTTATTTGAGCCTAAAAATAGAACACAGTAAGTCTCCAATTGGTGCATGCACGCTTCCCTTTGATGACAGTTATATCATGGCATCTCATGGGTCGTATATACGATTATTTCACCGTGAAAGGTGCAAATGCATGCTTTCTGATATGGTCGGATTATTTGAACCTAAAAATAGAACACAGCAAGTCTTCTTTGAGGTGTTGTATCATGGACATATACGATTATATCACGAGGTAATTCTGTTATTGAAACCCAAACTGAACGAAAACGGCTCTCGATTATAACCGATGTAAATTTTGTGGAATGCTGAAGCAATTTTAGTTTAAATATCCTTTGTGTGTGAAATACTACTTTTATTTATAAAAGCTGTAAATAGATAATTTAATGAAATCAATTTATTTATAAAAGCTGTAAATAGATAATTTAATGAAATCAATTTATTTATAAAAGCTGTAAATAGATAATTTTATGAAATCAATGAATCTAGTCTCGCAACAATCGGATTGTTTTCATTATTAGATCCGGTATCATCTACATCGCCATCCTCTATGGAGCCACAGTCAGATAGATACGGCTTAAACATAATATATGGCGCTATAGTTATCATTTCTCGCGACGTATCTGTATCCGATACATTGCCAGAGCTAAAAGAACTACTGCTAGTCTTCTTCTTCTTCTTTTGGTGTTTAACGTCTGCTTCCACTTAAGTGATATCACAGACAAGACATAGGAGAGCCGTAGCTGCTTCCTGATTTTTAGAATATGATTTTGCAATCTTTCCATTTTGGCCTTAGGCCATGGATTAGGTTTTAGTGGGAAGTTCTTCCCTTTATTTAATAAAAACACATCGTTGGTAGATGATCTCTTCTGTTTCTGGATTGGTAGATGTCTTCTTTGTGGGAGACCTGTCTTCTCGTGGTCTCCCCTTACTCCACTATCCCACTGGTATTTGTTTTGGCAGAATAGTGTTTAGATGCCGAGCCCATCTGATCATGACTCCCTCTTACTCCACTATCCCGCCAGTTTAGTAGATGTTAGTAGTAAATTAAATAAATAAAGAGAGTATAATAAAGTTGTAGTCAAAATAAATTAAAGGTAATAAAATAAAGTAAAGTAAAGTAAAAGTAAAGTAAAGATAAAGTAAAGATAAAGTAAAATGAATTAATTAAAATTTATTAGTTAATTAATTTAAGGGTAATAAAAATAAAAATAAAATAAAATAAAATAAAATAAAATAAAATAAAATAAAATAAAATAATAAAATAAAATAAAATAAAATAAAATAAAATAAAAAAAAATAAAATAAAATAAAATAAAATAAAATAAAATAAAATAAAATAAAATAAAATAAAATAAAATAAAATAAAATAAGTAGAAAAAATAAAAAATAAATTGAAGGTAATAAATAAATATAAAATAAAGTATAAAGATAAAGTAAAATGAATAAATTAAAATAAATGTATAGGATGGTTGGGCTTCCTTCGTGAGGACGTTTTTACTCAACCATCCTACGTTGTATGGAGAATTTATCTAGCCGTGACCCTTTCTTATTTCACTAATTTACTTAGTCCAACTGTGTCCATTAGGGTGTGGATTTCTTCGAAGATTTGTAGCTTCAGATCTGGTCTAGGGAAGAGTAGGTTCTTAGTGTTGAATGGTATGTTATTGGTCTCCATCATTCTCACTAAGTCCCGTCTCTCTTCCTTGTAAACCTCGCAGTCTACCAGGACATGGTTGGTGGTACACTCTTCTCCGCACTCACAGACGATGACTTGGTGTTTGTAGTCTCGCAGCCTCTCTTTCACCCTTAGTTTCGATATGAGTCTGCATATATCTCGTCTAGGGTGATTGGTCGCTGTCTTGGTGTAGATCTCGTCATCCAGTCGGAATCTGTATGTGTCAAGTTCAACGAGATTTAATTCCCAGATTGAATTGACTTGTCTTTTGACCATACTGTAGATTTCCGTGGTGCTGTAGTCTACGAGGCGGCGTGTAGCTGTGTCCTTGAGACCCTCGTTGGCGAGTCGATCTGCCTCCTCGTTTCCTTTAATGTTGACATGTGATGGAATCCACACGAGCTCTAATTTGCTTCCCTTCTCTAGGACCCTCTGATATAGCTGCCTGATTTCCAAAATGACTTCTGGTCTCGATTCCGAGTTGTCATTTTGGATTGAAATCAGACTGCTCAGAGAATCGCTTGGAATGACAAACTTGCCGGTCTTCTGATGGGAGATCCATGAAATAGCGTCACGAATGGCAACAAGCTCTGCAGTGTACACCGAACAGTTATTGGGCAGTTTCCTGCTTATTCCCTGTTCCCCGTTTGGCATGTATATTCCAAACGAGCTGGTGCCCCTTTCAGGATTGCGTGAGCCATCCGTGTACACATGGTCCCAGTCATCAGACGGCCAGTTGTCTTCCAAATGTTCTAGAGAGTAAGCACGTGCAGCACTGGGGTTTTTTTTCTTGTCGGTTTTCTGTAGTAGATCTAGATTGACCAGTGGTATAGGGAGCGTCCAGGGGGCGACAACTGGGGGGTCGTGTTTATTTATCACGAGCTCCCCCAGTCGTAGTTCCTTGATCGTTTCTCTGATACCCTGGCTGAAGGTTTTCTTTTTGGGATCTCTTACATATTTTGTCTTTTGTAGACTGACAAATGTTGGGGATCTTTCACCTAGTTGTGATATCTTGACCCAATACCTTGTCGCCAGTTCTGTTCTTCTTAGGGATAGGGGCAACTCCCCGACTTCTTGTAGTAGTGCCTCTCGCCTAGTCCCGAGCCCTACGCCAGTCGCAATGCACAGAGCTTTGTATTGGATGGTGTCAAGCTTGCTTAAGAGTGTTGGCGCGCAGTTCATAAAGGCCAAAGAGCCGTAGTCTAATACAGAACGTATAAGAGCACGATATACCATCATTAGTGTAACTCTATTGGCGCCCCACGTACTGCCCGTTAATTTTCTCATTAAGTTTAGGATTTTGGAGCATCTATCTACAGTCCAGTCGATGTGCGGTTTCCAGGTCAACCGTCGGTCAAAGATTACGCCAAGGAACTTGGTTTGGTCTTTGAACTCGATGGTTTTCCCGTTCATACACAGAGTCATTCTTTTTATCCCTCTATCCCTGCTCACAAGCATGCCGACTGTTTTCTTCTCCGAGACTTTAAATCCCCAGTCGTTTGCCCATGTCATGAATTTGTCTAAGGCTCTTTGCATATTCTTTTGTAGTTCACAGAAGCTCGTCCCATTTCTCCATATGGTACTGTCATCGGCAAACTTAGCCAAGTTAGTTTTAGAATCGAGGTACGACGATTTGTGAATGTCATTGATCATGATGTTGAAGAGAGTGGGACTGATAACAGACCCCTGAGGCGTGCCATTTTCTAATGTTTGCTCGGCACTCAGGAATCTGCCAACATTCACCTGTATCCTTCTATCGCTCAGAAAGCTTTTAATCCACCGAAACATTATGCCCGTTATACCGATACGTCCTAACTTGAAGAGCAGCCCGTCTAACCAAACTAAATCGAAAGCCTTGGTCAGATCTACGAACACGGCACATAACAGGTTTCCCGAGAGAAGGGCCTGCGACATGACTTGCTGTAGTCCAACCAAGTGGTCCATTGTTGATCGTCCTTTCCTGAACCCACTTTGATTTTCGTCGATCAATCGGTTGCTCTCCAGATAGAACTGTAATCGGATATTAACCATTGTTTCCAAGGTTTTGCATAGTGTGGATGTCAAACTTACTGGTCGATATGACTCTGCCTTGTTCTTCTCTTTCCCAGCTTTCAGTAGAGGTATGACGTTTGCTTTTCGCCATTCTTTAGGTACCTCTCCTGACAGCCAGGATGTGTTGAAGAAGTTTAGTAGTATCGTTTTGGCGTTTCTTGGTAGATGTTTGAGCATGGAGTACTTTACTTTGTCCTCACCAGCCGCACTATCCTTCTTGAGGGAAAGAGCCTTATTTAACTCTCCCTCAGAGAAGGGCAGGTTGATTGGTTCAGCCACTTCATTAGATTAAATTACTAATGAAGGGTGCTGCGAGTAAAAGATTTCCTTCCTCTTCAGAAACTCTGGTGATTGGTTTTCGTCTCTGCTTGCGACAGCAAAAGTTTTTGCTAGTAGATCTACCTTTTCCTTGCCGTTCGTAACATACTTATCTCCACCTTCAAGGTTTGGTATGTTGAATGATCTGCGTTTCCCGTTCATGGCGTTCAGCTTCTTCCAGACGGCACCCGTTTGCGTGTTTTTATTCAACGCATTACAGAATGTCATCCAGTGCCCACTTTGTGCCTTTTTTTATGGTGTCTCTTGCAGCGTATTTCAACTTAAGGTAATTTTGGTGGTTGGCTTCATTGTAGTGACGTTTTCGTAGGCGAAGGGCCTTCCTTCTGTCGTTGACCGCCTTCTGACATTCCGGTGACCACCATGGTTTTCTAGTCCTTTGTTTTCCGCCAGAAGTCTTTGGAATGGAGTCGTTAGCAGCACCTATAATAGAGCTCGTAATGTTGGTAGCGTACACGTCGATGTTGGTATCGATGATATCTTCTTCCTTCCACCCAAGGCAGCCTACACGGAATTTAACCCAATCAGCTTGTTTCATAATCCAATTGGGTCTCCCGTTATAGACTTCCCTGGTTGCTTCGGCCTGAATGCAGAATTCTATCAGGAGATGGTCACTGCCAAGTGTTTCGTCTTCGTGTACTTGCCAGTCGCAGCGGTTTGCCAGACCAAGCGTACAGAACGTGAGATCTAGGTGCGAAGGTGGGGCATTTCCTCCGACAAAAGTAGGGCTCTCATCGTTCAGCATGCATAGGTCGTTTGCTTCTATTATTGAGCATAGGCTAGTCCCCCGGCAGTCATTCCTCGGCGACCCCCACAGGACGTGTTTTGCGTTGAAATCCCCGCAAAACAATGATTCGCCCTGTGGAAGTTGATCGAGAAGTGACTGGAAGTCAACTGGTTTTTTCGTGACATCTGGGGGTACATAGACATTCACTATTGTCAAATTCGTATTATTGCTCAATGTGATGGCTATGCCCATTGCTTCTAGAGGTCCTTCTACGTTCAGTGAAACAGAAATATAATTTAGGTTATCACGGATATAGATGACAATGCCGCCGCCACGTGTCGTACTTCCTGGTCTGTCCCTTCCCTCACAAGTGTATCCGGGTATGTAGATGTCTTTCGAGGTTGGTAGTAACTTGGTTTCTTGGAGGCAAATTACATCCCTGGGGTTGCGTGTGATGTATTTTCTCAGCTCAGCACATCTGGGGGCAGTCCATTAACATTAAGTTGTAGAACTTTAACCTGGCCCGCCATGATGACTGTCCGGATGGATGCCTCTATGTATTGTCTTTTTATTGTTCAATTGGCGTTTCACATTCCATAGGAGGTACCTCATTAGTGTTTGTCTTTGGTGTTAAAACCGGCAAGCAACTGGGCATATCGCCAGTGCTGTAGTGACGAACATGAGATATCCTTCTACGGAGTGCGAGGTTTGCCGTTTGATCACTTTTTGTGGTTTCTTCGTCGTCGTCTTCTTCTCTTGATCTTTTTTTTACTATGTTGATTGAGTTAATCATGACACACAGGACATCGGCGTTGACCATGTGTGTCCTTACTTTGCCGAGTAAGCTTTCCATCTTGGTAGTTTGGTCCTCATTGGATACGGCCACCCTGAGGAACTCGATCATGAAGTTCATGAAGCCACTTTCCGTTTTAAATTTAGGAATGAAGTGTTCTTCATGACTCTTCGTTTTCGGTTCCTCTTTTTTTTCTTGGGTGTCTTCTGTTTGACCTCTGCAGGTTTGGTTGATATGTTCTTCTCTTTCTTCTTCTTGTCTTTACCTTTAGGGGTGGGGGTTACATCGGATGTCAAGAGAGTCGGTGCTGGAGCTTGCTTTGGTTCCACCACCGGTTCTCTGACTACTTTTGCTTCCCTCTCCTTGTTTTTTACTTGTTGGGTTGCCTCCCTAAAGGTAAGTTTGTCTTTGCTTTGCAGGCGTAGCGCTGCTTTGGTCGCTAGAATTCTTGGGCATTGCGGGGAGTTGGCTGTGTGGCTGCCCTTGCAGTTTGAGCAGTTAATTTTACTACCCACCCTACACTCAGCCACCGCGTGTTCTCCTCCGCATTGGGCGCATATGGCTTTTCCTTTACAGTACTTAACCGTATGTCCCAGTTTCTGGCATTTGGTACACTGTCTCACTCTCTGAACATAGGGGTGGGTACGGCGGTTGAGGTACACGATTTTAAGGGCCTCAGGTGCGGAACCTTTCTTGAAGGACAGGGCGACGCTTCCCTGATCCTTCCCCTGGGCCACATTAAACCGGTATACCTCGGTAGCTTGGTACCCCCTCTCTGTTAAATCTTCCAGAATTTCCTCCCCGGTATATTCGGCCGGTATCCCATGAACAACCACCTTATCAATAGACAAGGCGATCGGTTCGGACACCGTCACGGTCATACCGAAAAGTGCGTTCTGAGCTAGCGCCAGATCCATCTCAGACCTACTTTTTAAGGCAAGTCTAAGTTGTTCTGAAACAGTTATCTTTAAGTCGGGTATGCTAGTAATACCCCACTTACCCTTAAGTTCCTTCCCCACTGCCGTAAGTTTGGCTCCTTGAAAGGACTTGCCTTCCAGTGGCCTCACCAGTACGACGTGAGTCTGTTCCTCTGTCCTTTTTGCTGCAGGAAAGAACTTTGGTGCAGGGCTGCTGTTAAAAGCGTCAACCATGGACATTGGTGAGCTAGCCTCTGTCGCCATCGTTCTTATGCTGCCGAAATATATAATCGAAAACTAAAGGAGGGAATGAACAGTGTTGATTAAGGTTATATTAATTAATGACGTAAGTTGATATACCTGTTGTTACCCCTTTCCACAAAGAACCGCTAGTCAATCAGTGTGATTAATACTAATTAACTATGGGTTCCTATTGCTTGTATGAGTGTACTTAACAGTTATCAGACTTATTAGTTATATAAATAAATTAGCTTGTTATTGTTTTAAGAAGCTTGTGGTGAGCTCAATCAGTTGGCTTGTACACTGAGCTTCTTTGTTAGTTGATGATAGAAAGAAAAGTAAAATGACCAAAAAATATAAAAATAAATAAAGATAGGAATGTGGTATATCCTATATAATATATAGCATTAAAAGGGGTAAAAAGTATAATAAAAAAAAAGATTATATTAGGGGTGAAAAATATGAGGATTTAAGAAAATAAGCTTATTAAAGTAAATTATTAAATTGAAGAAAATAAAATAAGATAGTAAATTAAAGTAAATAAAGTAAAATAAACAAAGAAAGTAAATAAAGTAAAAAAAAGTAAAAATAAAAAAAGTAAAATAAACAAAGAAAATAAAGTAGAATAAAATAGTAAATTGAAGAAAATAAAAGACTGATGAAGAATGCAAAATATAAAGAAAGTAAACCTTATACCCTGTAAAGGTGTGAAGAAAAAGATAAAGACAACCTTAAATCTACTTTTGGACTAGATGATCTTTGTAGTATCTAGTGGTCTTTCTGGATTTGAGAAGTCTTTTGGAGTCTTAGCTAGGCTACTTTATCTAGGATAAATTTAGTCGATAGCTAAGGAGCTCTGATGCTTTAGGATAACTCTAAATATTCTGCCTCCATTCTCTCGGTGTATGATAGAATGACCAATAACATTCTTCTTCTTCTTTTTGGTGTTTAACGTCTGCTTCCACTTAAGTGATATCACAGACAAGACATAGGAGAGCCGAAGCTGGTTCCTGATTTTTAGAATATGATTTTGCAATCTTTCCATTTTGGCCTTAGGTCATGGATTAGGTTTTAGTGGGAAGTTCTTCCCTTTATTTAATAAAAACACATCGTTGGTAGATGATCTCTTCTTCTGGATTGGTAGATGTCTTCTTTGTGGGATTTGTGTTTAGGTACCAGGCCTGTCTTCTCATGGCCTCCCCTCCCTCCACTATCCCACTGGTATTTGTTTTGGCAGAATAGTGTTTAGATGCAGAGCCCGTCTGATCATGACTCCCTCTTACTCCACTATCCCGCCAGTTTAGTAGATGTTAGTAGTAAATTAAACTAATATAGAATTAAATAAATAAAGAGAGTATAATAAAGTTGTAGTCAAAACAAATTAAAGGTAATAAAATAAAGTAAATTAAAGTAAAAGTAAAGTAAAGATAAAGTAAAATGAATTAATTAAAATTTATTAGTTTATTAAATTAAAGGTAATAAATAAAAATAAAATAAAATAAAATAAAATACAGTAAAATACAGTACAGTACAGTACAGCACAGCACAGCACAGCACAGCACAGCACAGCACAGCACAGCACAGCACAGCACAGCACAGCACAGCACAGCACAGCACAGCACAGCACAGCACAGCACAGCACAGCACAGCACAGCACAGCACAGCACAGCACAGCACAGCACAGCACAGCACAGCACAGCACAGCACAGCACAGCACAGCACAGCACAGCACAGCACAGCACAGCACAGCACAGCACAGCACAGCACAGCACAGCACAGCACAGCACAGCACAGCACAGCACAGCACAGCACAGCACAGCACAGCACAGCACAGCACAGCACAGCACAGCACAGCACAGCACAGCACAGCACAGCACAGCACAGCACTGTACTTGCCAGTCGCAGCGGTTTGCCAGACCAAGCGTACAGAACGTGAGATCTAGGTGCGAAGGTGGGGCATTTCCTCCGACAAAAGTAGGGCTCTCATCGTTCAGCATGCATAGGTCGTTTGCTTCTATTATTGAGCATAGGCTAGTCCCCCGGCAGTCATTCCTCGGCGACCCCCACAGGACGTGTTTTGCGTTGAAATCCCCGCAAAACAATGATTCGCCCTGTGGAAGTTGATCGAGAAGTGACTGGAAGTCAACTGGTTTTTTCGTGACATCTGGGGGTACATAGACATTCACTATTGTCAAATTCGTATTATTGCTCAATGTGATGGCTATGCCCATTGCTTCTAGAGGTCCTTCTACGTTCAGTGAAACAGAAATATAATTTAGGTTATCACGGATATAGATGACAATGCCGCCGCCACGTGTCGTACTTCCTGGTCTGTCCCTTCCCTCACAAGTGTATCCGGGTATGTAGATGTCTTTCGAGGTTGGTAGTAACTTGGTTTCTTGGAGGCAAATTACATCCCTGGGGTTGCGTGTGATGTATTTTCTCAGCTCAGCACATCTGGGGGCAGTCCATTAACATTAAGTTGTAGAACTTTAACCTGGCCCGCCATGATGACTGTCCGGATGGATGCCTCTATGTATTGTCTTTTTATTGTTCAATTGGCGTTTCACATTCCATAGGAGGTACCTCATTAGTGTTTGTCTTTGGTGTTAAAACCGGCAAGCAACTGGGCATATCGCCAGTGCTGTAGTGACGAACATGAGATATCCTTCTACGGAGTGCGAGGTTTGCCGTTTGATCACTTTTTGTGGTTTCTTCGTCGTCGTCTTCTTCTCTTGATCTTTTTTTTACTATGTTGATTGAGTTAATCATGACACACAGGACATCGGCGTTGACCATGTGTGTCCTTACTTTGCCGAGTAAGCTTTCCATCTTGGTAGTTTGGTCCTCATTGGATACGGCCACCCTGAGGAACTCGATCATGAAGTTCATGAAGCCACTTTCCGTTTTAAATTTAGGAATGAAGTGTTCTTCATGACTCTTCGTTTTCGGTTCCTCTTTTTTTTCTTGGGTGTCTTCTGTTTGACCTCTGCAGGTTTGGTTGATATGTTCTTCTCTTTCTTCTTCTTGTCTTTACCTTTAGGGGTGGGGGTTACATCGGATGTCAAGAGAGTCGGTGCTGGAGCTTGCTTTGGTTCCACCACCGGTTCTCTGACTACTTTTGCTTCCCTCTCCTTGTTTTTTACTTGTTGGGTTGCCTCCCTAAAGGTAAGTTTGTCTTTGCTTTGCAGGCGTAGCGCTGCTTTGGTCGCTAGAATTCTTGGGCATTGCGGGGAGTTGGCTGTGTGGCTGCCCTTGCAGTTTGAGCAGTTAATTTTACTACCCACCCTACACTCAGCCACCGCGTGTTCTCCTCCGCATTGGGCGCATATGGCTTTTCCTTTACAGTACTTAACCGTATGTCCCAGTTTCTGGCATTTGGTACACTGTCTCACTCTCTGAACATAGGGGTGGGTACGGCGGTTGAGGTACACGATTTTAAGGGCCTCAGGTGCGGAACCTTTCTTGAAGGACAGGGCGACGCTTCCCTGATCCTTCCCCTGGGCCACATTAAACCGGTATACCTCGGTAGCTTGGTACCCCCTCTCTGTTAAATCTTCCAGAATTTCCTCCCCGGTATATTCGGCCGGTATCCCATGAACAACCACCTTATCAATAGACAAGGCGATCGGTTCGGACACCGTCACGGTCATACCGAAAAGTGCGTTCTGAGCTAGCGCCAGATCCATCTCAGACCTACTTTTTAAGGCAAGTCTAAGTTGTTCTGAAACAGTTATCTTTAAGTCGGGTATGCTAGTAATACCCCACTTACCCTTAAGTTCCTTCCCCACTGCCGTAAGTTTGGCTCCTTGAAAGGACTTGCCTTCCAGTGGCCTCACCAGTACGACGTGAGTCTGTTCCTCTGTCCTTTTTGCTGCAGGAAAGAACTTTGGTGCAGGGCTGCTGTTAAAAGCGTCAACCATGGACATTGGTGAGCTAGCCTCTGTCGCCATCGTTCTTATGCTGCCGAAATATATAATCGAAAACTAAAGGAGGGAATGAACAGTGTTGATTAAGGTTATATTAATTAATGACGTAAGTTGATATACCTGTTGTTACCCCTTTCCACAAAGAACCGCTAGTCAATCAGTGTGATTAATACTAATTAACTATGGGTTCCTATTGCTTGTATGAGTGTACTTAACAGTTATCAGACTTATTAGTTATATAAATAAATTAGCTTGTTATTGTTTTAAGAAGCTTGTGGTGAGCTCAATCAGTTGGCTTGTACACTGAGCTTCTTTGTTAGTTGATGATAGAAAGAAAAGTAAAATGACCAAAAAATATAAAAATAAATAAAGATAGGAATGTGGTATATCCTATATAATATATAGCATTAAAAGGGGTAAAAAGTATAATAAAAAAAAAGATTATATTAGGGGTGAAAAATATGAGGATTTAAGAAAATAAGCTTATTAAAGTAAATTATTAAATTGAAGAAAATAAAATAAGATAGTAAATTAAAGTAAATAAAGTAAAATAAACAAAGAAAGTAAATAAAGTAAAAAAAAGTAAAAATAAAAAAAGTAAAATAAACAAAGAAAATAAAGTAGAATAAAATAGTAAATTGAAGAAAATAAAAGACTGATGAAGAATGCAAAATATAAAGAAAGTAAACCTTATACCCTGTAAAGGTGTGAAGAAAAAGATAAAGACAACCTTAAATCTACTTTTGGACTAGATGATCTTTGTAGTATCTAGTGGTCTTTCTGGATTTGAGAAGTCTTTTGGAGTCTTAGCTAGGCTACTTTATCTAGGATAAATTTAGTCGATAGCTAAGGAGCTCTGATGCTTTAGGATAACTCTAAATATTCTGCCTCCATTCTCTCGGTGTATGATAGAATGACCAATAACATTCTTCTTCTTCTTTTTGGTGTTTAACGTCTGCTTCCACTTAAGTGATATCACAGACAAGACATAGGAGAGCCGAAGCTGGTTCCTGATTTTTAGAATATGATTTTGCAATCTTTCCATTTTGGCCTTAGGTCATGGATTAGGTTTTAGTGGGAAGTTCTTCCCTTTATTTAATAAAAACACATCGTTGGTAGATGATCTCTTCTTCTGGATTGGTAGATGTCTTCTTTGTGGGATTTGTGTTTAGGTACCAGGCCTGTCTTCTCATGGCCTCCCCTCCCTCCACTATCCCACTGGTATTTGTTTTGGCAGAATAGTGTTTAGATGCAGAGCCCGTCTGATCATGACTCCCTCTTACTCCACTATCCCGCCAGTTTAGTAGATGTTAGTAGTAAATTAAACTAATATAGAATTAAATAAATAAAGAGAGTATAATAAAGTTGTAGTCAAAACAAATTAAAGGTAATAAAATAAAGTAAATTAAAGTAAAAGTAAAGTAAAGATAAAGTAAAATGAATTAATTAAAATTTATTAGTTTATTAAATTAAAGGTAATAAATAAAAATAAAATAAAATAAAATAAAATACAGTAAAATACAGTACAGTACAGTACAGCACAGCACAGCACAGCACAGCACAGCACAGCACAGCACAGCACAGCACAGCACAGCACAGCACAGCACAGCACAGCACAGCACAGCACAGCACAGCACAGCACAGCACAGCACAGCACAAGCACAAGCACAAGCACAAGCACAAGCACAAGCACAAGTAAAAGTAAAGATATAGTAAAATGAATCAATAAAAATAAAGTTGTAGAGTGGTTGGGCTTCCTTCGAGAGGACGTTTTTACTTCCCCACCCTACGTCGTATAAAAAAAATAAAATAAGCTAAGATAAAAAATAAGTAGAAAAAATAAAAAATAAATTGAGGTAATAAATAAAAATAAAATAAATTTAAGTAAAAGTAAAGTAAAGATAAAGTAAAATGAATAAATTAAAATAAATGTATAGGATGGTTGGGCTTCCTTCGTGAGGACGTTTTTACTCAACCATCCTACGTTGTATGGAGAATTTATCCAGCCGTGACCCTTTCTTATTTCACTAATTTACATAGTCCAACTGTGTCCATTAGGGTGTGGATTTCTTCGAAGATTTGTAGCTTCAGATCTGGTCTAGGGAAGAGTAGGTTCTTAGTATTGAATGGTATGTTATTGGTCTCCATCATTCTCACTAAGCCCCGTCTCTCTTCCTTGTAAACCTCGCAGTCTACCAGGACATGATTGGTGGTACACTCTTCTCCGCACTCACAGACGATGACTTGGTGTTTGTAGTCTCGCAGCCGCTCTTTCACCCTTAGTTTCGATATGAGTCTGCATATATCTCGTCTACGGTGATTGGTCGCTGTCTTGGTGTAGATCTCGTCATCCAGTCGGAATCTGTATGTGTCAAGTTCAACGAGATTTAATTCCCAGATTGAATTGACCTGTCTTTTGACCATACTGTAGATTTCCGTGGTGCTGTAGTCTATGAGGCGGGGTGTAGCTGTGTCCTTGAGACCCTCGTTGGCGAGTCGATCTGCCTCCTCGTTTCCTTTAATGTTGACGTGTGATGGAATCCACACGAGCTCTAATTTGCTTCCCTTCTCTAGGACCCTCTGATATAGCTGTCTGATTTCCAAAATGACTTCTGGTCTTGATTCCGAGTTGTCATTTTGGATTGAAATCAGACTGCTCAGAGAATCGCTTGGAATGACGAACTTGCCGGTCTTTTGATGGGAGATCCATGAAATAGCGTCACGAATGGCAACAAGCTCTGCAGTGTACACCGAACAGTTATTAGGCAGTTTCCTGCTTATTCCCTGTTCCCCGTTTGGCAGGTATATTCCAAACGAGCTGGTGCCCCTGTCAGGATTGCGTGAGCCATCCGTGTACACATGGTCCCAGTCATCAGACGGCCAGTTGTCTTCCAAATGTTCTAGAGAGAAAGCACGTGCAGCACTTGGGTTATTTTTCTTGTCGGTTTTTTGTAGTAGATCTAGATTGACCAGTGGTATAGGGAGCGTCCAGGGGGCGACAACTGGGGGGTCGTGTTTATTTATCACGAGCTCCCCCAGTCGTAGTTCCTTGATCGTTTCTCTGATACCCTGGCTGAAGGTTTTCTTTTTGGGATCTCTTACATATTTTGTCTTTTGTAGACTGACAAATGTTGGGGATCTTTCACCTAGTTGTGATATCTTGACCCAATACCTTGTCGCCAGTTCTTTTCTTCTTAGGGATAGGGGCAACTCCCCGACTTCTTGTAGTAGTGCCTCTCGCCTAGTCCCGAGCCCTACGCCAGTCGCAATACACAGAGCTTTGTATTGGATGGTGTCAAGCTTGCTTAAGAGTGTTGGCGCACAGTTCATGAAGACCAAAGAGCCGTAGTCTAATACAGAACGTATTAGAGCACGATATACCATCATTAGTGTAACTCTATTGGCGCCCCACGTACTGCCCGTTAATTTTCTCATTAAGTTTAGGATTTTGGAGCATCTATCTACAGTCCAGTCGATGTGCGGTTTCCAGGTCAACCGTCGGTCAAAGATTACGCCAAGGAACTTGGTTTGGTCTTTTAACTCGATGGTTTTCCCGTTCATACACAGAGTCATTCTGTTTATCCCTCTATCCCTGCTCACAAGCATGCCGACTGTTTTCTTCTCCGAGACTTTAAATCCCCAGTCGTTTGCCCATGTCATGAATTTGTCTAAGGCTTTTTTCATATTCTTTTGTAGTTCACAGAAGCTCGTCCTATTTCTCCATATGGTACTGTCATCGGCAAATTTAGCCAAGTCAGTTTTGGAATCGAGGTAGGACGATTTATGAATGTCATTGATCATGATGTTGAAGAGAGTGGGACTGATAACAGACCCCTGAGGCGTGCCATTTTCTAATGTTTGCTCGGCACTCAGGAATCTGCCAACATTCACCTGTATCCTTCTATCGCTCAGAAAGCTTTTAATCCACCGAAACATTATGCCCGTTATACCGATACGCCCTAACTTGAAGAGCAGCCCGTCTAACCAAACTAGATCGAATGCCTTGGTCAGATCTACGAACACGGCACATAACAGGTTTCCCGAGAGAAGTGCCTGCGACATGACTTGCTGTAGTCTAACCAAGTGGTCCATTGTTGATCGTCCTTTCCTGAACCCACTTTGATTTTCGTCGATCAATCGGTTGCTCTCCAGATAGAACTGTAATCGGATATTAACCATTGTTTCCAAGGTTTTGCATAGTGTGGATGTCAAACTTACTGGTCGATATGACTCTGCCTTGTTCTTCTCTTTCCCAGCTTTCAGTAGAGGTATGACGTTTGCTTTTCGCCATTCTTTAGGTACCTCTCCTGACAGCCAGGATGTGTTGAAGAAGTTTAGTAGTATCGTTTTGGCGTTTCTTGGTAGATGTTTGAGCATGGAGTACTTTACTTTGTCCTCACCAGCCGCACTATCCTTCTTGAAGGAAAGAGCCTTATTTAACTCTCCCTCAGAGAAGGGTAGGTTGATTGGTTCAGCCACTTCATTAGATTCAATTACTAATGAAGGGTGCTGCGAGTAAAAGATTTCCTTCGTCTTCAGAAACTCTGGTGATTGGTTTTCGTCTCTGCTTGCGTCAGCAAAAGTTTTTGCTAGTAGGTCTACCTTTTCCTTGCCGTTCGTAACGTACTTATCTCCATCTTCAAGTTTTGGTATGTTGAATGATCTGCGTTTCCCGTTCATGGCGTTCAGCTTCTTCCAGACGGCACCCGTTTGCGTGTTTTTATTCAACGCATTACAGAATGTCATCCAGTGCCCACTTTGTGCCTTTTTTATGGTGTCTCTTGCAGCGTATTTCAACTTAAGGTAATTTTGGTGGTTGGCTTCATTGTAGTGGCGCTTCCGTAGGCGGAGGGCCTTCCTTCTGTCGTTGACCGCCTTCTGACATTCCGGTGACCACCATGGTTTTCTAGTCCTTGGTTTTCCACCAGAAGTCTTTGGAATGGAGTCGTTAGCAGCACCTATAATAGAGCTCGTAATGTTGGTAGCGTACACGTCGATGTTGGTATCGATGATATCTTCTTCCTTCCACTCAAGGCAGCCTACACGGAATTTAACCCAATCAGCTTCTTTCATAATCCAATTGGGTCTCCCGTTATAGACTTCACTGGTTGCTTCGGCCTGAATGCAGAATTCTATCAGGAGATGGTCACTGCCAAGTGTTTCATCTTCGTGTACTTGCCAGTCGCAGCGGTTTGCCAGACCAAGCGTACAGAACGTGAGATCTAGGTGCGAAGGTGGGGCATTTCCTCCGACAAAAGTAGGGCTCTCATCGTTCAGCATGCATAGGTTGTTTGCTTCTATTATTGAGCATAGGCTAGTCCCCCGACAGTCATTCCTCGGCGACCCCCACAGAACGTGTTTTGCGTTGAAATCTCCGCAAAACACTGATTCGCCCTGTGGAAGTTGATCGAGAAGTGACTGGAAGTCAACTGGTTTTTTCGTGACATCTGGGGGTACATAGACATTCACTATTGTGAAATTCGTATTATTGCTCAATGTGATGGCTATGCCCATTGCTTCTACGTCCAGTGAAACAGAAATATAATTTAGGTTATCACGGATATAGATGGCAATGCCGCCGCCACGTGTCGTACTTCCTGGTCTGTCCCTTCTCTCACAAGTGTACCCGGGTATGTAGATGTCTTTCAAAGTTGGTAGTAGCTTGGTTTCTTGGAGGCATATTACATCTTTGGGGTTGCGTGTGATGTATTTTCTCAGCTCAGCACATCTGGTGGCCAGTCCATTAACATTAAGTTGTAAAACTTTAACCTGGCCCGCCATGATGACTGTCCGGATGGATGCCCCTCAATGTTGGAGTTCTATTGATCTACTGGTGTCTCGATTTCCATAGAAGGTACCTCATTGGTGTTCGCCTTTGGTCTTGCAACCGACAAGCAGCTAGAAACACCGCCAGTGTTCGCCTTTGGTTTTACCATCGACGAACAACTGGAAATATCTCCAGTACTGTAGTGGCGGACATGAGATATCCTCCTACGTAATGCGAGATTTACCTCTTGATCATTCTTCTCGTCTTCCTCGTCGTCATCTCTATATCTCTTTTTAACTGTGTTGATCGAGTTGACGAGGGTGATTAGGGTGTCTGCGTTTACCATATATGCACGGAGTTTGCCTAGGAGGCTTGCCGTTTTTGTAGTTTTGTCTTCGTCGGACACTGCCACCTTTAGGAGTTCAATCATGAAGCTCATGAAACCACTTTCCGTTTTGAATTTAGGAATAAAGTGAGTCTCATCAGCTTTCATTTTTGCTTGTTCCTTTTTCTTTGGGTTGTTCTTTTTCTTTGTAGTCGGTAGTTGTTCTGATCGGGGGGCCTTTGGTGGTTCTTCCGGCGTCGATGTCGATGGAATTGGCTCCGTCCTTGGTTCATTAACCGGAGTCGTATTCCTGACATCTTTTATCGAACGCTCCTTTTTTTTGAGAATGAGTGCATCCTCGCTGAAACTCACTTTCTCCTTCCCCTGTATCTTTAGGGCAGCTTTGGTGCTCTGTATCTTGGGGCATTCGGGGGAGTTCGCTGCGTGACCACCCTTGCAGTTCGAGCATTTTATTTGCATGCCCGCCCTGCACTCGGCCACCGCGTGGCTCCCACCGCACTGGGCACACACGGTCTTTCCCTTGCAGTACTTGACTGTGTGGCCCAGTTTTTGACAATTGGAACATTGCCTTACCCGGTTGATGTAGGCGTGGGTCCTTCTGGATAAATATACTACTTTTAGTATTTCCGGTGCTTTATTGTTAAAAGTCAGGGCGACACTTCCCTGGCTTTTACCTTCAGCAACCTTAAACCGGTATACCTCCTTGACCGCATATCCTCTGTCTCTTAAATCTTCCAGGATCTCTTCTCCGTCATATTCGGAGGGAATCCCGTGTACCACCACCTTTTCAGTTAACAAGGTTGACGGCTGGGATACCCTCACTTCTATGCCGAGAAGGGTTACCTGGTTCACTGCCCTGTCCATGTCCTCCTGTGATTTAAAAGCCAGTCGGACATGACCAGGGACAGTTACTCTGATGTCTGGGATATCTATAATACCCCAGTTCTTCTTTATCTCCTTCCCTATCGCCGTTAGCTTGATCCCTGCGAAGGACTTGCCTTCGGCGGGCTTCACCTGAACGACAAAGGCTTGCTCCTCCCTCTTTTTAGTCACTGGAAAGGTCGATGGTGCCGGGCTGCTATTAAAAGCCTCAACCATCGACATGTTGAGTTCAGCCACGGACTCCATTTCCCTTTTCCTGCTTCGAAAAAGTCTAAATTAAAAAGAAGGATCAACAAGAGATGATTCTAGTTGCTACTCCTGAGTAGAGTGATGATTGTGACCTCTTCCACACAGATCCACTAGTTAATCAGTTTTGGTTATACTAATTGACTATAGGATATTAATGTTTGTATAAGTCAATACTAGATGCAGTTGTAATTGTTTTGGATTGATCACCTGATCACGCTACTGACCCTTTCCACACAGATCCACTAGTTAATTAGATTTGATTATACTAATTAACTATAGGTTCCTAATGTTTGTATAAGTCAATAGACAGAGCAGCTGTGAGATCGTTAACTCAACAAAGGTGGTTAAGCCTTTGTTTATATTGCCTTTGATCTGAGCGTAGTTCAATCGCTTGAGCTAATCTCTGATCGCTTGGACACTGATTGCCTAACAAAGAATTAGAACTGAAGCCTTTACAACGATAATTTAACCAAGCAAGAATAAAAATAAAAATAAGTTTAAATAAGAGAAAAAAATAAGAAAAAATGATATAGAATAAACAAAAAGTATATATATATATATAAAAAGGAATTCCTATAAAGAAAGTAAAAAATGAAAAAAAAAAAAAAAAATAAACTAGAAAAGTAGAACTAGAAAAGTAGAACTAGAAAAGTAGAACTAGAAACGTAGAACTAGAAAAGTAGAACTAGAAAAGTAGAACTAGAAAAGTAGAACTAGAAAAGTAGAACTAGAAAAGTATTTCTAGAAAAGTAGAACTAGAAAAAAAGATAAAATACCAAGTAAAATAATCTATAAAAAAAGTAAAAAATAAACTCAAATAAACCAGAACTAGAAAAGAAAGTAAAAAAGGAAAAAATAAGCTCAAATAAACTAGAACTAGAAAAAAAAAGATAGAAAACAAAGTAAAATAATCTCGACTGAGCAAAAAGTATATAAATTAAAATAAGTAGAAAATAAAACAGAATAACCAAAAAGAGCTGTCAAAAAATAAAAGAAAAAGAATTAAGCAAAAAAATTTTTTTAAAAAAAACAAAGTAAACTTATACCTTATTTAGGTATAAGTATTAAATAATAGAAAGACAACCTTGGGACTGAAGATTCTTGTAGAGTCTTATAAGTCAACTGGAGAGTCTTTCTTGAGTCTTTGCTAGGCTACTTTATCCCAGGATAAATTTAGGAGCTCTGGAGCATTAGGTGTTATCAGTACGAGTACTAATTACCAATTAGTAAACTTGAGGTCAATATATATGAAATGAATAAGAAACCATTTACATAGATTAAGAATAACAGTGATATAAAAAATAAAGTTGTAAAGGATAATTAACAATAACAACAAACATAACACGGTAATTAGCTACTAATAAGCAATGGTACTGCATGATCAAGGGGGTATTAACAGTTATGAAACCCTGCAAAGGGTGGTATGTGTGGACAGGCATATATTATAATGAGGCCAAAATAAACTAGTGATTGTACCCCATAAAAACTGTGTTCTGTTAATGGTTTCCGATCGCTAAATGCCACTTAAAGATTAGATCCCTTGACAGTTGGAATTTAGTTGCTGCCCAGGCAAAAATTTCCCTCATACTACACTGTATGGTGAATGCCCGTCTTCAATTAGCCCAGGTTAGGTGCAGAAGAGAGGGGCACAGACACACAAAGAAGAAATGGGTTTGTAGACATCAAATTGGGTGTGGCTGCAGGAAAGATTTTGTGTGTCCTTTGTAATGAAGCTACTCAATGAACAAGACATAACCCACAGGAGAATACTTTTGTTGTAGGCTAGAATAATCAAACGCCAATTCAATTTGGACAATGAACAAGACATAACCCACAAGAGAATACTATTGTTGTAGGCTAGAATAATCAGACGCCAATTCAATTTGGACTTTTCGCATTCATGTATTTCGCCGAACATAACCGATTAGAAGTTACTGTAAAAACGTATATGATTGAATGTAATTCAGTTTATATACATTCATGTTATATTTTTACATGCCTTGCTACCCATTTGTATGCATTTCCAAGTGCCCAAGAATAGAGATTTAGCTCCTTTAAGAATTGCGGTCTGTAGGTGACACACAAAGAGAAAAATGAATAAATGAATAACCTATTCTCATTTCGAATTCCAACTGTCAAGGGTTCTAGTAGGTGTACCATGAGCACAAGATATTGTTTTTTTGTCCTATTCGAATGACTAGACACTGGTTTTGCCAGATCCTACACCACTAACAAGGGGAACTTTCTCGAATAACACCGAGATTGAGCCCCTCATTTGCTAGCCATTTTGTTACTGAGTCACCGCAGTTCCTTCAGAAAATGAGGTTAAATCCAAAACCGTACATAGTCGTTCGGATTGTGTACCTATTGGCGTGCATGTAAAACATTCCTTTTGCCTGTAAGTACAGTCACTGTCCAGGCAATATTCCTGTCAAATGAACATCTTCATTAGCTAAGTCGGAACAGAACGGTAGGACATTAAACCCCATTTCATTTTGTACATGACATGGAGCACAAATTCACCTGTCCAACCTCATGGGTTTTCTCTAATGCTGTGGCTATTCCAAACGATGAGGCGTAAGAATTATTGATGGACAAGTCCAAAATTTGGTAACTTGCGTATGCGCTACTGGAACATTTACCATGTCGTAAAAATAATTCTTACGCCTCGTTGTAAGAATAGCCACGTCGTTTCTCTAACTCCTCTGATTTCCTCTAATTACTAAAGAACCATAGCACAAGTGAATTATTGAAAAAATATTGAATCATATGTAAATTCAAGTTTGGGTCGAGCAGAGGTTAAACCCCATTATTATATAATTTCAATTCTCTCAAAATTGATGAAAAAATATGGATTATTGCATGAAAAAAAAAATCCCCCAAAATATTATATAACGGTACTTTAATAATGTAATAATTCTTTTTTTATTTGCACTGCACAAAAAATCTTACAACCCATATATTTTGGAGTAGCATCTGAAACGCTGGCAGTCCGAGTCGGAAAAGTCGCCAGATTGGGTCCGAAATGACGCGGGACCGAAATGACATGTAATCCATACATCTATGCCAACTATGAATTATGTTTTATTATTAAATTGTTCAATTTGCTAATTTCTACCATTTCAAACAATAATCATCATGTATTGTATTTGTATTTGTAATTCGTATCGCGGTCAAAAATATAAGGTGGGTTGATTAAAAGCTTGCTTTAAATCTTTACATATATATATGAAAATATAACATGTTCTTAAAATGAAACATATCGGAATACAGCATTAGTTAGATTTGAAGATTTAGATATCTTGCAATTTGTATCCGATTTTAAAATTGTTACATCCCACTTCTACCTCGTTGCCATTGGCAACCTTTGATAAAACTGGCCTGTTCATTTCCAATACAGGCTTAAATGTATCCGTGTATCAGAGATGTACAGTACACTTTTTAAAAAGAGTACTGTTCATTCCCGACAAACGAACACTTATACACTGTTTAAGATACCATTCAAGCAATAAGTAGCGGACGTTTAGTCCGGCCCAGATTACAATGATAGCTATGGCTCTATTTAATGCAGCCGGACAAATTACTTGAAACAACTACTCAAAATCACAGTAACAAAACAAACCGGGTGGAACAAACTGGCAGTTCAAAAATATATACAATGACATTAAATTAACAAAACAACATATTACACAAATCAATTATTATACATGTCAATTGGCACCTATTCCACAATTTGGTTTGATTTATATTAATATGCAAAACATATAAATGAGAACACTGAATAATTATTTCAATTGTGATGATAAAAGGCGCAGTTCTTTTGCTGGACACTTCACAGACATTTAAAATAAGCAGGATAAAAACAAAAACGCCTAGAAAGACATACATTTTATTACAAATAATTCGTTGATGCATACTTTCACCAGGAATGACCCACGTTTCGCATTTCCTTCACACTACATTTAATAATAATATTTTAAATATTGCAGTCCTCTACGATGTGGTCTAAACAAACACGTGATTGTTTTACGCCCAGGGTATAGCTAGACGTACGTGTAAATACTACTCAGCTCGTCTCTCCACTGCGAAATCATTCTACCATGAAATGTAACGTGAGGCTCAGAAAGGGATAAATGAAATAACATTTGTCACTTTTCGGTTGAAACGACTCGATAATAAATACTATTTTTACATATCGCTTCAAAATACTCGATAGAAATGTGATGTAAGTGACTTATTAGCACCTTTTCTCGGTGTATCGGTGAATATCAGGACAGTTTTGGCCGGGGACCGCCTCGGCTGATCCCCCGACCAAAACTGTCCTGATATGCACCGATACACCTCGAAAAGGGTGCTAATAACTACTACTTAAACTTGTCTTTATTTGTATTAAATATATATAACTTATTATAAGTTGTAAAAACAAAGCTTATCAAATTTATTGGAGATAGGGCCTCGTATAATAATATGGTTGTAGTGGGCCTCGTATAATAAAATGGGTGCAGTGGAATTTGCAATCAAATTCAATCCAAAACACATTTTTACTATATTTATTTGCATATCAAGAAAGAATCGAATCGAGTTTGAGCCAGTTATTTCTCGATTTATCAGTCGAGATATCGTCCCCGATTAGGCCTACAAAAGAAATCTGAAAATTATTTATTTTCTATTTGATTATCCTTATAATATTGAGTAGTTATACGACTCTAAAATAAAATCAAGTAGAGTTAGAGCTCACATAAAAAAAAATCACGTAGTGACTCCATAATAAAAAAATACGTAGTGACGGCTTCAGTGTTGGTTTGAAAATAATAAAAGCGAACCGATTTTCTCGATCTATTAGTCGACATATCGTCTGAAAATTATTTATTTTCTATTTGATTATTCTTATAATATTAAGTAGTTATATACGATCCTTATATAAAATTTAGTATAGCTCAAAAAATGGATTACATAAATTCCATTATCAAATACGTATTGACGGCTTCTGT
Organism: Patella pellucida; assembly: GCA_917208275.1. Lineage (NCBI taxonomy): Eukaryota > Metazoa > Mollusca > Gastropoda > Patellidae > Patella > Patella pellucida. Next base: position 41,704,710 of record OU795038.1, on the reverse strand, counting down.
GTTGGTTGGAAAAAAATAAAAGCGAACGGAACTGTGGGATAGAAAATGGCGGGTAAAAGTGGAAAATTTTGAATTTTGAACAAAATATTATTTATTTCACATAAGAACTAATTGGTGTCCTGATTTAAAGTTAGTAGAAGCATATATGAAAGTAAGTGCCTTTTAACATACGAACATCCGTCTTCATATTATTTGTAGATCTACAAATAGAGCGAATACATGGCTGGTTACAATTCTATACCAAGCCGTAAAACCGTAAACGGTAAAAAAATAAGTCATAATAAGACGACAAGATCAAGATAATAGTTGAAGATTAGGTGGCCTGTTATTATTTTCTGAATGTAAAACTTTGTAACTGTACGATTTATAGACAATCAAAACTACTTTAATTGAAAATTATACTTTTTCAAAATCACGGTAGAATTACCGGTAACAAAAATGAACCAAACATTTTTCACTTCAGTTATTTGAGTTATTATTATTCCACAAGGTTGCAATCACCAATGTCAATAAATACAATTGAATTGTTGTTTATATACAGCCTACTTCAATTTTCTTTTGAAAATCCTGCTTAAGCATTTCTATATTAGGCCTATAATTAGCAATAACAACTGCCTTTAACTTTAGATACATGATGGACCCTCACTCCCCTGGCTGATGTGCTAAAAAAAGATTTATCGTCTAGTTCTACATTCAAAGCACTAACACCATTTTTGGCCTCACTCCAGTCTAATCTAATCTGAATAATTCTCATGTATAGTATGAATATGTTCTTTATTCTGTATCTTCAAAATCCTTTCCTTACAGGTCTTATATTTGAGCACCATTGATGGTAGTAATGTGAAAGAAGTTACAAAGAGATTTATGAAGGCTTTGTTTACGGACATGGTGGCCAGATAACACCAGCTTACTACTTGTCATGTACAAACGTGGGTTCGAAGCCAAGCCACTGGATTTAATGATGGTGGACTTTATGGTCAAAAGTGCTCTCATCCACCCTACCCTCAAGATGGCTAAAGAATAAAGACGATATACTATTTGTAATCTACACGATGCGGTGTAACCATGTAAAATTGCAATTAAATGACTTTAGGTTCCCCCGAAATGTTCTGTTGCCGGTAACCAAACGAACACATTACAAAACCTACTGACTCTTAAATTGTTTTGTTCATTGCGATACTGTTCAGATTGTCCTAAGCCTACCCAATTCTTGAAAATACCTATATTATTTGTTGTTATATCAATATTCATGTCATTGTTCTTTGAATCTGCATTTACTGATAGGAATAGGTGGATACAGCAAACAATTATTAAAAACTACCATACTTTTGATGCAAGATTGCTAACTGACATGAAATTCAAGACTACAGATTTCATATCGATATTTACCACTGCACATTCCGAAAAGCTATAATCCTCGCAAACTTTTGTTCTAATAATTAAAAGTATGTAATTAGACAAAAACACGCGAACATATATTTCACACAGGTCGATATGATCGGCTCGATTGTTATTTAAACAAATGCGAATACAATTACTACAGGCCTATTTCGTGCGATATCACAATATGATTTTTATACGCCCACATTTTCATGTGGACGTATTATGTCGTCGCCCCTGTCCGTCATACTCCTCGCATTTTTGATTGGTCAGTAGTGCGTCTACTGGCCAATCACTAGCTGCCCTACAAAAGCTTTACATTTAAAACGAGTGCCAGTATTGGATCAAATATGTTTACATAACGTTACGTCATGGCTCACGATTTTAATATGACTAATTAACCAGTGCATAGAAGAATATTGCAGTAAAACTAATTGCGTGACAAACGAGGCTATCAAGACGAATAAAATGTAAACAATACTGTTTGGAAACCTGTGGAAACAAACATACTTTCACGGTTTTTAATACCTTAAATCATTGTCCAAAGTTTTAGGACTGACCCAGAACAAACGAAGGGCTGTCATATTGCTGTACTCAAGCGATAGCTTTCATTGAATGGGAAGAATAGTCACATTCCCGCGTAAGTTCAAGAAACAGACGCCATTCCAGCAATGGCAAGAGAGGGATTTCTCGGGCCATTGCTTCAGGAATATGCTGTCCGTCCACAATTGTTTGTAGACTTCTTGTCCGATTTTGAAGAAACTTGAAATATAGGTTTATCCCCAAAAAATCTCGGCTGCTTTCGATATTGGCATGTATCGGATCAAAACTTCATAAATTGTTGCCCCTGATTGTACAAAAAATCACGTTTTTAGCTTGTGGACCCTATAGAGGTCACGGTGTCTAAGTGGATAAGGCGCTGGTTCGCTAGCCTGGAGGTCGAGTATTCGACCCCTGCATAGGCCGAGAAAGTTCATCTTGATTTCCCGGCGTGATTTCCCCTTGTAAATGATGCAGAAGGAGGGCCTGACAAGGACAGCTACCTAGTCGTTCGGAAGGGACGAAAAACCGAGGTAACGTGTACACATTGGAGTGCGCGTAAAAGATCCCTTGGCAGTTGGAATTCGATATAAGAGTAGGCCGTAGCGCCGCTGCCCGGGAAAAATTTCCCTCATAGCACACTGTATGGCGTATGTCTGTCTTCAATAAGCCCAGGTTAGGTGCTTAAGCGTAGGACGTTAAACCCCATTTTATTCATTCATTCTATAGAGGTCACAATTTTGAGCCAATTTTGATGAAACATGGCATGTATGTTTATAACCCAAAGATCTTGGTTTCTTTCGATATTTGTGCCTATCGGAACGTAATTTCCTGAATTATGGCCCCTTATTGTCCGAAAAATCACCTTTTTTTTAGCTTGTGGCCCCCCTGGAGGTCACAATTATTATCTGATTTAAAAAAAACCGTTTGATTATATCACCGTTACACCCTAGGGAAGGTTGAGTTTGAAATTTCGGAAAAATCGGACCAAAATTACCATACAAAATGGCCGCCGTTTGTAATAGAATACTGTTAAAAAATAGTATATCAAGGTTGTGGATCCTGTAAAAATCCCAAATTTAATTCGATTTCGATGAAACTTGAAATGCATGGTTATATCCCAAAGATCTTGGTTCCTTTCGATATTTGTACATATCGGATCGTAACTTCTTGATTTATGGCCCCTGATTATACGCAAAATCGCCATTGTTTAGCATGTGGTCTCCCTGGAGTTCACAATCATTATCCGATTTAAAAAAATTGTCTGATTATATCACCGTTACACCGTAAGGAAGGTTGAGTTCAAATTTCGGGAAAATCGGACCAAAATTGACATACAAAATGGCCTCCGTTTGAACGCAAATACTGTTAAAAAATGGTATATCAAGGTTGTGGACCCTGTAAAGGTCACAATTTTAATTCTATTTGATGAAACTTGAAATGCATGGTTATAACCCAAAGATCTTGGTTCCTTTTGATATTTGCGCATATCGGATCGTAACTTCCTGAATTATGGCCCCTGATTATACGCAAAATCGCCTTTGGTTAGCTTGTGGCCCCTCCGGAGGTCACAATTATTATCCAATTTAAAAAAATCGTTTGAATATATCACAGTTACAAGCTAAGGAAGGTTGAGTTAAAATTTTGGTAAAATAGGACCAAAATTGCCATACCATATGGCTGCTGTTTGTATGCTAATACTGTTAAAAGATGGTATATCAAGGTTGTGGACCCTGTAGAGGTCACAATTTTAATTTGATTTTTAAGAAAATTGAAATGCATGGTTATAACACAAAGATCTTGGTTCCTCTTGTTATTTGTACATTTAATTATGACCCCTGATTGTCCGAAAAATCCTCTACGGGCCCTCTGGAGGTCATGATTATTATCCGGTTTAAAAAAACGTTTGACTCTATCACCGTTACACCCTACCGAAGGTTGAGTTCGAATTTCTAGAAAATCGGACCATAATTGGTAGACAAAATGGCCGCCGTTTGTACGCGAATAGTGTAAAAATATGGTATATCAAAGTTTGTGGACTCTGTAGAGGTCACAATTTTAATTTCCATTTTGACGAAACTTGAAATGCATGTTTATAACCTAAAGATCTTGATTCTTTTAGATATTTGCGCATGTCAAAATGTAACCTAATGAATTTTGGCCTTTGATTGTAGGAAAAATCACTTCAGTATTGCTTGTTCTCTATCTATCTCTCGAAAATGTGGGCGTATCCTGCCTGGCAGTGCCAGCTTACTATCTATTAAGTTTTGATAGTGAGAATATTTAAATCATAATCAAGCCTATCGACCCTACCCTACTTTCCATCCGTAACAGACAGAACCCCCTATTTTGGCCTTATAAAGAAAAAGATATAAATTAAGATATAAAGTTGATTGTTCGTTACCGCAATTGGTACATTTAATAAAAAATTTCTATCAAAATATTTGTTGGACCACAGGAAGACTTGTTGATACATGTATAAATTAATAGTATTATAGCTTTTAAGTTACATGCTTGACAGCGAGTGCTAATAACGTTTACAAAACTTTGAGCGAGAAATGTAAAGGCATTAACTTCCTGTGATATAATAACAAATGACAAGTGCTAAATGAAGTATTTATGTGGTCTTTGGTAGTCGTGGCTAGCAAAATGAAATGGGGTTTAACATCCTACTGTTTTACTCTGAACTTGGCTAATGAAGACGGGGATACCCATACAGTGTGCTATGAGGGAAATTTGCCTGGACAGTGGCTCTACGGCCTACTTATATTAAATTCCAACTTCAATAGATCTTATCGTGCACGCCAATGTGTACATTGGACCTCGGTTTTCCGTCCCATTTGAATGACTAGAAGTACCACACCAGACAATCTGGATGAACTTTCTTGGCCAATGCAGAGATCGAACACCCATCCTCCAGACTAGCAAATCAGCGGCTTAGCTATTATGATCCCCGTTGTGGCTAACATTCCGTGACCGTTTAACTGGTAGAGGTTTACATCCTTAAAATAAATATACTTGCCTCAGGTTTTAAAAATAGAAATATATATAAAGGTGGCTCAAAATTCACACTACATGTACAATATTAAATAAACAGTAGGCCGAAAATATTTTTTATTTTTCCTTTTATGAAAAGTCTTTTTCCAACATATATTCTCTCACGGTATCATATAACAATTAAATGTCTGCTTTTGTATTTTATTACATTACGGTATATATTCATCTTTTGAATAAAGTAAAGATACTTGTATTATATTTTTTGTTTAGTTATTATGTAAGTTGTGCTGGTTTTTGGCATTTGGTTGCAATTACATTTCGAATTCTGAGTTATTGATAAATGTAGAGAGAAATGGGGATTAACTTCAACCGAATCATACTAGGTCATTTTGGGACTAACATGTGGTTTAGTTTTGTTTTATTTACACATAGTGTGAGAAAAAACAGATGACCTGAAGAAAACAAGTGAAATTGGTAGGCTATCCTACTACATGTACTTGTTATGTATAGGTGGCAATCGAAAGCATTCTACTTAATGCAATGACAGAACTATGATACAATGCACATGCGTTCATCGTTTGATCACCGAAACGTCTAGGAGGAAATAGGTAGAGAGAAATAGGGTTTAACGTCAAATAGGCATTTGGTTATTGGTTGACTGAATTTCACATTGACAACCGCCAAATATAGATTATATATAAGGTTTAATTGCTCATTTGACATTAAAAAATGGTCAGTCAGTTTACCAACATTTTGCTCATCTTTTTAATGTTAAGTTTACGCCAGGAAATGACGTTAAACCATAGAGGTGTATATATTGACTAGAGTGTATTGTGGTCACGTGATCCCCATTGACGTAACGTTATCGCCGTGTGCCGTCACTGGAGACCGGCCGCCATGTTCTAACCGGTAAAGAATGACGGAAGTGCCCGGATGAACGCTATGTAAATAAAGGGAAATAGTCTGACAGAGGGCGGAAAAGTCCATTAAAAAAGCAGTTCTAATTCAACAATATCAACCAAAAAAATGATGGTCGAAAGGCCTTACCTTACTGTCCTAAAAACAACATCGTTTTGGCCAACTCACTGGCATATTTTTGGGGCTTTACTATTATTAAAAGTAAATCATGATGATGATGAATACCTTGGGTGGCATGGTGTAAATTGTACATGCATACCTGACGAAATTATGTTTATTTTATTAATTGAGCAAAGTGGACGTCACATAAAACTTTATTTTGGATAGATCTAAATAATTTGTTGAACGATTTAAAATGAAAGGACTGCTTGATTGACAGAATGATATTACCTATAGCGTCATACAGGTGATAAATTATAAATAAAGAAAAAAATAGATTTTCAAAATAATCGAGGACTTCTATCATTTACCAGAAGAATGAAATCTGATGCCGATGGGAAAAAAAAAATTTAAAAAGAGAAAAAAAACAGGACTAGCAAGGCCTTGGTAGCTTTGGTTGAAAAATACAGCGGTATATTAAATTTTACAAAAAAATAAAACAAAATTAATGAGGTTTTCGTAGTAGATAAATAAAGCAATAAAATAGATCTTTAAAATAACGAGGACTTCTATCATTTACCGGTAGAATAATATCTGATGTCGATGGGATTTTTATATTTTTTATTTTTAAGGGAAATATAAATAGGGCTAGCAAGGCGTTGGTAGGCCTACCGGTATATGGATTTCAATTTCCATGATTTAGTGTCTATTTCTCATTGGTTGAAAAATACAGCGGTATATTAAATTTTACACCAAAAAATAAGACAAACTTAATGAGATGTTCGTAGTAGCAGCGATTAAAAAAAAATATCAGGCCTAATTTTTTTGTTACAAAATTTGACTGGGAAAGTAGTTTACAAGACTTTGTCCTTCTTATTATTAGCCTTTTTTTTAAAAAAAAACAAAAACAAAACCCAAACTAGTTCGGGGGTTTTAAGCGGGGTTTCTGAAGAAGAAAAAAAAGAAACAAACTGAGATTGCAAGAAATGTTCACTATATACTGTATCTGTGTACACAATGTCGACCTAATTAATTAAATCCGAGGGAGTACAACTAACCGATAACAAAGCAACTACTCGCCAGTGAGTGCATGTCTGTAAATAAACACTCCACCCCAATAAGCTGACTTACTCCCTGCGATATTTTGCGTACAATGACAGATGTGTGTATATATATATATATATAATATGCGCAATTTCCATACTAATTAAAAAATACATTAATTAAGAAGTTCACTAATCACACGGACCTTGTAATGATTACATAATAAAAGTATCAGTACTAATTATATAGGTGAATAGACCCGCCCGGTTACCGGCCTAAAACAAACATCGAGTGTTCGACGTCTTCTCGCCGTGTTTATTAAACTTTTTTTTTACACAATTATCAAGATTGTACTATTTCTATTAAATCATTTTTTCACTTTTAACTTATCCTACTCACTTATAAAATGATAATCCCTTCCCTTTTCGTCTGACATTGAATTAACCAAAACAACAACAACTCTCCGGCATGTTGGTATATGCCAACGTAGGCTAAATCTTACCGGTTGTAAAATGGCCGCCAGCCTCCATAGTCGGCACACGATCACGTGACCACAATACACTCTAGTCAATATATACACCTCTATGCGTTAAACTAACGTAAAGTTTACGTCATTTTTACGTTACATTTACGTCATTAAATTTTCTGACGGAAATCTAACGTAAAGTTTACGTCATCTTCTGACGTAAATCTAACGTAAGTGACGTAAAGTTTACGCAACATTTACGTTAGATTTACGTCAGAAAATGACGTAAATGTAACGTAAAAATAACGTAAACTTTACGTTAGTTTAACGTCATTTTCTGACGTTAACTTCACGTTAAAAAGATGAGCAAAATGATGGTAAACTGACTGACCATTTTTACGTAAACTTTACGTAAAGTTAACATCACCTTGTTTACTAGGTTGAACGCTCGAACAACAAAAGTTATCACACAATCTGTATGAAATTCATATGCTGTATTTAAATGAAGAATCCTATTGAATGTCAGTAATTTTTGTCAATTACTCTAAGAGTTATAAACCTTGTTTTACCTTGCTGAACCATGTGAACACCCGAACGACAAAAAATATCATCCGATCTGTATGAAATTTAGTAAATAAAAGGACTGCATATCAGACATATTGCAATTTAGGGCAGTTATATCAGGTTGTTAATTATTTTAATTGTTTTGATGTCCATTGGAAACTTTATATGGGGATGTCCGACAAGTATCAACCCTATGTAAGTAGCGAATTCCCGTAGAATATTTAATTGAAAAAATAATGAGAGAAGAACAAATTTAAAATCCGAGCGGGCCAAAGTCACCATGCCAATAAGTGCAAGGCAATAACAGTTAACATTTTTTATAATGGCCATTCACGGAGGAAAGTGATTAATGTTGTATGGTATCAAAGATAAAAGAATGATGAAAGCTATTGGAATATGTCTGGGACGGTGCGATCCAGTTTCGTATATCATATTATAAAATATGATTAGTACATGTATTTATACGTCTGGCTTTATATTTAAAATATTGCAGTAGCAATTTGCTGTTAACCAGCCGTAAAATGTCAGCCGAAAACACTTTTCTAGTCTCGAAATCTCACCCATCATCGCCTCTCTGTTTCTTAATCAGCACCATGTCCCTTTATTCAACTCATCATCGCCCCATTATCGCCCCTCTCCCCCCCCCCCTCTCCCTCTCCTCACAAACCCACATACACACACTATCTCCAACTCACCATTGCCTCTATAATATTATCTTATCACAATATATCTCCACTATCTCCAACTCACCATCGCCTCTACGTATTCCCACTCCATCGCTTGTATATCTCTGGATTATCCCCACCTCACCACCGCATCTATGTTTCCCACTATCTCTATGTATTCCCACATCTCCAACTAACCATCGCCTCTACGTATTCACACTATCTCACACTCACCATCGCCTCTGTCTCCTCATTTTCTCTAACTCGCCATCCCCTCTATATACCGTATTTCCTCTAACAAGCGCCCGGGCGCTTATTTTTCAGCACCCCTTATTAGAGGCCCGGCGCTCTTTGGAGGCCTGGCGTTTATTTCTTTAATAGCAAATTGAATTTAGGGTAAAGCCGTCATTTACCATGGACATTGGGCCGGATAATCTTTTGAATTACGGCATTTGATCAAGAGACCCGGCGCTTATTAGAGACCCGGCGCTTATTGGAGGCCCGGCGCTTATTTTTTCAGCACCCCTTGACCCACCGGCGCTTATTAGAGGCCCGGCGCTTATTGGAGACCCGGCGCTTATTAGAGGAAATACGGTATCCTCACTATCTCCAACTCACCATCGCCTAATTGTATTTCCCTCTATCTCCAACCCGCCATCGTCTCTATGTATTCCAAGTATCTCCAATTCACCACCGCCTGTATGTATTCCCACTTCCTCCAACTCACCACCGCCTGTATGTATTCCCACCCCCTCAATGTATCCCCATTATCTCCAACTAACCATCGCCTCAATGTATTTCCATTATCTCCAACTCATCATCGCTTCTATGTCTCCATATTCTCCCCAATTCGCCATAACCTCTATGTCTCCACATTCTCCAATTCACCATCGCCTTTATGTATTCCCGCTCCATCGCTTGTATATCTCTCGATTATCCCCATCTCACCACCGCATCTATGTTTCCCACTATATCTATGTATTCCCACTATCTCCAACTAATCATCGCCTCAAAAATTGGGCTGAGACACTGCTGATAACTTTTAACCCCCTAAAAACAGAGACACTGACTATTACTACTAAACCCCACATAGTTACCCACCATTATTTATGAACCAGGTACAAATCAAAGAAGTAAGTGAACACAAACATCTCGGCCTAATCTTTCAAACTGACTGTAAATGGAATAATCATATAGATAGCCTTATAACCAAAGTATCCAAACTAGTAAATTGCCTTCGATCTCTAAAATATAGACTGAATAGAAAATCTTTAAATATAATATATTGTTCTTTCATCCTTCCACACTTTGATTATGCCGATATTATCTGGGATGGGTAACAAAATAGAATCCCTACAATTAGATGCACTGCGCACTATATGTGGGGCTGTAAGAGGTACCAGCCATGCCTTACTCTATGAAGAGACTGGGTTTGTTCCACTCTCGGAAAGACGTCGACGTCATAAATTAAAACTAATTTATAAAATTATAAACAACCTCGTGCCATCATATATCTTTCTGACCTATTAGAACTGTCTTCTACCCTATCAATTATAACCTTAGAAACGAAGATAAACTAAAAGAAATCAGATGCAGAACCGAAATTTTCTCCGAGTCCTTCATCCCTTCCAGTATACGAGAATGGAACAAACTTAAAGTTGAAATTAGAAACTCTCGGTCCATTGCTATCTTTCGAAATCACTAAATTAGATACCATCGTGCCATCATATTACTTTTAAGGGATACGAATATTACAAATAATCCACTGTAAACTAAGAGTATGCTGCTCGAACTTACAAGGCCACAAATTCCTCAAACACGTTGATGATAGCCCTGCTTGCCTCTACGGTCACAAATTCGAAGATACCGAACACTATTTACTCGTATGCCCCTTACATTCAGATGCAAGGAAACAGACAATCGACAACCTCCAATACAACCATAAAACAACCAGTTGTCTGCTGTATTGTTCAACAAAATTTAGTCCTGAGATAAACATACTTATTTTCAAAGAGGTCCAACAATTTATTTTCCTATCAAAAAGATTTAAATCAACATAAACACCTATTAAGTTATTCCAAGCCCTGCACTTTGTATAATCATCTAAGTCTCTATATTATTCATGATGTATCAATTATGCTCTATATTTATGTATGTATGTATGTAAATATTTATAATGTGTACATGTATCTAAATCAGAGAGAGGGGTTACACATAGGCATAGCCTGTTCCCCAATCAAAATTCAGATTTAATGAATAAAAATATTGTTTATAAAAAAAACCCCAAAAACCATCGCCTCTATGTATTCCCAATATCTCCAACTCACCACAGCCTGTATGTATTCCCACTACCTCCAACTCACCACCGCCTGTATGTATTCCCACTCCCTCAATGTATCCCCATTTTCTCCAAATAACCATCGCCTCAATGTATTTCCATTAACTCCAACTCATCATCGTTTCTATGTCTCCATATTCTCCCCAATTCACCATCGTCTCCACATTCTACAACTCACAATCGCCTCTATCGAGTGCAGGCACCGAACACCTGACCTGCAGGCTAGCGAACCAGCGCCTTATCCAGTTAGCCACCGTGATCCCCGAGTGGGTAAGACGCTGGCACGCTAGCTTGGATGTCGGGTGTTCGATCCCTGCATTGGCCGAGAAAGTTCATCCGGAATTTCCGACGTGATTTCCCCTTATCAGTGATGCAGGACGGAGGGCCTGATAAGGACAGCTGTCTAGACGTTCGGAAGGAACCAAAACCCGAGGCCACGCGTACACATTCGCGTGCACGTAAAAGATCCTTTGGCAATTACGATATAAGAGTAGGCCGTTGCGACGCTGTCCGGGCAAAATTTCCCTTATAGCCCACTTTTTCATTAGCCCAGTTTAGGAGCAAAACAGTAGGACGTTAAACCCCATTTCATTTTCTAACTCACCATCGCCTGTATGCTTCCCCACTCCATCTCCAAATCACCATCGCCTCTATTTATTCCCATAATCTCCAACACACCATTGCCGCTATGTCTCCTTCTCCGACTCACCATTGTCTCTATCTCTCCCAATTATCTCCAGTCCAACTCATATGGTCTTGTGTGAAGATAATATAGTGTAATGGTTCTATTCAAAATATACATACATGTAGGTGTTGGGGTAGAGCCGCCTTGTTATGGTTTATCCACTGCTTACATAATAGAATATATTCTAATGGCGAAAATCATTTACAAAACTATTCAATTATCCTCTGTAATGTATTAATTATTGGAGAAGCCGATTGATTTGACATATGCGCACCAGATATGAAATATTGTAGCCTATTAGTTGTGTTTAAAGAAAAGGAATCAGAATCCTTTGTTTATTTCTTACCAGTAGTAAAATATGGAATCCAATCTTTGATATTTCACGATGTGATTGTAATTTATCACCCAATAATACATTTGACAGTAGATATCGCTTGTGTGATAAATTACATAATCTACTGTGATATATACACAGTGGTGATATCGCTTTACATAAATTTGATTGGTCAATCAAAAAGGAACTACTTTCTTTTATTTTAAAGAAACCACTTTGTTTAAGTACAGAGTGACTTTTTTATAAAAAAAAAGGAAACTGCTTTTATTTAATTGACCTTGAAGGAAAAAACTGGGTCAGTATATAGGACTATACAATAGCTAAACTGCTTTCAAAAAATGATGTATCACTACGCTGTAATGTAATAAGGTTCTATAAAAGTGAAATCTATACCAAAGAATTATATTTATTTATTTGTACATGTAAGAAAGGATTGGGTGATAAATAAAATCTCCAACTCGTGTTTTTTGATACCAAAAAATATCAACACTCGTTGATAAAGTAAAAAAACTCGGCAGAGCCTCGTTTTTTTTTACTTTATCAACTTGTGTTGATATTTTTTGATATCAAAAAACACTCATAGGAGATTCTCTATATGTAACCTTTAACCCCGGGACTAAAAATAGCATCTTGAATATAAATAAAGTATCCCTATTTCGGTTTATATCGTATTGCATGTGAGACGAACATTTTATTTCTGCTATATTTATACCGAATGGGTGTTTCTTTCTTTCTTTAGTTATGCCAAAATTGTAAACCCACCTACTATGACAATGTGAATTGTTGCTTGCTTGCTGGTTCGTATTTTTATACATACAAGTTGCATATTCGCGACACGCTCAACGTCTCAATAAAGACCAATACAGACAAGTGGTATGTTGTTTTTTTTTCATTTAAAAAAAGAGTTATTATTCGTCCATTTCGTCGGAATTTATTTGAATATTATCAGCTTTCGTTTTGAAAAAATAATAGTGGGAAACCAATTTAATTTTTGTTTTATAGACGACCCATCGCATGCAATGTGGTAAATTGTTTGCCTTAAAAAATCGGATGGCCTTGCTGGGGCTGAAAATCGGCCTCGTATAAGTATAGATCGATAATAGCTAAAGCTACAATATATCTTTGTATAAGTTGAAATACAGTTATTTCTTTATTTTAAGAGCACGGTGACACCATTTTATCCACACCTGAAATGGGGTGTCCTGAAAAAAGCATTCACAACATATCAATGCCTTTGTTGGTAAATATGTGTGCCAGGGATAACACAGAATAATAATACAAACCGAATGAAAATCCAAAATAATGATTTTGAAATAAAATATCTAACAAAATAATGATGCAAGTTTTAAATTCAGGACTGCGCAGCAGCAAGCGTCATTTAATCAATCCACTGTGAAAATAAACCTGACTAATAGATGACCAGATAAACAAACTTCAATCAAAAGGACTTGAAATCGGAAAAAAAATGTAACAGCTGAATATTAGTTGTCATAGCTTTCCAATATTTTGTAAACATCAAGCGATTTTGTTTCATTAGCAACTTTACCTGCATACGTATTATGCACCGCAATGATTGCAGTCAAAAGGAATTGCTATGCATCGCTCTCATGAAACTAATGTGACTGAAGATATGACATTCCACAACAAATAGCCTATATATTCATAGGATGACAATATATTATATGTTACAGGAAACAAGCATGATCAGTAATTATGTCTAATTACTGAAATTTCCAGGTATTATGTATAAAAACTGATTCACTCAGTAATTATGTCTAATTACAGGTATTATGTATAACAACTGATTCACTCAGTAATTATGTCTAATTACTGAAATTTTCAGGAATTAAGCATATTTGCTGAAATGGGCCAAGGAAAATTGTACTTGTTTACTGAAACCTTCTACATGTTCCTGCGTATGATAGAACGTGCCCCAGAGTAACTGAGTAAAGTACCTCGATAATGATCAAAGTGAATGACATTAAACTGAAATCAGTGACAGACAATGACATGTTCACAATTGCAGTTAAGAGTGGATGTCATTTAAATCTTTCTTGTAAAAATAAACATTCTTAAATGCCATGATTTCGTTATTGTCATAAATATGTATCATATATGTCATTAGAATTAAAGTCGTGTAAATATTAATTTTTATTTGTTATAATTTCGTCATGATTATGATACGCATGTAAAAGTATTATTTGATTTGATATGTATTATCATATTCTAATCCTTTTAAAGGAATACATATATTTTTAATGTGGAGTGATGAAAATAAAGATTGTGCCAACTGTACACGCTTCTTTCTGTTATTATAAATTTTCAGTAATTACTGATTATGTTTGTTTCCTGTAAGATATGTACTTTAATAATAACTTGAGTCTATTTTGTTAGATGAGCTCTCAGTTTTAGCAGGTTTATTTTCATTACTTTGTAATTATTAGTGTTTTTTCAAATTCTGTACATGTGTTGATAACAGTATCAGGATTATATTGTGTGATTTTCAAGTTATTTTGGATCATATTTACCAATGTAGCAAATCCTCAATGTTTTGGATATTTATTTCGAGTTAACTCTGGACCTTGTGGGCTATTTTGTGACCTTGTGGGCTATTTTTAGACATTGTTTATTGTTAGATTATCAACAGCTCATTGTTCTAAAGTTTAGGGTATTACATTTATTCACTAGTTCAGCGCTACACAATTGAATCATGGGATGATCAACAACGCCTCAGCTACAATGTGTTCAGAAATAAACTTTCTACACTCAAGAACTTTGATATTCTTAAACGTTTCCGGGGAAATCGAAAGAAAGTTAGAGTTCAAATCCCTTCGGAAATAAGTGTAATCACTGGAAATTTACTTCAGGTTTATCCGAAATCTTTTTGAAGAAACTTCAAAGTTTCACTACTTATAAGTCAATCTTGTCGAAGTAAAACTCTTGATTTGATAATTGGATAGTTTGTTTCGGAATTGTCGCCGTAGGGTTATTCAATTTACAACATTCCCGAACTTAATCGTTTACGTGGAGGAATAGCTATAATCGTTCATAGTTCTCTTGATGTTGAATTCTTAAAATCAGTGCAATAAAAACATGTGTCGGTGTAGTTTGTATTTACCGTCCTCCACCATCCAATAAGAATAAATTAACAATTACTGATTTTCTTGATGAATTTGTGACAAAACTAACTAACCATAAAACAAATTATAACATGAGTCATAATAACGTGGTCAATAACTATC
Source organism: Patella pellucida (assembly GCA_917208275.1). Taxonomy (NCBI): domain Eukaryota; kingdom Metazoa; phylum Mollusca; class Gastropoda; family Patellidae; genus Patella; species Patella pellucida. Next base: position 41,689,438 of record OU795038.1, on the reverse strand, counting down.
GTCCAGTCTCAAACTTGTCCTTTTTATCAAAAATTGTGGAGAAATCAGTTAACATTTGATTGAGATCCTTCCTTTCGACACACGATCTCTTTGACAAGATTCAATCTGCATATCGACCCAACAGGGACACACTTGTTGGATTAGTAAATGATCTGTGATGTGCTGTTGGTGGTGGTAAAACCGCCTTGATCTATCTGCAGCTTTCGTTGAAAATACAATTCATTTGAATCACCTCTAGCCTGGGTTTCGTCATATTTGAGACCGAGAAATAAAACCCAATTTGTTCTGACCAACAAAGAAAAAGCAAATGATGTCACTTTGTCCTGTGGGGTGCCACGGGGATTAGTGCTTGGCCCCGTATTATTTGTACTATACACTACACCCCTTTATATAATTACCGACCAATCTTTATCCGACATTACTCCTACGCCTTTTGACGTTTTAAACCACACTCAAATTACAGAATTCTTAAATCGAACAGCAGCATTCACAGCCCATTAAGTCCGGGATAACATACAATAGTCTAACATTAAATGATAAAAAAACTGAAGCTGTGTAATTTGAAACCTCTATTAAACTACGTAAAATTACAGGAAAATAATACAACAATCGGCGATTCATAGATCAACTTCTTTGTTTTCCTTGATTCAACACTTACTATGGAAACACACGTTGATGAATGGTACCGTGTATGTTTCTATCATATACATACGTCATACATGTACGTTACATCAAGACATTCGCCACCTCATCACAGTATAGATGCTTCTAAAACATTAGTTCATGCGCAAATACCATCCCGTTTTGATTGTGAAAACAGTTTGCTCTTCGTTCTCGCCCAAACACTTACATATAAATTACAGAGAACTTCAAAATATTCATCCATAACTTCGGTGTGAACGTCTCTTCATAGGTTGCTTATCAAACCCAGGATTCAGTAGAAAGTTCTGTCATTAGTGTATCAATGTCAAAATGATTTTGCTCCCTTATAATTGTCTTTTGTCTGAACATTTTACAAACTATATACCTAAACGTTCCCCTGAAGTCGCATATGAAAAATATTCTTGCTTGTTACATTTTGCCTTTGGAATCAGTTACCAGTAAACATTAGAGAATTTCAAACTTTCACAATATTTAATTTACAACTCAAAACTTATTTGTTTAAACTCTATTATCCAGATTAGAAACATATTGATTATGTGTGCATCAAAAAGGTTTAGCGAAACTTAAAATCACTTGACGAAGGAACAATGTGTACTTACGATTTTGATAGAACGTCTCATCTCTCTGAAAAAAAATTCTTCCACATTTCCACTCCAATCACAGTCGATACCGATATCATATGATATGCTACAATAGTTCGGTAGCTGAAGGTGGGGGGGGGTATCTAGACCAGGTTTTTGTGTAGATTCCGAATATTGGTGATCAGGCGTTTTAAGGGGGCGTTTTCGAGATATAAGGGGTCAAAATATGTCCACACTGGGGAAGGGGGATATCATTATGTTGACAAAATATATTGATAAAACATAAAATTCTGGGTCTGCCCATCTTCAAATAAGTGTTTATAATGGCCCTGGACACAACTGTTTTAATTTGTGGGGAAGTGGAACGGGGTAGCAGGTGTAGGAGTGCGTGTGTGGTGGGGGGGGGGTGTCATAATTTTTAAGTACTTTTCATCTCGAAATAAGTGTTCATGATGCCCCTGGACAACTGTTTGATTTGTTGGATGGGGGTAGCAGGTGTGTGCGTGTGTGGAAGGCGGTGTGTGTGTGTGGGGGGGGGGGTAAAAACTGGCGGGAAATGAGTTCACGTGATTTAAATGATGATTTTTTTTAGAGCTTAGTAAAAACTTTACTTTTTAATCCCATTGCACGTCTCTAAATATGTGTATAAGATTATCATTGTATGGTGGTGTGTGTGGTGTGTGTGTGTGTGTGTGTGGGGGGGGGCTGTATTTTGGGGGACAGGAACCACTTGGTTCAAAATCGTTATGTACTAATATCGTCATTTAAAATATATACCAGCCTTGTATCGCAGGGTCATCTTGTTTGATTATTGGTTTTGTAGCCTTTCTCCCAGTGCCGGATAAGGCTATGCTGGCCCTAAGGCACATTTTGATAGGTGGCCTGAAAATACAGGTATGTTGGGCTTATTGACAGAAGGAATTAAGTTAAATTTAGCAACAGAAAATTTAATTACAAACAAATTCAGAAGATTGCCAACTGAGCCGGATTTTAACGGGGATACAAAGGGTAAATCGCGCCTCTAGGAATATAAGGCGCCCCCTTAAAAGATTTTATCACACAGTAATACTCTTAAGGTAGTCAGTCAGGCGGTTTTAAGGGTTCCCACACGCCAATGGGTACCTGATTCGTTTGCACTGATCCTAACTTTCTTATATCACTTATGTGGAGGCTAAAGGGCGGGGGAACCAGGAGGAAATGCCTAACCTAAATATGGCGCCATATAAAATACAAAATCGACTCTTCGATACGACCAGAGTGGCCGAAAAACGTGTTTCCAGCAGTGCCCCCCCCTCCCTCTTTACGTTCAGCGCCTGCCCCACCACATGATATTAGAGGGTTCTTTTTAGTCGCCATATCGACACTTATTAGGGCCTTATTATTAGAGATTCTCGTTCTGATCGCCCTATCCACATAGTTCTAAGTTAGAGGACAAGAAACTTCTCATTTTGGTGGGTTTAACACCAAAACGAGAAATAGCGCCGCCGAAATTGACACACAAGATCACTTTGATTGCGGCTCCAAGTGCATGGAAAACGCGTTTGCGGCAGTCTTATTTTCAAATTTCCAGACATCCCCTCCCCTAACGGCTGCCACAGGCGCACGCGGGACCTCAGATTTGCCTCGTCGCTCCGCGCTCAGTAACTCGGGCATTATATTGCCCCCCCCCCCACACCAATCAGCTGCACCTCCACTTTTAAAATCCTGCATATGGCCCTGATTGACAGTACTGTATTTACTATAAGTAGCCTACATATTCCCATTCACTGCCTAGCTAGATTACGACTTTGCGTGCTTTTGTTACTGCCAATTCTTCAGTTAGTTTTTTTAAAAGTCAATTTTATGAAGTAAATCACTTTCAATGCATAGAAGTGCCAGTATACCAAGACGTTTTTGACTCATCGTATTATGTGAATACATCTAATGTCAATTGCGAAATCAATGAAATTTTCTTTAAAAAATATGAAATTACTTAGTAGATTATTTCCCACATTAAATGTAAACAAACCTCACGTGTGTAAAGGGACGAAACATCATGTCAACCCTTTGTCAGAGCATGGAAAGCTTTGAGCACAAACGCGTAGATGAAGAAGGGTGCAATTTGTTTACATAAAAATAAAGGCAAGCATTTTTGTCATCACCTGATAATTATCCAAAAAATTGTACTTCATTATCTTGTGGCCTGGAATTTTGGCTGGCCCTAAGGCACGTGCCTATTTTGCCTTATGGTTAATCCAGCACTGCTTTCTCCATACGGTTGCAACATAATTATTGCGTTTAATATGCAGAAAAAGACTACTCAGGCGTGATGGTCCGATATGGCACCTATCCGTTTTACCGATATCAGATTTTGACAGCTAAATATATCGACCGATACAGATAGTGGTGAATATAAAACTGTTACACATTAAAATGGCCCGAATGGCATGATGATCTATGTAGATATTTGTCTTTATTAGTCGGGAAACGCATGATACTATTTTACTATGGGAATCAAACAGGAACACTGTGTTTTTAAATTTATTTGAAGTAATAATTGGGCCACACTTCCTTCGTAGTCAAAAATACACACCAACTATTATGAACTTAATTATTTGGTGTATCATTAATGGTAGATTACGATATAGTTCCTGCCAGTAATGGGAAAGGCATCTGTATGCCTGATACGTCTATTTGTCCATGTGATAAATCAAAGCGATGGCGTCCTGACCTTTCTGTCAACCGTGGCTATCATGTGACATTCTCCCGATAATAAAACATCCAATGGGAACCTATTTGTTGACAATATAAAGTATGATCTGTATTACTAGTTTTTATTTGTTGACACAAATTATGTAAAATTGTCAAAATAACCAATATAACAATATAAATCACTAAATATTTTCCAAATTTTTATCGGCATCTAAGAATTGTTCTAGTTTATTCTACTGGCTGTGTACTCCAATTCTATGATTTTGATCATCCCGCTTATTCTCTATCCCTATCGACAGTTTAATCGGGTAGACTGTTGTAGGTTAATGTCTGTCTGCATAAATTTGCGCATAAATGGTATGCTCACAAGGCTCCCCTTTTACGACCCGTATAGCAACGGTTGTCGTGTGCGTAGCAATTTAGATAAAGGAAACCGATAATGATTTTGCAATGTTTATTATTTCCTTTTTTACGGCTGCTATTAGTCTTGAATTACCGGTACGTTTAATATAAGGCAACAAGCCTGACTAATTAGCTGTACCGTGTGTCAAACAAAATAATGATTAGTTCACAACCCCGATAATATTTTAAAGGTATTTATCGAGCTGTTTTGAACAGATATCGGCAACTCCAGTATCGGCAAAATAGCAATTTATCGGTTGAGACCGATTTCTCCGGGAAGGGCACTTATCTGGCAAAATACCGATATTGAAACCAATTATCGAACCGTCACTAGAAAATGGTAATAAAGAAAAAAAGTTTTGTTATGTTTATTCACAATCAAAATTCCTCCAGAAGATCTTCTAGTGTCATCTACTGATGTAAGTCGGTTTTTGCCGTAAAAAGGTACAACAATGTTTCTAAACCAGCAATTTCACGTTATCAGAAACATCATTTTCCTATCCCAGCTCTATAAAAATTGTTAGAAAGTTGGGATTATCGTGAAAAAGAAGACAGTTAGTCATTACCTCTGAAAGCATGGACCGTAGGCCGAGATATTCTCGTAAATTTTAGATCGAGGCTAAACGATAGAGTAAGATACGGCCTTGATATTATGTTTAGTTGTGGTTAAAATGAGAGTTTGGATGTCGGTATTGTACGCTCTTTTGTCACTTGCGTTTACAGAAAAAATATGGAAATTGATAAACTACGCAGCTAACATCACCCCAGTTGAATTGCAGCCCCATTGGATTACTATTTCCTGTTTGTCTATTTCGGGAGTCACGTATGATTACCAGTTACAGTACATGAGTACACGCCGGCGAACAAAAATTCGGCTATATGCCTCATTGATTTGGCCCATTCCTTTCAAACTTTCGCTTCTTATCTATATATTAAAAGTCTTATTTTTAATTTGTCGTAAAAATAAATGTGATACGAATTGAATTGCAACCCGTCTCAAACCGAATAGGCTAACGGTACCACAGCCATTGAAAACGTTACTTGATAATCAAGATTATGTAGGTGGAGTTAACGCCTGCCAATCAAACGATCGGCCATTCTCGGGCGCAGCGAAGAAAGAGCTTAGCTCCTATTTCCAGTCACAAATTACAATGGTGATAACTTTGTTCAGAATAAAGTAATTTGACTGAAATTTTCAATATATCCCTCTTTCGTCATCGATCTTTGAACTAGAAAAAAATAGAAACCTTAAAGATGCATTCCTGGGCATAGGCGTACGGGACCGAACTTGCTTTGGGGGGGGGGGGCAGCATATTTTCCCGACAAATTCATTTCTTTAAAGTCCGCGGAGTCGTGAAGCGAACGACGGGGGGGTTTGGGGCGGCCTCCCCCAGAAAATTTTGAAAACCAGACGGCCGTAAACGCGATTTCCAGGCATTTCGAATACTTTCTAGTAATTTGGAGTGGGTAGTAAATTATGTCATTAGCAGCATTAATACCTGTAGAAAGGAAATGCAGCAGCTCACCATGTGTAGTATGCGTACATAGAGTGGTCTTCTCACTTTCAGTTATTTACAGAGGAGTATCGAGGATAGTGAACTAACTTGATATAAAATCATTATAAACTCACAGTATCTCACCCTCTCAGATTTCGACCGTGGGTGAGCCAGCTCGGTGAGGTACTATAAGCGTATGATGTGAGTTTACAGCGAGTAAGTTCACTATCCATGATACTCCTCTGTAAATATCTGAAAGTCGGCAATATCACTCTGTATGTGCATACTACACATGGTTGGCTACTGCATAAGCTATAAATGAAACATGAGTATGGTACCCCAAAATGATTTAAAATAAACAAGTGTTTACCACAAGAGGTCGACAGTTTCCCTCGAAATGTTAGTGAGCTGGTGTGTTTCCTCATGGAGCTGGACATTTCCCTCATCGAATGTAAACTTTGTTTCACCAGGGTGAATCAAGTGTAGTCAGATCTATATAGAACCAATAGTAGACTGCTAATAACTGTAGACATCATTACGCAAAGTTACAGATAGTTGTACCATTGAAAATGAATGAATGAATGAATTGGGGTTTAATGTCCTACGCTTCTGCACCTAACCTGAGCTAATTGAAGACGGGCATACGCCACACATTGTGCTGTGAGGAAAATTTTGCCCAGGCGGCAACTGAATTCCAACTGCCAAGGGATCTTTTACGTGCACGCTAATGGGTACACGGGACCGGTTTTACATTCCACCCGAACGAATAGGCAGCTGTCCTTGTCAGACCCTCCGTCTGCATCCCTGACAAGATGAACTTTTTCGGCCAATGCAGGGATCGAACACCCGACTGCCATTGAAGAAGAAAATGCAAACTTTTTTGCCAATTAGAGACTGTGTTACAGCCTGGACATTCTATCTTACTCGCAACTGGTATGAGTATCCTTCCGTGGACACTGTCTCTGATTGGCTGAAACAAATGTGTGCGTGAGTTAGCCTTTTCTTTTTTGATAGTAGTTCTTTTACTTTGTCTTACTTTGCAAACTCATAAACTGTGCATGACAAGACTTTTGTTATGTTGACTTAAATGCAGGGGCATCAAAATCGCAAAATCACCGAGTCCAAGCCAGCAGTGAGCAATCAAACTGGACAGCTATTATCGGTCTCAGCATTATCTAACCGGCTCGGTTCAGCTCGGTAAATCAGTTCCTATAATATATATCAGTTGGATTATACCATTGTCTTCCAAACCAAGACAAATTTTCATCATGTAGCTCATCATATCTTCTCCCCTGTATTTTATTTCATCGTTTTAAAGCGATAACTAGTAACGACTGTCACTGGTTAGATGGATCGATCAGGAAGGTTCGCCTGTTTGGTCACTGTATCCAGTTGACAATCGGTCTAGTACTGTTTATATTTTATTTGTTCAATTGAATTCGCTGGAAACTTTGATTTATTTGAGCAATTTGAAAGTGTTGTGTTTATCTATTTTTGATCGAACTCGGAATATATTTTGAACGTACTCTGCCCCCTTAATAAACCGTGGAAATCTGTCAAGTAGTTTTGTGGAGATTTCTTTTAAAAAGTGAAATCTGAGCAGTATACTAGCTTTACTTCTAGGATCTTAAGCTTAGTCGAGCTTGTTTTTTTTAGGAAAATACTGTGGTTTACTATATCCCTCTAGTAGTACGCATTAATATAGACGTGTGGTATTTCATTGTCTTTCAGCCCTAGTAGTATTGCTTCGAGGGTCTTAAGCTTTTTCTTCTTCGGGTAATTAGATAGTTCTTCTCAGGGGTACACATAACTATGAAATGCACTTGTATATTAGTGATATTAGTGATATTGGTCAGTTTGTTGGAAAGAAATAAACCTATTTTTAAAGGAAAAATATCCTAAAATTGATTTTTGTTCATGAATTTATTTCTCATTTTCCTTGATAGATCACAGAACTTTTATTCTTGAAATCAATAGAGGTGGTGTCCCTCTACCAGAATATACCATCATCGGTACCCCTAACCTCGAAACAGTGGAGATTTTGACCCTCAAAGTTAGGGTTGATAGACACCCTTAACATTTTACCAAATGGCAACCCCATCAATGATGTTATGGAGTGAAACGCTGCAATCGATCATACAAGAAGACCTTATCTGTCCTATATATCAGCGTTTGCCTAATCGCCGAAGTATTAGGCACTGTAATACGCCGAGGAAAATGACCAAAATTTAGCGAAAAAATGGTGAAAATAGCGTAAAAAACCTTTGGATGCTGTATCTCCACAACCAGTGAATTTTGAAACAAATTGTTTTGGCTGTGAAGTAGTCTCGGGTAGCAACCAAACCCTGACAATATGAACCGAATCGGCCGACCCCCACCTTATCACCTTCTGCATGGTTTTCTCATTTTAAAAAATAGAATCTCTATTACTACGAAAACAAGAACAAGTCGAACGATTTACTGTTGCCACATTTTTCATTTTATGAGACTTCACATTTTTTATCCAGATATCAGATGTATAGAAGACTTGTGAATACTTTATCTACTTTTAATATATGAATGTCCATTTTAAAAGAGTTCAAATTTACAATCCATATATTCCCTATTACAATTTACTTTTGCCACGTTTTTCATTATATGACAGTTCACATTTTTTTATCCATATCTAAGATAGATAGATCTAGAATCAAGATAGAAGACTCTTTGAACTTGTAAAATTTATATACTTTAAATATATGAATTACTATTTTAGTTCAAGTTTATTTACATCTAGTGCACTATATTATACCAAAAGAAGAACAAGTCTAACGACTATTACTTATTTCACATTTGATGCACGGTGATGCAGCTCAGTAGAATCGTTATCCGGACTTTGCTGTTTCGTAGCAGAAAAGAATGATGATAACGTTTTCTGATTACTCTCTGATATCCTAGTGGATTTAATGTCAGAAGTGCTGTGACCATGCTTTCTCTCGCAATGCAATTTAATTAAAGTATTCTTTGTCCATTATCTGTTGACAGGACGTACATTGTATGTTGCCGCCGTGATCTTTCTTTCGGTTATTTGACTGTGACTCCATCAGCCTAGTAGATACGTTTCCTTCAATTTTCACGGAAGTGTATACTCATATCATTGATATTAAATATCAGCAAAAGAAAGTGTATACTCATATCATTCGAGTTATATTAAATATAAGTGGTGCATCCGCCCTGACAGCAAATTAAGTGTGGACTTCAATTCAATCCCTACAGTTTTGACAACAAACAATTTTTACAAATTTTGACAGTTTTCTAACTAAGTGCCCCTAATTGTATAAATATGGTACCACTCACAACTAACTTGACAAAAAGCGCGTGAGAACTTAATTCATATCAATTGATTAGTTTAACAAAGTCATATAAAATTGAAAATGAGATTAATGGGCAAAATATACAGTTATCTTGTACTGTAACCGAATCCATTTATCAATCGACGACACTTTTTAGGTTCATCATCCAATATTCATTCCCGACAAGACCATGTTTGGGGGGGGGGGGCGCCTCGTACGCCTATGTTCCCGGGTACAAACTTTGTTATTTGATAATATATTTGGACTAAAAACATATTTAAAGTAACCAATCTATCAAAACTTTGCTTCAATTCCCTTTCAAAACATTGTTTTCGCCGTAAATACCTATAGCTACAAGTAAGCTGTTGTTAGGCGCAATGTCTGCCAACTTAGCTTCATTGCGGGAGGGTCCATTTTACAGAATGTATCTATCTTTACTTACTGTACATTTACCATACTCATTGAGGCCTGGGTAAATTCTTAATTATTTATGTCAACTTCTTTTTCCAACGTTTAATTGCAGAGTCATTTGTACGTTGACAACCCTGAATGTGTCCCAAACCGCCTAGCCATTTGAGCAAGAAATAACAACTGCTCCCTGACCTAATCTAGCAGACAATAAGCCAGCAAAACCTGTCGGTTTGACAGTTAGTGATTCCCTGACAATATTGTCAAGTGCTTGCCCCATGGGCGTTTTTCGCGAAATCCAGAATTTTTCTAGTAAGATTGGGTGTCTAAATTTTCCATATAAATCAAATTTGCCATACTTTTGTTGGAAGTAACTACCCGATAAATACTTGGCTGGGAACCCATCTTTAAAAGAGCTCAGAGTTGTGAGATCAGTCATTAGCCGAGGAGTTTTTGAAAATCGGGTGGGATAGGGGTATTGTCTTGTCGGGAATGAATGCTCAGTTTGTCGGGAAGCGTCGCGCTGTCTGTCGGGTTTTGAATATTTTTAATAATATGGTAGCGGAAAGAAAGCAGTCTAGTCAATAATGAGCACGCACGCCATCTGAATAGAACTAGCACGTGCACATGGCCTTTTCAGTACTGTATGTTGGATGGCGAACTTAAAAAGTGCCGTCGATGGATTAATGGATTCGGTTACAGTACAAGATAACTGTAAATTTTGCCCATTGCCTTATGGCCACAGGTCACTAATTGTTTCCCCATTGACTTTAATGTTAATTCTCGTCTCTTCGACCGGCTCTAACTTTTTCCCAAATTTTCGTTGGGTAGAACGCTTTTTGCCACAGATGGAGCAACATGTGACAAACTCTTGCCCGAAGGATGTATGAGGTTGACCATGAAAAACTTGAGATACACAAGCTGGAAGAAGGGACAAGTAAACATGCAATTGCAGGCCCTACATTTCAACGTAACCTCACAACGATTCTACACCAAAAAGTCAACAAAAATCGCCATGCAAAAGGGGGTAAAAAGGGAAAGGGAGAGAGAGACTAAATATAACTTTCGCCCTACTTGGTGAGAAAACTGTCAAAATTTATAAAAACTGTTTGTTGTAAAAACTGTTTGTTGTCAAAACTGTAGGGATTGAATTGAAGTGAATTCCACACTTAATGTGCTGTCAGGGCGGATGTACCGCTTATATTTAATGTAACTCGAATGATAAGATTGTACACTTTCTATTGCTGATTATTAATATCAATTCGATAAAAAAAAATCAAAAATATGTTCAGTACGGATTTAAATACTGCTAGCATAGAAGATTACTAATGCTTACTAATCATTTTAGTGAAGCCTGTGAAAAGAACACCTTTTGATCCAAATTTTCTTTAGGTTTGAATAGGTCCTTGTCGATAGTTGCATTCACATCAATTCCATCGTCAATATGTTGGCTAAAGGGATTGATTATTCGTCTGACTTCGTATCCCCATCCATTTTGTTTTTGTATGCTATTCAACTCTTCAAAATGTAGACGTGTAAAACAACAACCACGTAATCAACGTGATTAATTCGGTAATGTTCGTTATTTGACGGAAACAACCGAGTAGGTATCCAGTCGGTGTGCCCCCATTGTGCCCACTTTTGAAACATTAGGGAGTAAGTCCAATTAAGAATTAAGTGGATTAGTGTATTAAGCGAATTAGGATTAGTTGATAGTGGGTACTTGAAATGAAAAAAATATAAATATTACTGTATAAAGTTTTTTAAAAAATTTTCTTTGTTTGTTACATCACATTTTATAATTAAAAAAAAAATATAACATACCGGTACAAATAATAATGGGATAAACATAGTTACAACAAGATAATGATGGGATTAAAGCTTTAAGCCCGCCAGTATTTTCGAAAGTGATTTAGTGCTAATCATAGATTTAATCTCTGATTTTCTGACAAGCCATATTCTGAAAAGCTGATTAAAATTTAAGCTAAGATTTTATAAACTTTGATTAGCCTAATCAGTGAGTAAATCATTGTTCGAAAATACCATAAAATGTGGTATTCTCGAACGTTGACTTGTACTTAATCATTGTCTAAATCACCCCAATATTTAGTCATCTCAGGGGGGTAGTTAAAGGACCTAAGTCCGTAACTCAAAATCCTCGAAAATCTTCGACATGGAAAACACGAATTATTGGTCAATTTAAATCAACATTGATGTTGTGATCTTACCTGGAAACGGTAGGCCTCTGATATCCAATATTTAAAACAAGATAAACAGTTTACCATTGGTACACGAATCGTGTACCACAGAGCGTTTCAGGGTCACTTGTAACAAGTGACAAGAAAGAACGAGGCTAGACATATTTAACAACTCCTGTTTAACTATGAGGCCATATCTTATCTGGTGGGCATGCGCAGTAGACTGGAATAACCAGACACTATAATTTCCTCGTTGGTTAAGACTCCTGCCGTATTTCGCTGGACATAACTGATTTGAAATTAGAGTAAAAACGGAAACAATTTAATGTAAATCAGTTTATATACAATCAGATTATATTATTATATGCGTTGCGACCCATTAAGGTCAATTTCTAGGTCCGAAATGTTAGCGATTTAGCTCCTTTAAGGATGGTTTAAGTACATGGATATGCAATTACAATGTATTGAATATTATAAAAATGATTATTTTTCAATAAATTCAGACACATTGCACTTATATCTTGCCACGAAAGCAACAAATTCACACTCACCATAAACTCTGGTGAAATTTTTTTTTTAAATATTAAACATTCTCTTCTATATTTTAAAACATAAATATGTGTACTTCAGTCAAAATAAATAAACTACAAAATAGAAATATTTTTAGAAGTGTCAAAGAACCTTTTAACAAAAGGAATTGCAAAGAAGGGAGCAAATCATAGGCCAGTAGCTGACATCGAATATCGTGTCACCTTTGCTCCATCGAACAGAAATGTAAAATTTCAGAGCAAGAATATGTAAGTTATGACATTTTAGTTTAACGAGTGTTTTTTTTCTAGTAGAATTATTGAGCTGTATTGATAAAATCTGTTTTCGAATTTCGCGCACTATATCTCCGCCCAATCAAACAAAAGGGGAGTTGTGCCTCGGTTATTTGTTGACAAAACCGGTCATGTGACGTGATTCGACCAATTGACCCGCCTATTATGTTAAACTCTAAAGATGGCGGACTAATTGAAAAAGTTTAGTTAAAGGAGCTAAATCGCTAACATTTGGGACCTAGAAATTGACAAAAGTGGGTCGCAACGCATATAATACTGTAATATGAATGTGTATAAACTGATTTACATTCAAAGGTTTCCGTTTTTTCCCCAATTTCAAATAAGTTATGTTCGGCGAAAAAAGCCATACAGCCTCAATCTTGTGCAAATTTCTATAGCGTCTGGTTATTCAAGTCAACATACGCCGTATGGTATTGTGCAATATGTCTAGCATTGCTCCTCAAGTCTCTTGTTAAAACTCGGATTGAAGTGCATTTTGGTACACGATTCGTGTACCAATGTTAAAAATTTTATTTCATCTAAAATATCGGATATCAGAAGCTCATCATTTCCAGGTAAGTTTACATCATCAATGTTGATTTAAATTGGCCAATAATTCGTGTTTTCGATGTTAAAGATTTTGGCGGATTTTGAGTTACGGACTTAGGTCCTTTAAACATAGACAAAGCTGAAGAAAAACAAGCAAAAAGAACGAGAGAATGTATAATTCACGTCAGATGCTAAAGTCAGATGGGACAAATTTAGAACATGCGCCGCAATATAGCTGTCATTAGGCGGAGATGAAAAACTTGTTGTCCGATGACTTCGAAGAAATAAGATTAAAGATTGTAAAGAACATAGGTTTCCATCCGCTGTGTTATCGGAAATTTACCGACAAAACAAGACTTCAACTAGTTCGAAAGAGAGTTGAAAAGAAATCTGTGAAACAACCCTGTAGTAGCCGCAATGAAGAGGAAAAACAGGCAATATCACCAATGTTCAAACGAGTGGTTCGTCATCATCAATCAGCAAAGAAAGTTAGAAATGCCTGATCTAGTTCGGCAAAAAGGCAGTTTGTTCTACCAGAATTATGTATTGTTTGTAAGAAGAAAGATAAATATCTATCTGTTGCACATAAAAGAACGAAAAATAAATTAGTTCTGACTGAAACTAAAGATGCTGGTAAGTCTATCATAAATGTATGAATGATAGTTATAGGCCTTGGCTTCACTAAAAAAAACATTTATTTTTTTAAATTTAAATTTGGAAGTCATGATTGGTGGCTTAGTCATCTCTTGGTGTGTGAAATGCTGGTTCACTAACCCGGGGTTGGGGATTCAATCTTGTTTGCTGAGAAAGTTCCAGGTGATTTATCAATTACATGTAATTTGCCGGCCTTGGTTGTGGACTTGTGGTGCAGGAAATACATGTTCATGTCGGGGCGTCAAAGAATAGGCAAGCTAGATGGGATCATAGCTGAGATCTTGTGTACCCGTTGTTTTGCACATAGAAGAACCCTTGACAAGTTGGAATTCAATTGCTGCTCAGACCAAATTTCCCCACATAGCACACTGTATTATTTCATCTACGGGTGGGCTAATCAGGGGGAGTGTCCAAACCCCACCCTGCTCAACTACATAAATACCTAGCATCAATAAAATTAAATCACAATGTGATCCTAAATCGTTATAAAAATGATTTCTCTCTTTAAAACGCTTAATTTGTATGTATGCCTATATAATTTGGAGACGACAATGCAGATTTCCATAAAAAGGAACCTGGCAGACTCCCTTCTGCAAAAAAAACTGGAATCCGTCGCTGGCTAATTTTTAAAACATTAAAAATTGTATCAATGAAAGTATTCTTCATCGATTTTTCAGGTCAGTTAGTAAAGCTGCACAAGTGAAAGGTGATGAGGATATTTTATTACACATTAGAGGAAAAGACTGTGTGGCTATAAAGAGGTCTGCTACCATTACCATGCATTATGTCACTGCTCAAATTGTCAGAACCTTTGGGAGCAGGACAATCCTAATGAAAACTGTGATTACAGTGATAGTGACGATGATATTGTGATAAAAACATTTCACCCTTTTTCGATAATGGTTTCTATTTGTGCCTTATATTCGCATGTATTTTATGTCTTAAACTCTATTCTAGATTGTAATTAATTTGTGCTTTATTTTGCTTATTCAATTCTACCTATTTTTATTATCTTTTTTTACAAATATAGATTTAATTGGTGTACATGTAATTAACATTCTACTCCGGAGACCTACATGTACATGTTCATGTATGACTGTAAATCCCTTTCAAAAAAGCCAGAACACATTTAGACCCTTAAGACTCAAAAGGAGAAACAACTATGGAAAATCATAGATAATTTTCTTGCAATGTAGTCAACATAGGAGCCCCCCCCCCATTTTGGGCACCAAATCCTGGGAAAATTAGGGCACACAATTGTACTTTGTAAAAGTTGTATAAAAAATATTGTGTTCTTGAATGTGTCCAATTTAAACTTTCGGGCAGACGGGTAAAGTGAAAAACAAATTTTATTTCATCTACAGCAAATCGCGTTTCCGAAAGTCAAATAATCCAAAATTTTCTGGGGGGAGGGGGGATACAATATCTGCCCCGCTTCTTCGCCTCTCAAAGAAAACCGGCAGCGCTGTCTATAAACCGGAAATTTTTCGGGCATTTCTAGTTTTGCTTCCCTAACTGTCATCGAGGCCCTAATGAAACACTAATTTTACTCTTTTGTAATTGAATATCACAAATTTGTACTGAGTTGACTATGGATTAAATTATTTTGTCTGGAGCCACTGTACTTTGTGCGACATTTTTCAGGTATTGAATATTATTTGTGAATTGAATGGTTGGAATTCAGAGTGAGATTTTGGTTACAAAACCATTGGATAATTTTGGAGTTGCCTACACGGGCTAGAAAAGCCAAAAACGCATTTGCGGCCATTAAATTTTCTTTCGGTGGGGTGTGAGGCCCCCATACCGCGCGACTATTGATTGGTGGTTTGGGATTCGGGTCAGCCAGGTAGGCTATATTAGAATAAATTGAGGTTGCTGTATTCACTGACTGGAATGGAAGGAAAACGAGTTTGTGGCAGTTAAATTTTCTCCCTGGACTGTTAACAATTCAAGTCAGCCACCTTAATTACGCTATATTAAACCACTTTGAAGTTGCTTTGTTCACCGGTTGAAATAGCAGGAAAACGTGTTTGGAGTCGTCAAATATTCCAAAATTGTCTTTGGCGGGAGGGGGGCATATAAACTAAGCTTCGCTTCTTCGCCTATCGAGGAAAATCGACGCCGCTGCCTGTAAAACTAAAAAATGTTCCGGCATTTCGGGTTCTTCCCCCTAACTGTCATCGAACCCATACGCCATGAGTTACAAATACATAAACAACTGTTTTTAGTTGTGTATGTTATAAATTTTATTTATTATTACAATTACAAGTAAATAAAATTTAGTTCTCTTTTATTGCTGATTTAGAACTTAAGAACTTATTCATCTCAAAAGAGATATTGTAGAACCTGTCATGGGCCTTCAAATACATTTTTTTTATATGGTAAAAACTGCTTCTTTTTTGCACCAAACAACCCCCCCCCCAGTCAAAAATCCCCCCCTATGCCTATGAAATTAGGTAAAGCTTCCAGCCCAGGAACCCCACCCCAATCACCAAAAGAAACAGTATCTAAATGTCTCATAGTCATTTGTACGTCCAATGCAACGATCTTTTAAAATTGGGTCAAATATATTTATCAAGCACACCAGTAGCACCCTTATTTTATGATTTAAACTATACTTTTTCGCATTAAAATGTAAGAACTACATTTGTGGCTATCTCAGTTCTTATTATACTCGGCAGACCGTTAGAACTCGCGTTGTATGGTTTTATTTATCTTAAAATGTTCCCATACAGTAAACGCCATGTCGTTACATCTGCACGCATTCGCTATAGTGTAAATAAAACCACGTGCTATTTTTGTTTACATACTAACGATTGGCTAATTAAGCACACGTGACCAATATATATGTCCATATATGGTTAAAAGGGTAGCATTTCGCATCAAATCGTCCACCAATTTCTGATCGCTACATAAAAAATACTGCAGGGTTAGGGAGCTAGAACTGTTCGCATTTTTAATCAGAATATATATCTCTATTAGAAAAAGCAAAGATCTTTTACATTTCCTTACCCTGGAGCAAGATGTTTTTTCTGTTGATATTATTAGGTGTCGGCTACTGGCCTATCAACCCCTTAGCACAAAAGGGAACCCACAGAAGCTAAGTCGTCCTAGGAGTCAACATGGGTTGTTTTTTGCTTTGGTCAATAATGAAAACATTTACGTCTCTAAAGTCTAAATACGAGTAACAACCTATTAAGTTATTATCAGAAATCAGCAGAATTTGGTTGGTTTCTAATTCTGCCCTCTACGAACGTTTACTGTACAAAACACAGAAATATCAAGGGCCATAATTCTGGTATTATCGGAAAGCATTGACAATCAATAGGCCCCCCCCCCCCTCTCATGAAGTTAAACACTGTGTAAGTCATGGGAAATCAAAAGGCTTTCCCATCTCATGGCCCTAAACACTGTATATAAATATAAAGTCAACTTTAGTATCTAGAGCGCCCACGAGATGTTTTTCAAAGTGATCAAGGGCAATCAATACCCTTTCACACTGTATATAAAATTAACGTCTATCAGGTCAGGGCCGTATAATATTGACAATCTTTCAATTATAAAATAATACAGTTGATTATGATAACACAGTGATGCTCATGCTCGTTAAGATACATTTTGCAAGAGCTAAATCTTATTATCGCAAGTCTTACTTTAGGCTTGAAATGTTATAGAAATTATAAATAAGATCTTTATTTAAACAACACGCCTGAAATCAACTCCGTAGACTGAGGGTTGGCTCGGCTACAGCTTGGATTTAAATAGGATTTCAATGATTGATTAAACCATAAATGGCGCCCATGCGGAGATTATTAACCGTTACGTTTATGTCATCTTCTTAGATTGAGGCTAAATGATAATGGAGGTCGCTGTTGAGCGATTCCGCATGCCATTGAAAAGATTACTTGATAATCGAGATTATGTAGGTGGAGTTAACGCCTGTCAATCCAACGATCGGCAAAGGTGAAGATACATTTGACTACCATTTCTAGTCAAATATTACAACGATAATAATTATGTTCAGATTAATGTAATTTGACTGAAATATATGCAATATATTCTTCTTTCATCATCTACTTTTGAACTGTTATAGCAAGAATGGCCAACTCTTTATAAAAAATCTCCATTAATGTATCTTTAAGGCACTGATCAGTCGGTCGGTTTTAAGGGCGACCTTCGGTTACAGGGAGGCTATGGTGCCCCACCTCTTTGCTGCTCCCCCACTTTTAAAATCCTACATACGGCCCTGAATCATTAACTTTAGCCTCTAGGGTGTTCCACAAGATGTTTTCAAAGTGATCAAGGACCCTAACTCTAACAGTAATTATCTTAAATCGTTGGAAATCAAAAGACTTCCTCGTCGCTTGACCTTAAACTTTAGCCTCTAGAGCGTTCACAAGATTTTTCAAAGTGATCAAGGACCATCATGATGGCAGTTATTATTGGAAATCGTTGAAAATCAATAGGATTCCTCATCTCATGGCCCTAAACACTGTGTATAAATCTATAATCAATCGGATATTAACTTTAGCTTTCAAGGTGATCAAGGACAATAACTCTAGTAGTAAAAACCAGTAATCAATAGTCTCGTCCAACTCCTGGCCTTAAACATTGTGTAAACATTTAAAGTCAATCTGATATAACCTTTACCCTATGATATTAATAACTTTAACCTCTAGAACGGCCACAAGTGACCAAGGGCCATAACTCTGGAGGAAATTATTGGAAATTGTTGAAAATTAATATGCTTTTGTGTCTCATAAACTTAAACACTGTGTATAAATTTCAAGCCTAGTACTGAATACATGAATGAATGAAATGGGGTTTAACGTCCTACGCTTAAGCACCTAACCTGGGCCAATTGAAGACGGGCATACGCCAACAGTGTGCTATGAGGGAAATTTTGCCCGGGCACTCCAATTTGTACACGGGACCTCGGTTTTTCGTCCCATCCGAACGACTAGGCAGCTGTCCTTGTCAGGCCCTCCTTCTGCATCACTGACAAGGGGAAATCACGCCGGAAAATCGAGATGAACTTTCTCGGCCAATGCAGGGATCGAACACTCAACCTTCAGGCTAGCGAACCAGCGCCTTTTTTTTTTTTCTGGTAAAATGTTTATTCACAGAAATTATTCGTATACAAGATAGTATTTACAATATATTATAATTTCACAACAAAACATTTTTTATCTTTTTGAAGTGGAAATTACATAATTAAGTGTAGGCCCTATATACAGGCAAAACTATAAAACATTAAAGTACAATACTAAGAACAATTATTTTTGATTTTTTATAAGCTATATAGGATGAGAGTTGAGTATGTATAAAAGATTAAAAAATAGTAAAATATATTTTGTACAACTAAAATCTTTGCCTGTCATGTACACACTTATAATACAGGTGATTTATACCGGTTTAAATATGTCAGTAGCAATGCTAAATAATGTTACCAGTTACTTATTATAACCCCAAAGCTATAAATATTGAACAATATGCTGATTAAGACATAAATGAGGCATATTGTGAGGAAAAAAAACAGTTTTAGAATAAGAACTTTGATATAATTTCTTAAGAAACAGGTTGACAAAATAGCTTTGAATATGGAGGTTTTGTTGTTTTGTAACCACAGTGTCACTCAGAAAAAAAGGGTTTAAACTTAAAATATAGTCTTTAATGTATCAGAATGTATTATATTTGGTGACTTCAATGCAAGATAAACATAGTATAAGCAAGAAAATTGTTTGTAATTAAGAAAATGTTGCGAAAATCTTATGTAAGGGTTTGCAATAGCAAGTTCCAATGTTAAATTTTTGGGAGGACTGGATAAACAGGATTACTATGTATTATGTAGGGGTGCTGGATTCGTGGGTTCTTCATTCAAGGCATTTTGAATTGGGGAACAGAGTAATGAAAGTACAACTTCATTGAATGGTGACTGAAAGCATGGCCCTCAAACCACGTGACTTTATTACCCATGAACAAGTATTACTGTAAACCATCTAATATTCAATACATCACATATTTCCCCCACTTGAAAAACAAAACTTAATACTATACTATTGACTTCTTGTCAATTAAATTAATGTACAGTTTAGAGTAATATTATGTGACCTTAATGTATGTAATAAACAATTTGAGTGTACAACTTACAAAATACTCTGAATAGCAATTCTTCTGAAAGTTGAATAGTAATTCTTCAATGTAGTTAAACCCATTAATGAAAATTCTTACTTTTGTATGTTTTACATCTTAATCTAATACTCATATACAATACTTAGAAACTTATTAACTTGGAAAGTTCATGCATCATAATCTTTTAAATATTTTGGTAAAGTACGACTACGAATAGGATTTCTTCGAATAGCACTTTGAAGATCAATATTAATATCAACATCATCATTTTGATTCAACTGTCTATTTCCATTTTCACTTTGACATCTAAAACTAACAATATCATTACAATGCCATTTTTTACCATTTTCTAAAGTAATTACACATCCATTAATATCAATAATACTGATAGGTTGGGAATAATGGGAACTTAACTTATGTCCACTTAAATTCTTACTTTTAACCCTTACAATATCACCTATTTTAAACCTATGGCTCACAACATTATATTTATTATCATATCTTTGTTTCATCTTATTTTGGTTCTTATTTACAATATCATAATAACCATCATTAGAACATTTATTTGGAATAGAATCATTCACATTGGGAGGTTTGATAATACTTAGCATTGTCCTCATCTCTCTCCCTGTCATCAAATAATATGGTGTACAATTTGTAGTAGAATGTGTAGTTGAACGGATAGTACGTAAAACAATTCTTAATGACTCTAACCATGACTTTTTCGAACGAATATTTGTTTGTAACAAATTTTTAATGGTTTTATTCAATCGTTCAATAGCACCATTAGCTTGGGGGTGATAATTAGGTGTTCGAATGTGTTTAATACTTAAATTATTAAGATAGTCAACAAATTATGTACTAACAAATTGAGGTCCATTGTCACTTGTTAATGTTTCAGGTATACCCCATGTACTGAAAAAAGTTTCTAGGAAATTAATTACAGAACTCGAAGTTAAGTTATCAGTTAAACAACTTTCAGGCCATTTACTGTAATAGTCTATCACATTTATCAAATATTTTGAACCTTGTGGGGCGCTCTCAAAGGGTCCTTGTATATCTATCGCGATGTCACTCCATGGCTTTTGTGAAGGTTTTCTTGGAAATAACGGTGAAGTTGACGTTTTTACTGACTTATCACTTTCCGCACAAAGATAACAGTTATTGACAAAATTTTCAACATCATTGTCCATTCCAGATAACAGTTATTGACAAAATTTTCAACATCATTGTCCATTCCAGGCCAATACGCAACAGAACGGAGTTTTTGTTTAGTTTTCACAATGCCACAATGTCCTTCATGAGCAAGATATAAAATATCCCTTTGAAGCGTTTTGGGAATAATAGTTCTCTGGCCACGTCCAATGCAATCTTGACCGAAAACAAAAAGTTCATCTTTGATACGCAAATAAGGTATTAACTCAGGAATTAAGTCTTTCTTATCAGGCCATGAATTAACCACAAAACTATGAACCTGACTGAGAATACTGTCTTGCTTGCTTTCATTAGAAATAACACTGTGAGTCAGTTTTAATGAATTAACAGTAAGTGATTCACATAAACTTATATCATCAATTGTCACTTCAGATGTAGATACAGGATTATTTCTCTTAAGACGTGAGAGACTATCAGCAATTTTATTGTCAGTCCCTTTTTTGTATTCCATTGTAAAGTTGTATTCTAGTAATATCGAAGCCCATCTAGCTATTCTTGCAGGCTTATGACCAGATGCATTTTCTGATGATTGTAGTAGTG
Organism: Patella pellucida; assembly: GCA_917208275.1. Classification (NCBI taxonomy): domain Eukaryota; kingdom Metazoa; phylum Mollusca; class Gastropoda; family Patellidae; genus Patella; species Patella pellucida. Next base: position 41,667,759 of record OU795038.1, on the reverse strand, counting down.
TAATTAACGATTGATGATCCGTTAAAAGCTTAAAATGTCTACCACGAAGATAACGGTCCCATCGTTTAACTGCGAATGTACATGCTAAAGCTTCCTTTTCTCCAATGCTGTATTTTCTTTCGTATTCATTTAATATTTTGGACGAAAATGCTACAGGACGAATCTCACCATTTTCTTGCTTTTGGCTTAACTCTGCACCGAGAGCATAATTAGACGCATCACAAGTCACAAATGTAGGTAAGTTAGGATGAAAAAATGCTAATGTAGGTGGAGTAGTTAATGCTAGCTTAAGTGTTTTGAATGCTTCCTCGTGAAAACTAGTCCACTGCCATTCTTGACCTTGGCGAACAAGTTTACGTATAGGTTCAGTTATATTGGCGAATTGAGGAATAAAATGTGCGTAATGATTGAAGAAACCTAATATACTTTGGACTTCACTAACATTGCTTGGCGGCAACAAATCTCTAACTGCTTCCACATTCTCTGATAACATATGTACCCCTTTAGATGAAATAGAAAAACCTAACCAGTTCACTTCACTGACTTTGAAAAAACATTTGTTAGGATTAAGTGTTAAATTATTTCTAGCTAAATGTGTTAAAACTTTACGAATACACACATCATGTTCCTGTTCTGTTTCGGTTACTATAAGAATATCATCGAGTAAATAATAAACATTTGGAATACCACTTAGTATAATGTCCATCATTTTTTGAAATCCTGAAGGTAAATCTGCTAAACCAAAGGGTCCTGTTACATATCTAAACAAACCTAATGCAGTAGCGAATGTTGTAAGTTTCTTCGTATCTTCATGTAGTGGTAGTTGATGATAGGCTGCGTTCATATCGAACTTAGAAATATAGTTAGCTTTTTTAATCGATCCGAACATAGATTCTATATTGGGTAAAGGATATTTCATAGGTACAATGTTTTTATTTACGACGCGTAGATCCACACATAACCTTACTTTGTTGTTTTTACGTCGCGATAACACTATTGGGCTAACCCATTCTGCGTGATCGCACATTTCTATAATACCATCATTCAACAAAGATTCTATTTCCTCCTTTAATTCTGTTTCATACGCGAACGGTACTGGACGAGCTTTCTGTGCAAATGGTATAGCTTCTTCAAGTAATATTGACTTGTGTTGAAATTTAGTAGCTTTACCTATTCCATTAAACACACTGGGAAATTCACTTTTTAGATTTTCGAAAGATGCAATACGATTAACAGTATAACTTCCCTCGGCACCTTTAACATCTTCGTATGCGTTACTTACTTCATTATCGGAACTCGGCTGAATACAAATATTCATTTTCAATAACGATATCGTATCAAGTCCTAATAAACATTCACCGGAATGTACTACATAAAACTTTGCGATAGCATTACGTGATTTAAAACAGATAGGTAAATGCACAATACCAATAATAGGTATATTCGACTGATTGTACGACTTTAAGACAGTGTCTGAATAATAAAGCTGATATGTCTGAAAATAATTATCAAACACCTGTTTGTTTATAATCGAAATTGGTGAACCAGTATCTATTAGCATATCGAATGTGTAATTGTCAATATGAACTTGAGTCGAAAGCTTTTGTATGGACTGATTGCTAACAGTGAGAACTACTATGTCGGAGTCATTATTTTCGTTATCATCGTAATACTGATCAAAATCAATCTGATTTACTGAACGAGAGTTACACACATGTGCGAAATGACCATGTTTACCGCATTTCGAACATACTTTATTTATTGCTGGACAGAATGGATAACGAGCTTTATGTTGATAACTTCCACATCTGTAACACATCTCCTGACCTTGAACTTGTTGTCTAGGCCTGTTAAACATCATACCATATCTTGGATTGTACGAAGGAGAATTTGTGTATGTATTTGTATTATGAAATTTATTAGGAAAATTATGTCTGCTATAATTCGTTGCATTTGGTAATCTTGGCGATGGATATTGTCGTGAATAATTATTACTATGCATGTACCGGTACTGTGTACTTTGATTACCGGTGGGCCTATTACTTTGATGAAAGTTTGCCCCTCTTTGTCTTCCCTGATTTCTTGTGACACGCTGCACTGGGGACGGTGTTGTAACATTTGAAAAGAAAGAAGGAGCGTGTGTTTTGGTTAATGTTTGACATTCTTTTTCAGCAAGTTCTACTGATCGTGCAATAACTAAGGCATTTTCAAGAGTCAAATTATTACCGGCCATTAACAATTTTTCTTTAATTGTTCTATTGTATGTTTTTTCAATAATCATATCTCTGATTAACTCATCTAACAAACCTGCGTTATAACCACAGTTTATACTCAAATGTCTAAGTGCAGTCACGTACTCATCTACCGATTCACTAGAAGACTGTGATCTCGACATAAATCGTACTCTCTCAGCACTAACATTAAATTTAGTACCATAATAATTATCGAAGGCTTCTATGGCTGCATGGTAGCTATTATTGTTTACTTCAAGAGACTGAAACGTGATCTGTGCATGAGGTCCAAGGCAATGTAATAATACAGCTTTCCTTCGTGCATCACTGTATGTATTTCCCCCGACGGCAATAATATAATTTTCGAATAAAGATTTCCACTGGTCCCAGGCAATTGGAGGTTTACCAGGAGTTGGTAGAAAATAGTTTGGTACCGGAATACTCATGTTTAAACATCTAAGACGAAAAATATCTGGAAAGTTTGGAGTAGGGTCGAGAAAATTTAGGCGCCATTTTGACGACGTCGAATCGGGAAAAACTTTATCAGCTGAACCGGACAGAAAAACAAGGAAAATACCTAGGATAACACAAATCTTGACTTGAAAACTTGTTCTCCAACATCCTCGTCGCCATATTATGTAGGGGTGCTGGATTCGTGGGTTCTTCATTCAAGGCATTTTGAATTGGGGAACAGAGTAATGAAAGTACAACTTCATTGAATGGTGACTGAAAGCATGGCCCTCAAACCACGTGACTTTATTACCCATGAACAAGTATTACTGTAAACCATCTAATATTCAATACATCACACTATGGCTGATATAGGATAATTAGGGCTGGATAGTAAGAACTTAAAACACTGACCCAGATTCAGTGTTTATATTTATATGACATGTGGAAAAGTGGGTCAGAATAATTTATAATTAGAATAACATGAATATAAACCTGTAAATATTTTTAAACAATTTAGTTATATAAGTAAAATAAAAAGGAGAAGGGAATCGAAAAGGTTATTCTGATTGTAGCTAGGTTGCTTACGTTAATACTAGGGCGGGGTTTAACATGTTAGACCGTAGTAAATATGTGTACTCGAGCGTAAAATTAGTCACGTGACACTCTAGCTGAGTAGTACAGCAGGTAGTGTGTTTGTCTTCTGCAAGAAGGTTTGGCTTTACACTATAGACTTGTGTTATTATTATTTATAAAACAGTAGGTTAATAAAGGAAATAATTAAATCTGGCTTATCCCCTGTCAGGAATCTTTTTTCGTCGAAAAAAGGAAAAAAGAAATCCAGGAGGATAGTTTAGGACTTGTGTGAGTTTCTCAAACAGCGGTGTTTAGGGAAGAGTTTAGATCACTTGGTCAGACATTTACTTCTTTCACCCGAAAAGTGGGCGTGGAGAAGTCAGTCGAAAGACAAGGTATATTTACTCAAATTAAATAATAGATCAAGATAGCTGATTTAGGAAACGAGTATTTTCTATTAATATGATGTCACATGAGAGATATTCTCGATTTTAAAACCAGGTGAAGATTATGTTTACGTTAGTTTTAAATGTTTTAACGGTTGTAAAACGTGTCGTCTGCGCGCGACAGACTGTAAACACACGATCACGTGACTACAACCTTTTACACACTTCTCGTCAACAGCAGACAGAACATGTTGGGAAAAGGGGTGAAATTATCACAGATAAGGATTTAAATATATTATTGCACATAAATGGGTGTATATATAAATACATATATTTCACAGAATATATTATCACATAATATAATTTTTAAAAATATATCACATTGTAGGTTTATATATATAGATTAGCTTGAAAACACTATAAATTGATATTTACAGAACCAGCGCCTTATCCACTTAGCCACCGTGATCCCCTGAATACATGAAAAAACCAATAGAAATATTGAAGCATAGTAAAAGTATACAAAGTAGAAAAGTCAAACACTTCTTTTGATTTAGCATAATCTTTATGAATTGTTTTTTCAAGGTGCCCACAATGGCTTTTTGTTGTCAATAGAAAGAATTTGTTACATTCTTAGTTTTAATTGTTCAAGCAATTTTTTTGATGTGAGAGATTTAAGAAACGAAAGACAGTCGAGTTCTTTGAAACTTGATAAATGTAAATCAATGTTTCACATTTTTATACAATAATTAATCTTGCTAAATGACATTCATATGCTTGGCACTCAGTTCAACAGTTGTATAAAAAATGCAAACTTCTTGTGTCTCAATAGGTCAAGCAACTCGTAAAACTTTGTTATGAATGATAATTAATTGCCAATATACGAAGAAAACGAAAATCCCACTAAAATTTGGGAAGTGTGGTATTAAAAGCGGATTATGCAAAAAAGACAATTAATTAGTGATAATTTTGGATTTTAATAGAAAAGAGATGGCATAAAATTAATTGCATCTGGAGAATAAATGGGACTTTGATAAGCAACAGAAATCCATATTTTGATTACTAAAAGGGAGCCACGGTGGTGCAGGATGTATGGCCTTGCAAATGACAAGGTGGAGTCGTATGGATTGGATAACAAACCTAAATACCGTGTATACTTTGCTTTTCAGGTAAAATTACCCTTGGCAGTTGTTATTTGGTATAACTGTGAGCCGTAGTGCAGCTGTCCAGGAAAAATTGCCCTCATAGCACACTGTATGGCGTATATTTGTCCCCATAACCCGAACAAGGGGTTCATTTTGAATACTAAACATATCCGAGCACTATCTTAATTGCCCCTTTTCACACTTATTTTTCTTTCCTGTGAACCAATATAAACTCCTTTGACTTTGCGAACCCAAAAAATAATTTCACGGACCCTAGGATGGGAAAAACTGTTCTAAAACAGGTACTTTTCTAATCTACTTCCTATAATCGGGCCCCTTTATCAATGACAAAAGCCTTTTTAATCACTGATTATATATTTCATCATTGGTTTAATAATCAAAGTTGAATTTTAATCATTGATTACAAAAAATTATAGTCAAAGAATAGCTAATCTGACTTTTGAGAATACCAAACTTAGTCAATCACTAATCTATAACTAGCTAGTTACTGATTAGACCTAATCACAGATTATTTTAGACACTGTTCGAAAATACGGGCCAAACTTGAACGTTTGCCAGGATGAGATATGGCAGAATGACTTATTTCTGTACTTTTAGAGTCAGTGTAATGTGTGCTGAACATTATTCATATTATATTCTAGTGCAATCATGTTTTCATAAAATTCATCAATTTAACGATTATAATACTGAATATTTAGTCACTTCCAGTTTACTTCTGAAAATGCAGGTGCGCTGTATATAAGTACTGACCACACTAATTAATCCCTTATAAATCTGTCTATTGTTCCCTCGTTAACGCTTATTAATCCCTCTATTGTTCCTCGCCAGGGTGAAACTGGTTTTTATTAGAAAAGTGGGCACACTGGCATGCGACCATCCAATCGGTGTTGGTCTTTTAATGGAAGAGTCCATTTAATTTAAGGGTAGGCGTTGTATGTCAGATATGAACCCACTCTCCCTCAGATTGATATGTTATAAAGCCCCTGGGCTTCGCCCGTGGGTTCTATAACATATCAACTTCGGGTAGCCGTGGCGATAGAGAGGCGGCTTCTCACCAATGCAACGAGGGTTCAATCCCAGCTCTGGGCATAAACTTTATCGTTGTAAGTGAGAGGGATATTCGGTCTCCCGTCCGATCAGGCAGGTTGCCCCCGAGTTCTTCGGTTTCTTCCTGCAGTAATGATCGAAATCATTCGCACGATCTGTGCCAAGGGCCAAATTGGAAAAAGGCCTCAGGCCTAATTTGCTACCCTTGTAAAATGACGTGATTATTATTATTATTATTATTATCCTATACGTAGAATAGTTGTGTCTGCTTTTTTGCCTGTTTGATGGACAACCCTCTGCACTGATAAGCCTCCAGACTATCTAACTTTTGTGAAACACTATTGTTTTTGTTCGGATTATTATTCTTCTTATTATTATCATTATTTTTCCACTGGAGCATACCTCAGAAACTACTTGTCAGATCGATTCGATGTCTTCGGTTTTACTGGGAAAGTGGGTTTGACTTAAATTTTAAAGCTATTTCTAACGTTCTGTGACCATGCGAAATGACCGAAACGGCAAAGTTGTCGTTTTCTTAATATTGCCGTTAATCATCGGATTTTAACATTTGATACATTTTAATATAGCCTTATACAGGGGACATAGCTACGATAATTTAGATTTTTGATTTTCGACGAATCTTCAGAGATATTTGGCGCCAAATATAAATGCTTACGAAGATTTTTTTATTAAAGGGTATTTTTATGTGGTATTTTACCTAGGGTTAAAGAGTCATCTGATTTGACCAAAAATGGCAACATTATTTGTCTGGGTAATTTTCCTTGGCCGCCATTTGCTAATTCAGTGTTTCTGTCCTGGATTAATTATTTATTGTTCGATTTTAATAAAACAAAGTTCTTATGCTCCGTGGTCCAAAATGTCATTTTTGTGTTACCGGTAAAATGGCCTTTTGGTAATGGAAGTGTCGTAAATTTAGCAAAAACTACAATTTTGTCAATTCGGTACCACTTTTTGGAAGCAAATTTTATTTTTTTCAAATTTGGTATGACTGAAAAGGTGTGACCTGTTAAGGTGCACAAAACATCGGGCTCAGTTTTTTTTATTTCGATTTCGCTTTCGGGTCATTTCGATTTAAAGGAGAAAAAAGGTGAAAAAATGAGCTATTCACAATCCATTCAGGCTTTTCATATTTTAAAATAATTCTTCGCAACTTTCATAAACATGTAGCAATCATCCATACAAAGAGAATGTATGTGAAAATTAGTTTGTAATATGAGCTTGTGCCGAGAAATGGGCAATTTTGCAAGAGTCACTTTTTACGCTAGTTTGCCCGTAAAAGAGTCCATTATTATTGGATTTTCATAAAAGTGACACCATTTGATGCGTCATGTCAATTTTAACTAGGTCAGACCAATTTAACATTTTCGATGTCACCGGAAATGACGTAATTTGGGCAAAATCTGTATTTATAGTCTTCGAAACAAATAATTTATTCAAATGATTCGTATTTGTTATTTGTTTTAATTTTGATATTTGATTTCAATCGACTAATAGAATAACCCAATACGATCATATATATATATATATCACTAATGGTTTGTAACTTGTTCAGTTGCGGAGAAATGGACGATTTTCAGCAGGTAATTTTCAATGTTTTTGGTCCATAAAAGTGTCAATTATTATTCATAAAAGTTTCACCGTGCGTTACCTAATGCCATTTAGAATTTCATACAAGTAATTGGTGATTTTCATTATTAACGGTAGTAACGTCATTTTGGCAAAAACTGTATTTTAAGCCTCAAAAACTGATATTTTATTCAAATGGGTATGATTTGTAATGCTTTTAAAATTATGATATTTTGTTTCAATCAGCAAATAGATTGAACCCATACCGTCATACAGATACCAGAAAATGGTTTTTAACTTGTACGGTTGTAGAGAAACAGGCAATTTTCTATAAGCCGCTTTTCAAGGTTTTGGGTCTATAAAAGTGGCAATTATTATTCGATCTACATAAAATTTTCACCGTGTTATGTCTTATGCCATTTCTGGTTTCATAAAACTAATTGAACATTCTCATTATCACTGGAAGTACTGTACGTATTGTCACTCTACAAAAGACGCAATTTGGGACTTTTTGTAAAAGCGACACGTTTTCAATAAATTTTACAACACGTAGACAATAAGTCTGTCTACGTTTGATTTGTGTAGATATAACAATTTTTGGCATGTTTGGAAATTGGATCTTGGTCACAATAAAAGTTACAATTACGTCCCTGGAACGAAAATGCTTCATCATAGTCGGAAAACATCGTTTGTTTTCTTACCGCGAAGAAACTGAATACACTCTATGAGACGATTGAATTTTAAACACCTGTACGCATGAGCAAACGCTTAGGTTTATTATTGACGATATGCTGACGCTTTCAAATGTCTTAATACAGTATAACAGTATATCTGTCTGTTCAGATATTTGTATAAATATGTTCCATATCAAGAGCACTAATACCGATTTCAAATATGCGCCACAGTGGAGCAGTTATTGGTTCATTCATGGACCGTGTATAGATGGACAGACAACTCCCACGAAGCCTTTATAATTCTGTGCCGCGGCAAAAGAGAGACCTGTCAATCTTAACTAAAATAAAATTACCTATCCTCGCGCAATTACCAGTAAAGAAACAGAAATCAATTAATAATATTTTTATTAATCTTGCTACTCTTTTTTTAAAAACCCACACATTGACTACTAATTGATAATTGGGATGTAAATGTATCAACACATCTTCCTTGTTTACTTCGGATGCGCCCATGTGGATCCTGAAAAAAACATGTCGAGTTTTCGTTAAATAAAACCCTACTAAAACCACTAACAGGGGACTATTAAAATGGGTTCGTCAGTCTGTCTGTCCGTAACACTTTTTTTGGACACGATAACTCCCTTCCAAACTGAACTAGAATGTCCAAACTTGGTGAAGGTGTTTTTTTAGGTCAATGCCTTGATGGAGTTCGAAGATCAGCATTTTCTGCTTAGGGTAAGCAGAGAAAAGCGTTTTGATTGGCTCATGCTTTGGGACACGATAACTTTAGTTCTAAATACGTGACAGTGAAGAAACTTGGTGTATCGTTTCATTACATAAATACCTTGACTAAGTTCCATAATAAGCATTTTCTGCTCAGGGTAAGCAAAGCGATAAGCAACTAGATTGGCCGAGACATTGGAACACAATAACTTCGCTTCTAATTGAGCTAGAATGTTCAAACTTAGTGTAGGTGTTTATTAGGTAAAGTCTTGATAAAGTTCGAAGATGAGCATTTTCTGCTCAGGATAAGCAGGGATAAACAATTTGATTGGCTGATGCTTTGGGACACGATAACTTTAGTTCTAATTAAGTGAGAGTGTTTACACTTGGTGTATAGTTTCATTACACCAATACCTTGATGAATTTCGATAATGAGCATGTTCTGCTCAGTGTAAGCAAATCGATAAGCAATTTGATTGGTCGGGACTTTGGAACTCAATAACTCTCATTCTAATTGAGTTAGAAAGTTCGCACTTGGCGTAGGTGTTTATTAGGTGAATACCTTTATGGGGTTCGAAAATGAACATTTTCTGCTCAAAGTAAGCAGAGCGATAGGCACTTTGATTGGTTGAAACTTTTGAACACAATAACTCTCCTTCTAATTGAGGAGGTTGGATTTTCAAACTGATAGGGAGTGGTGAAACTTTGTGTATAGTTTGATTGCTCGGTGCTTTTGAAAAAAATAAATGTGCGATTAATTAATATGTGTCATCTACTCATTTTTGGATTTCGACGGGGGACATCAGCCTCATGGTTGGGTTGTTTTATTCTTCTGTACAATTAATCACCATTCCGGACTTTATTTTCATAATTTTAAAATCCTTCATACTTACGGGAATTTGAATTGTTAAGCAAAACCAAATGGCTTACAATAACTACGAAAATATTAAAATCGATAATTTCAGTTTTCAACTGCTTTAATTGGAAATTTCAAAGTTCTAAACTGAAGGAATTCGTAGCTACCGGATAGGAATACTTATTGGGTTGAAAAATTACCGTTTAACTATAAGAATACGATTAATTCCAAGGAGGAGTTCGAGAAATTACTCATTATAAAGTCCTGTAATGTCAAAAATCACATCGCTTGATTTGCCATTGACAATGAGAGCCAGTGGCGAGCGGCAGACAATCCAACTCGTTGCCTGTCCTTCTATACCCGGTCCTGGTTTATTTATCCAACCCAAAGCCGGACATTCTACATGTATAAATAATATTAAAGGACCTAAGTCTGTAACTCAAAATACCACAAAATCGTCGACATCGAAAACAAGAATTATTGGTCAATTTAAATCAACATTGATGATGTAAACTAACCGGGAAAAGATAAGCTTCTGATATCCGATATTTAAGATAAAATATTTTTTTAACATTGGTACAAGTGTCGTGTACCATAATGCGCTTCAGTCCCTGTTGTAATAAGAGACTCGAGGGACGAGGCTAGACATATTACACCAAATCATGTCGACTGGAATAACCAGATGCTAAAATGTGCACTAGATTGAGACTGCATGGCTTATTTCGTCGAACATAACTGATTTGAAATTGGAGTAAAAATGGAAACCATTGAATTTAAATCAGTTTATATACATTCATATTACAGTATTATATGCGTTGCGAACTTGCGACACACTTTTGTCAATTTCTAGGTCCAAAATGTTAGCGATTTAGCTCTTTTAAACCGATCACCATGAAATAGGGTTAGAGGTAACTTTGAAATCCCTAAGGAATTTAAATATAACTTTAAACGAAAGTAACAACCCGACTTTTCGTCTCCACCCTTTGTAAAGGGCCTTACAGATGGTTCGAACAAATCGAAATCACCCTGATTCGTTTGGGGAAACTAATGTGGCGATTTTAAACGTTTGGACCGAGTTCTTCAATTTTCTTCAACTCCAGAGCGCCTTTATCCATACAAAAAATGATTAATAATCATATGACAATTTCGCTCCGAATCTGATAAATCTGACCATTGTTCTACTAATTTAGCGCAAATACTGCCCCTGTATTGTGTAAGTGTAAATACAGAATTAAAAAGCTTTTCGGTGCTGGCTCATTAGACAGTAAATATTGGAACAACATTTACCACATTCACGACCTTAAAACAGATACTCAAGGCGAATGGAAAACTACTACCGACCTACCCAAAGGAGTAGTCTACAAAGTTGATTGTTCCTGTGACAGATCATACATTTGAGAAAAGAAAAGACCCACTAGACAAACGAATTGCAGAACACAAGTCTAGCGCCCAAACCAATGTATGCGCAATAGCAGAACACATCACAAAGAACCAGGGCCACCGACCAGACTGAGACAAAGTCCAAACCCTAGCCGTCAACAAACATCAGAGCAAAAAGAGGAAAATCATAGAAGCCATACAAATCAAATGTCGCAGCTCAGAATTAAACAGGGATACAGGGTTATGCATTCCAAGGGCCCACGATGAACTGATAAAGATGAAGAAATGATAATAATTATTCATTCGTCACAATATAGATAATTTGACCTTTCAATTATTAATTATTCTTATATCTCAATTTCATTTCTGTCAATCCATTTACACCAATTATTACATGTTTAATAATTTTGATGAATAGGATTTTACTAGTTGCGTACAGTTATGTAATAAAATTAATGATTACCACATATCTAAAACCAATAATTATGTAAACCCAATAATCAGCTTATAAATTGTGATCTTGCACAGCTATAGGGTTTAAAAATGCACATTTAATTCTTACTTCCGAGGGCTTCGTCGATTGTTTACATTAATTATGTTATTAGCTTCATGTGACTCCTCACACTTTGATCATATGTTAACCCCCTATCAATGTATTTCGGGACCCCACGACCATATCATTAACGTTTGTGAGGAACTGGTTGTTTAGTGAGAATTTTATACATTGTCAGCTACCCAATGTCGAGTATTATGCTGTAAATAGGACGGACGTGAGGCAGTGGCAACATTCAACATTTGACAAGAAACTCGAATATTACTTTTCCGTAAATTAGGGGTCTTTTGGACCCCCCTCCCCTTTCCTTTCAATTTTTTCTGGTTAAAAGTGTGTAATCTATGTTGCGCTCGGTGCTAGTTTTGTATTTGGAATCTTTCTTACTGATGATATTGTTTTGCTCATTCTAGTAATCTAGATTTAAGCAAATTTGGGTACTCTACCAACCCCATCAAAAGACGGATTATACATAGAACATGACAATTATGTTATGGGTAGATTTGTATGGATTCAAAAATACCCCATAATTCATATCGTCACTGTTAATACCTCAAATATTTTGTTCACTCTGGTTGATTATTTTTCAGTCTTGACATGAAGCTGTAGTTTGATCGTATTTGAATAAAATTATGCATTTAAAAACCTATTTTTATGTGGGGTCTTAAAATACCCCTTGTGACCGACAACGTTTTTGTGAAACGTGCCCGCAGAAGGGTTAAGAGTACAATGTTACCCCCCTATCAAGTATGGAAGGGTATCGCTGCCAATATTATATGCTCTGCTACAATGTATTTTCCATTAAAAGTACAATGTACAAAGTCCTAATACCGGTAATGATAAAGTCAAAATACCCCTAAGACACGAGTTAAATGTAAAACGTCAAATGGCGAGTGTCAAATGACAAATGTTATGTGGGAAAATGCTTTTTTAGACGTTTACATTTTACATTTTACATTTTCGCTCTTCCACATCTCATTTGTCTTTCACGCCTTCTACATAGCATCTTTCGCACAGCATCAACTTTCATAGGCATATTATGTAAGATGTCACGTGACTTATAACATATACGGAAACCAGTACACTATAATGATATTCACGACACATAACAGAAATAAGCTTGGTACACAATAAGAAATATACTGACCTTGAAACTTTGGATGTTCTTTACCATGAATACAGCGGGGGTGGGGAGGGACTGTGCAATGTCCAAATACGAAATCCCAAGTATCATGCTACATATTAGTGAAAAGCACGATCATTTTTGTTTGTAAGTATGTAAATAGTATTATAGTGCAGTCGTATTTTTATAATTCAAATCCAATAAATATCACAGACGAACGATGCCATCGAGAGTTGATTATGGTCTGGTGGGTTAGTTAATTTTCCTAATTACTACTTTAGATAATAATTAAGACCTAAACAAAGATCTGCAATATACAGATTTAGCTATTCATGTTTAAGTGACTGCATGGGTGTGTGTGTGTAGGTGTGTGTGGGTGTGTGTGTGTGTGTGTGTGTGTGTGGTGGGGGGGGGGTATCAGTGTTAAAATACGAGTCTTGATAGAAAAAAGGCAAAATGTGACCTATTGCTCTTTTCAAATATGTAAATAATTTCCCGGGAAAAACGACCAAAGTTGGATGGTACTAAAATATATTGCCATGATTGTGGACGGGGGGGGGGGGGTACGGTGATTAAGGACACGCGAAAAACAAATACCTCGAGCGCTCGATGTACTAAGTGGGGTGATCGTGTCGGGCTTTTACTAGTACCCCACCCCCACTCCGCACCAGCCTCGCCCCACTCCACCGTTCCCACACCTTGTTCCACCATCCAGGAAACCTTTATCTTATGAAATTCGGGATCCTTGCTGTTACAGGAAAATAAAGAGAAGTAGTAAAACCATACGATTGATAAGGCATCTTTTTAACTTGTGAGGGTATAGATATGTATTGGTGCTGATGTATATTTGATGGAGTGGGGGTATCCCCTTCCAAGTTAAGGTTTGTGTAATTAATCTGGGATAGTATTGAGGAGATGTGGCGCTTCAAGCTATATCTGGCCAGCTGCCTCGGGATTGTAGTTCTGGGTTATGTTCCTGTTGTGAGCGTTTGTGACTTGATGATACATATTCCTTCTCAATCTTGTGGTTTAACCCCATGTCAATAGGTTTTCTCCCCCTGCAAGGACTGTGAATTTATTAAGAATAACAAACTAGAACAAGGTGTGGAGAGGGGCGGGGTGATGGTGGAGGGGTGGGTAGGTGAAGAAGCCCGACACGATCGCACAACTTGCGCCAGGGTAAATTAGGCAATGACCAGTTCCTACATATTATGAAATAAATAATCTTGGATCAAACCTGAGGAAATTCCAATCTCTCCTATAGCAAAACTCTGTAACCACGATATATACAATTATTGATTCGTATAATAACATGCGGTATACGTCCAACTTGGTAAGGGGGGTAAATATAACGAGGAATAGTTAGTGTTGATGACGAGCATGGGGGGGGGGGGGTATTCGCTCCGTCCCGGCAGCTTGGGTGGTCTGTAAAAACGAACAATGAATCTTTATTCCGCCAGTTTATCATGGAATAATAGCACCACAATATTCAGGTTAAAACATCAGTTGAGAAGTGTTCGGTTGTATTATCTCCGGCGTTCGTGGAAGTGGAGACGGTGAATCCCCAGCTAGGACAAGGTTTGGGAAACGGAAGGCCGCGGGGGGGGGGGGGGGCGTAGAAGACCGACGATCGCACCACATGCGTCGAAAAGGATCTTACATAACAGAAGCAACAGATTTTGAAACCTGTTTCAAAAATACTCAAAAAATGTCGAAACAAAACCTCCCCGAATTAGTTTAACATTGATCATTATATATAAAGAAACAAGATTTCCGAAAAACAATTGAATAGTTTCATGGTTAGGCTCCAGCCTGCAAGCCGCGTGGATTACCAGGTATCCCAATCCGAAAACAATTGAATAGTTTCATGGTTAGGCTCCAGCCTGCAAGCCGCGTGGATTACCAGGTATCCCAATCTGAGAAAACCGACGCTAATCTGTGACTGGAAAAACCGTATCTGACCACGAGATTAAATGTGGACACCCTTCCGTACTGAGCCTCCAGACTATATCTCGAGCGCTCGACTGAACTATTCCGAGCGCTCGACTTAGTATCTCGAGCGCTCGAGATATTTAATTTTTTTTGCGTGTCCTTAATCAGCCACCGTAGGGAGGGGTATTCAATGTGTAAATACGGATCTTAATCTTAAATTATCGATACCATGCTACCTATCACTAAAAGCACGTCCATTGCTGCTTAAAAATATGTAAATAATTTACTGGAACATTCAGATAAGCACACCTTGAAACACCATTAAAGGGGTATTAGGTAAAAATACTGGTTAATATACGAAATTCCATATACCGTTTGACGTATCAATTTTTGCTCTTTTCAAATATGCAAACAATTTTCTGGCACATTGATATTTGCATGACTTTACAAAAAAAGATTAAAGTTGAAGTGAGGGACGGATGAGTGTATGTGTGTGTGTGTGGGGGGGGGGGACTAAACTAAAGATACGGGTCTAATCTAAGTTTCTCCATATCCATACCAAAAAATGTATAGTCATTCCTCTCTTTAAATATATTATTTATTTATTGAGCACAATTATTATATATTGTTAATGTCTTTTTTAATGGAACAGGGCTAATTAAGCTGTACTCAACTCTGTTTATACAGGTATTAAAATACGAAATTCCGGTTATTGTGTTATAAATTGCTGGAGAGTATGTTTCTTTGGCTCCTTGAATCTATCAATTATTTCCTGGCACATTCAGGAGTACGGAAAACATAGGTCTCATGGCTTTTTTTTATAGGAATATAAATATTACCTTTTAGTTTGCTAATTTATCATTTGTACCTGATAACGATAAGAGAATACTTGTCAAAACGTTGTGTTATATGTGTATAACCCAGAATGTGTGATTGTTCATCTATGACACTTTGACAATCGCTGCAAACACCCACTGTTCCTACATAAATCAGCCAAGGTCGCATCGGCATTATGTCTGAGTATCTCTATTCATGAAATTAGTATCTGCCGATGGAGTCTCGTCGGCTAGCCGCTATCCCGAGGAAATGAGGTGTCGAGAAAATCGTCGCATGGTTTTATATATTTATTGCGCTCAAACCTTACTTTTACCAACCTTCCTAGTCTTTGTCTTCTGTCTGACCAGTCTATTTTGAATGTCTAAGTAACCAAACGTCACAGTCA
The DNA here is from genome assembly GCA_917208275.1 of Patella pellucida. Taxonomy (NCBI): domain Eukaryota; kingdom Metazoa; phylum Mollusca; class Gastropoda; family Patellidae; genus Patella; species Patella pellucida. The sequence continues at coordinate 41,651,856 of OU795038.1, read as the reverse complement.
ACATGTGAAACAGTTATTATACTTCGGTTATTTTCCGGTCTCAAATAAAAGTAAATCTGTTACGATTTGAACTCATAAGACCCTTTTTTGCACTGAGTTCATAAATACACTGACTTCCCCATGTCCAAGTGTTACACTGCCCTCCAATTTCCATTGCAACACTTGAACAGAATGCAGTCAATGTAATAAAATGGGCTTGTAAGGCCAGATTTCCTAAGGTTATCCTACTTTTGAAATACTTCCATATGCGATAAACGCTGCACCTACATTCATATTCAAGACGAATCAAGGGAAAAAATGTTTCAAAACTTGTCAGTATAACTTTTTCAAACCTAGGTATGGGGGGAGGGGGCAATATTTAGGGTGTCAGTTTTAACCATCCCATGGCCACAATCATCTGTTACGGGCTATTTTGTTCTCAGTGGCATGTACATTTTCATTTAAAATTAATTTCAACGGGGTTCGATATTTAGGGCGTCAGTTTGAGCCATCCCAATTTCATACTTTGTGGGATGCACCCTTTCATTTAAAACTAGTTTTGACCGATACTTCGAATGTATGAGTCTTACCCATTTTTGGACCAACGGCTTTGAGGTGGCAGTTTTGGCCATCCCAGGGGCGTAATCTGTTATTTGAAATTTTATAAAATTAGTTTCGACTGTTACCTCAAATGTATGCGGAACTCTTACAGACATTAAAAGGTTAGGGGGCGGGTTCCTATTTATATATGAAGATCAGTGTTTTTTAACACTATTATTGGCAAAACAAATTAACCTGAATCATAGATAAACGATAATTTAAAGAGAATGCAATTTCGTACTCAGTGGGTCTACACTTTCATTTGAAATTAGCTTCAACTGGTACCGCGCATGTATGAATATAACTATTTTTAAGCCCTCGGGTTTCGTATTAGGGTCTCAGTTTGGTGCCTTTGGGTCATAATAGTCTGTTATGGTCAATGGTTGAATAAAACCCCTTTTAAGCCCTCTAGGGTCCATGTTTCGAGTGCCAGTTTTGGCCATCCCAGGACAAAAATCTTCTGTTATGGACTATTTCGTACTCAGTGAGATGTACTCTTTCATTTAAAATTGGTTTCGATCGGTACTTCGAATGTATCAGTTTAACCCATTTTGAGTTTTATTCTATAGGTCACCATGACCACACAGAGGACTTCGATCCCGGTAGATGTCCACTTCTGGTTTCTCCTTGTCAGTAGTGCAGGACGGAGGGCATAGCAATGAAATTGCGTTTAGTCCCTTGGAAGGTACGCAAATTCAAGTTCCCGTGCGCTCGTTGGCGTGCGCGTAGAATAAATCTTAATAGTATGACTTTGATGAATTGTAGGCGGAAACTTAGCTGTCTGGGCATTTTGTTTTCTCATAGCACACTGCATGTGTATGTCCAGCTTCATTGTAGTCTGTGGCTTGCGGCAAAATAACAACTCTCAACACTATTTCAAGTTTTCCCGTTTTATAGAATCAAAGTCGATGACATAATTTAAAAAAATAATGGAAGTACATTTTATTAAAAGATACGTTCACCGATTTAATGGTCAGCTAGTAACAATATCCATTAATTATCTTAATATATCCCAAGATTATCTTGCACGCATTGTTCCTAAATTATACACATTAGAACAGATTACTAGTAGTTATCCATGTGTCAATTAAAACCACAGTGTAATTATGTAAATATATATGTCCATCTCTATACAATGAGAGAGAGAGAGAGATAGAGAGAGTTATGTTTTGACTTGCCTATATGTTTTGACTTCCCTAATCCTTAGAAAAAATGGAACTATCACTTTAGATGCCACTATACTGAATAAGATATAATAATATATGATACATTCTCGAAGAAATAAGCATATTGTCTTATAAAGTAGTACGGTTTCCAGTTCAACTTGTCACTTTAAATTTGTTTACAAGGAAATTTGTTGGGGAAAGTGACATATTGGTTCAATCCTGAATGGTAAATCAATTCGGCTATGATGAAGCGTCAAGACAAACATAGACAAATGTAGAGTATGAGTCACGAATTGGCCTGGACGACCAGTATTGCTGCAAACATTACCCTACAGACCGGCGTCATTCAGTCAACGTGACCCAATGTTCTGGGAAAGTGTTTTTGGTCATTCCATTCATATATCATGTCGACTGTTTGGTTACATCAATTAAACGTCTGTAACCAAACTTGATTTTGGCGCCATTTTCACGCCTTTGCTTAGACGTCGTATATTACTGTCATGGCAGATTGTTATAACTTAAATACCACTAATGAAACTCTTTTAAAGAATTATCAATTCATCTATTATTAATTTATTTGGGCATTAATTGGTGGATGATTCATAGATGGGTAGAGAGCTTTCTATGACTAGCAGACAGACTGGAAAGTCTTGTCCACTAAGAAATTATTTAGCCGCATAGACTAACGCGTGATAAGGTCATCATAAAACGTGGTCTGTAGATCTGACCCAGCTATATATTACCAGTAATACTGGTCATTTATTGAAATCAATAAAGGCTACTTTCGGTCTCGACCTAATCCCGTCGTCTGCTCTCTTCAGAATTATGTGATACACGTCTGGATTTTTACGCGCCCTTTTCAACTCGGCAGATCTTCGCATGTTCGTAAAACAATAAAGAAAGATAATGAAGATTTAACCGGCTAAGTGCCGCAGTGCCCTGTCAGATTTAACCATGGTCAGTCTGGTTATCTTGTTATTTAGGATGGAGATTTCGCCCACTAGCCAATACAATGGTCAGTGGGTGATTGTCTTGGTTGTGTATAAGCGATCGATGAAGATGCTGCGCCAAGTTTAAGACCTCCCTACCCAGCTGTTCGGCTTTTAATATGTATTGTTGTATTTTACCTGCAGTGAAAAGAAACGGAACGGTGTCCGGAGTTATTTTGGTCGACCACAGTATGCAACATATTGGTAATACACAACCGTGTCAAGTCACCACGTGACCCGAATGGCTAGAACTATCAAAATTCACGATATAGGAGGTTTTTATTTGGGAAATAATTCAATTTTACATAAACGTTAGTGAAGGAGGGAAGCGACAGGCATCCCTAGGTCAGCTCTAAGTTAACATGTGTGCGACTATTTATAAACTTTTATGTGCGTTATTAATTGTTGCTGAAATAAGCCAAGTATATTCAGATGACGAGAACATAAACAAAAAGTTCACTCATCATATAAAAAGAAAGAAGCGATACACCGAGGAGCATAATAGACGAATTGATAGGGGGAAATACTCTTGTGTACATCAAACGGGTAGGGACAACCTTGAATACCTCTCTCGTCATCCTCGAGACATTCACCGTGTCAAGCGAGCCAAATCCAAGTTTGGTAAAGCTATTTATTTCTCGGGTAAGCAGGTTTTAAAATTAGCCCGGGTGCATCGCTATTTAGACTTATCAGTGATTAAGGAATCATTTACGACAGAACTTTGGATCCAACCTGAAGGAGGACAATATAACCCTGTGAATATTATAGGTAAGTATGAAATTATATTATAATACAAGTGATTTTCCAGACACTTTAAATTTGAACCTTTATATGCTCAAGATGTCTAATTTTTTTCTCTTTAAACACCAGCCGGTCTTTCGATTTAAATTTACAATAACGGGTGTCGTTCTCGAGAAAACGTGTGTCTGCCATTTTCGGAACACCACGTGCCACTTGTTTCATCTCCAAGGCCGTGTTCATATTGGTTTGTAGAGTTAATTTCAGATACCGTTTCAATTGGTATATATGACCGCAGATATATCCAATGTTTCCAGTAATGCCCCACTATGCCAAGATAAAGCAAGACAAGTTGTATCCAGTTTTTCAGGTAATAGCCTACTATGCTAGGATAAAGTAAAATAACCTATTATCCCGTGTTTCTAGTGATACCCTACTATGCAATATGTAAAGATAAAGTAAGATGTTTTATCCAATGTCTAGGAGAATACCCCACTATGTCAATATAAAGTAAGATAGGTATTATCTTTGTGCACTAGTTACGAATTGTGCACTAGTTAACGTTTATTTGAATTTAATTACACTCTGATCATTCGTCATACTTTGGGCGAAATTTATGGGACTCTGTGATATATATTCTATACAATGATGGGTGGTCCAATATGCATACAGTTTGGTAACTTATAAAGAAATATAACAAGTATAAGTATAAAATATTTAAAGCGACATTAAAGTTGGGTTCCCAGCAAAGTATTTATCGGGTGGTTATTTCCAATAAAAGTATGTCAAATTTGGTATATATGGAATGTCTTAAGCTCGAGAACAAAAACATCTTAAAATACACACTCACGTGTGCTTTGCATAGAAATAGGTCACACAGGTCCAGAATTTTAACTAGTATAAATAATGTCCGATTGGCACATTGCCCGTGCCATTATTTGAAACAATGATACGCCAACACCAAAGGATGACGTCAAATCTGTATTTTAAGGCTAAATAATAATCTAGCAGCTTAAAACCTAAGGAAACTTATAAATACACACAAGAAGTCGTGTGATCCTCGTGGTCATATGGCAGAGGGACATCAACTTAAAAAAAAATAAATCGTGAATTCGATAGGTTTCGATAACCAGGACTCCAAATAATCAACGCCTTTTGCGATATTATATTCACAGAACATTGGAAAACTACAGGTCAGCTTAAAGAGTCATGTCCTATGGTTGGTTCATGTAGTTTTTGACAAGTATCGGCCCATTTGCATACTTTTCCCTGTCACCTTTCCTCGTGAGGCGCCTCATATTTACTTTAATATATAGTTCGAGATGTGAGCCGGCGATGGCTCAAAAAGCATAAGGTCACTGGTTCCATCACGGAGATGGCCATAAATGCTGGTGCTTCAGGGGCCCTTGATAGTAAGAATTCGAAGGAGAGTGGGAGGACACGACCATGTCAAGGAAAACCTCAATTCGTAACCTCAATTCGTTTTATTTCATGTTCTTAACACACATTTCTTTTAAAGGGCTAATCCCGATATTTGTTTTGGGAATAAAACTGCCCAACTTGTGTAAAAATCCCTTAAAATATTCAAGTCAAGGGCCGAGCAACTACTTCAGTATTTATGATACGTTTTCAAACGACTTAAATCCGCCAGTCTTCATCTGGAATTTGAGACCGGTGTCCCAAGGTGTATTTTGTGGTATCTGGATAAAACCAAACATTTTTTTATAAAAACAATGTGTAGTTGAAATTTGCCTTTCTTTATCAAGTACGGCACATGGGTTATTCACTGCATAACCCTCTCAAGTAACCGTAATCGGTTATAAGGTCACCCAACGAAACATTTGACCCGAAATCTTAAAAGGGTTACGTGTCCGGATAAGCAGTTTTGGCGTTCGCGTCCAAACGACTCAATATTTTGAATTGAAATTTTGAGACAAAGTAAATACATCATTCCCCTATATTTTGGCGTTTTATTTTCATACATTCTCAGACTTTTTTTGAGCCTCTGTTTAATTCGGGACTGTCCCTTTAACTAAGATAAGTATATATTTATAAAGAAAGAAATGTGTTATTTTGTATTTCAAATATTTGTGAAAATACCGTCGTCATGTATACAACCGTGTCTTTAATTTCCTTTCTAAGTTATCATTGACTAAATACGTGTGAAGTATTCAAGTTATTCATTTATACCATTTCGCCACACACGTCATGTATATATGTTATGGTTCAGTCATTTAAAATCAAACACCTTTTCAACGCCTTTTCGTATATAAAAATTCACAATGAACTGGATGAATATAGGTTCAGATAAGTTTCCAAATTTAATTGGTCGCTGCTCTATCCCAACTTAAATGTACTCATATTGGTTATTTAACCCACTTTTCTGCACGAACCGCGCTAGTGAAGACAGAATTCAAAGAACAAAACTCAAAAATAACGGTAGATAACATAATTACTTTCACAATATTGTAGTTTGCAAGGGATTCCAATTTTTCCAATGATGATCAGTCTGCTTTGAGACGATGTCCTGGTGCTGCCATATGTTAGGATATGTGGTGTAATCATGTATGTTTGCCGTGTCACATATGATTGATATGAAGGATATGAAGTATGATCCGATATTATGTTGGCCATTACATAAGAAATAAGTTCAAGTTTCTAAATAAGATTTTCGTTTCAGATTCTACTGGATAAATATCCACTCGATTGGCTTGTACATATCCGGTATGCGCGCGCGTGTGTGTGAAATAGATATACTAGATGACATCGCGCCCGGTACGTTCGTGCATTTTTTATGCGCGAACTCTTAGTTTTTCTATTACTGGCACGCGTACGGGCACTATTTTCTTTGTTTTACATGTACCAAAATCTGGGATTTCGCGCGTAGGTACTTTTGAGGTATTAGGTCTGTTAAGCATAACACTTGCCACTGTACCTGTGTATCGCTAATTATAAACCGAATGTTTGAAGACCGTTCATATTTATTACGCACAGAATTTCAGTACAGTGTTGATTCATGCCCAAATTGTTGCTAAGCAAACCAACGGGATTATTTTCTCAACAGTGTATGAACTAATTCATAGCGATAATATCCTTACACCGAGAGAAAGTATCTAGTCTCGGTGAATAGAACCATGGTTGTCTGGTAGAAAATTACTTTTGTATTTTTTGGAACGGTAAACAGTGTTTTTAGAAGCAAACTAACCTGCCGCACACGACGAAGTCATTATACTAATAATAAAAAGGCGAGAACTCTTTTTGCAGCGGAGGCTTATCACTGAGTAATAGGTCAAGGTTAAAACATACAGTACGCGCATCGCGGAGGTTTGATGAAACACGATATTACCGTGTTTTTTTTATCGTGGAATTCCGTGAATTACCGAGTGAATATCGAGTGACATGATACGACTGACAGAGCAGCCCGGAGTCGAACAATCGCCGCCCGAGCTGTCTTCGTCAGCTAGTTTCAAAATGGCGTACAACCAGTGCGAGTAGGAAAAGACGACAATAAAATCAGAAATATGTTATTTATTATTGTCGGACTTATTACATCACTCCTGTCTAACAAATCATAAAGCTGTGGTGTTACGGTGGCGGCATAGTATTTCACCGTAACACCACAGCCACTCTAACCATTCATAATACATCTAACTATCACACCCTACACATTTCCCCTCGTCTACTTTCCCAAACGTCAACAACACATCTCATACATCCATTTCGCTGATTAACCCTTGTACCATGTCTACTGGATCAATCAGGACTAACATTTGGTACAATAGTTCGCCTAGGTTAGGGTTCTTTAGCACTTTGAAGAAACCTGAAGACCCGGAGAAAAACCACTCAGACAACCCAATTCCTTGTCACTTTAAAACTTGGAGATGAAAGAATGCGATCAAAATGTGAAACACAAATTTAAAATAATATTTTAAATTTGTGTTTTAAAATGACGTGTCCAAAATATTATTAGGTTGCATATTTTTGCACATATCTGATGGATTTGTCTTCCATCAACTATTTAGAGACCATACCTTTAATATCATAAATAAGTTGTAGACTCGTAGTAGATCTCTAATGACCAATACAGATAGTAGACGCTGACTCACTGGCTAGACAACATACTGACCGTCGTATTAGTTACAAATGGAGTAATAACTGTTATTCGATATCAAACATAGACCTAAGTGATTGATTGACTGAACTAGGGCCATTTCGTCATGTCTGCCCAAACAATCATTTCAGTTACGCCTTTTTTGATTGGTCTCGTCTTCTTTAACCGTAATTAATTGAGCAACAGAGCAGCTAGACACTATTCTTTTCATTTTCTTAATCCGCAAGTGCTTACTTCCTAGCCCAGCTTGTTTTAACTTAGTAACCGGTTAAATATAATTGCTGATATCACTCCAATTAAACTTTACTTTATATGTAGGTTGTTTTCTGGAATTACTACGTTTGCGATAGACGACCTCACACAGGTTTTATCACTTTCCAAAATGCATAAAAAACCCTAATGAATTCTTTATTTTACATAAAACCGAAGTTTCATTTTTTAATCAGTACATTATGATATTTGCTTGCAATATCTGTGTAGTTTGTGTGTGTTGTTAGCAGGTTTGTCTTATAGCTTTTGTTTGTGACTGGGTGGTTTTCTGGTAGTTACTATTAGAGCACGGATTTCTCACGTACATTCCTGAACTCGCCCAAAAGCATTAAATAAGTATATTAAGCTTTTACATAGCGTATCTCAGCTTGAAAAAAAGTTGACTTATTTATTTGAGTTAATCGTTCATTAATGGGCGTATACGCCTATATACATGTATATAGAAAAAGAAAGTCCATCGGCATCTTTGTTCCCAAAAATAGGCCAATCAAATTATCGTAGAAATAATCGACAAGTAGTATTTGTCGCCTGTTATATTATGTCCTTATCTTTGACTACAATAATATAACAGATCGGCATTTCCCAATTGATGCCATATCTTAACATTTTACTGTGTGTTAGGTAACACCATAAAAATAGTCCTCAAAACAACCATGATTGTAAATAGTATTATCACCACATACAACAATGGTTGTTGTTAAATTTGCCAAGTCAACCAAGGGGTGTATTGTTTAGAAACCCTTTCAGGACCACGGGTGTTATTTTAAAACTATTTCTCGGACTTCTTACTAAATCCCAATGTTTTATCTTATGTGGGGAAGTATATCTAAATGTTTGTGTTTTATGTTGAAATGTCTATCTATTGCGGAATGACTATTCAACTGTGTTGTCTATGTTTTATCTTCTGTGGTAATGCATATCCAACTGAATTGTTTTATTTTCTGTGGGGAATGTCTATGCACGAGGGCTGGCTGAAAAGTTTTAAGCCTATCTCTCCCCTTCCAGGTATACACACTTTTGCGAACGATGTTGCAAGGCCTGGGAGAAATTTTCTTCGGCCACCTAAAAACGTCGTTTACAGCTGACACGACGTCATCGTCAATAGGAAAATGACGAGCGGCTAGTTCCTTTTTCATTTTTGGAAACAGGTCTCCCCCTGGTTACAAATCTAGACAAGAATTATCAGAATCTGCTTCAAAACGGCGCAGATTGTAATGTAGCGCCAGGAATCTGACACGTTTCTGATGTTGACTGGTCATGCCCCCATGTAATGTTTTCTTGAATGCGGGTCATCCTCAGGGCTTCCTCTGTCACGCTTAAATTTTACAGCCCACTTCTCTACTGCAGTGGTAAAGGAAGTCGATTATCCTCTAAAGTTTAGGCATGTATCTGTGTTGGGGTTAGTCCTGTCATTTGCAGGTACTTGATGACTGCCCTACAGCCAGTTTTGTCCATTTCCGGTCTGATACGAAGACAATAATAACAACATTACAGTTACAGTTTTTAGTCCTATGATTTATTCAATGGGTCTACTTGTTGGTGACAAAAGTTTGTTTCAAGTCAACTGATCTATCCTGTTCAGACTTTGAACTTTTCAGCCAGCCCTCGTGATTGTATTATCTATTTGTGTCTATATTTTATCTTTTTGGGGGAATGTGTATGTAGTTGTATTAACTATGTTTAATCATCTTGTATATCTAATTGTATTGCCTATGTTTATCATCTGTTGACATGTACATCGAATTGTATTATCTTCTGTGGAGAATGTATATCCAATTTTCTGGAATACTTTTAGATCGAATTTGACTTATACATTAACGATGGTACACCATGCAGTTTTAAGTATAGCCCCTGTTTCAAAACACATATATGTACTACCAAAATAGAACTGGAATTATTACACAATATAGGACTTCAGGTTATTTAATACAAAAGTATCCGTGAAATATTATTCCAAATATTGAGTGTGGTTCTAAACTGTTGTTGACAATCCTGCAACTATATTGCAGAAAGTAATGTTTGTTTCTTATATATAATTATTATTTGCACTATCTTTTCTCAATCCTTACACTTAGTCTACTATGTATCTGCAAAAATGCCCGAACAACCGCCATAGGGGATCGCCTGTGGACGAATTTATGTTTGTGAGAACTTAACATTAGCCGTGTAGTTTTGATTATGTGAAAGCAGAGCTCTAAAGATGTTCAGGATATGAAAAATACAATAAGGTTAGGGTTAATCGAATATGGCATTGTCATTGTTATAACTGTAAGATATAAGAAGCGCTTATGTCATACCCGAGTTGCATAACCTTATTATCCACCGCTTGCCATTGATTATGTCATCCAGTGCAAACAATTTACAGGCTTACTATTATTTGCGCATGTACATACAAACTATGAGAACGGGTCGATATTATCAAGCAGCTCGGGATTTCCAGCCGTAAATGAATTGCCTTTTTCCTTTTCCTAAAACGTCCAACGCCAGGGTGGAATGATTTTTACAAGTAAGAGTTAGAACCCATATAGAAAATTCTTCATGGTTTAGAAAGGGCGTAAACCATGAAGAATTTTCTATATGGGTTCTTACTCACTTAGAACATGATCTCTACTTTCAAAACTTATACAAAATATAGTATGATATTTGTATTATTTATATTTCATAAAATATTTGGGGAAAACTAATTGAAATATGAAATTTGTTAAAGTTGAATAATTTGTAGGTGTGGTCATAGAGTGATTGACAATTGGGTGGAGTCATTCAATGTCACCTGTATAAGTCATGAGATTAAGAGATTAAAGGTGATTACAAGTGATTACAAGTAACTTTTGATCGTTAATGAGTACAACTTTAATCTTATTATGTTCCTTCATTCATTCAGTAGTAATTTTATAGTCACTATAGTAAATGTACTTCAATATGGATGTGCCAGATTTTGCTGTCGACTGGGCATCGTTTCCATCAGATGATGAACTAATTAGCCTATCGCAAGTGATGGATATTCCAACGCAACAACTAGTGGATATGCCATGTGTGACTCGTGATAATAAAGGACGTTTTTCTAGTCCTGTGAAGCAGGCAGATTTAGAAAATATACAAAAATGTTCAGTTCCAATCAAGACCAGAAACAACAACAAATGGGCGTTAAATTTATGGAAGGACTGGGTTGATAATAGGAACTCTAAGCCAGAGACATATTTTGAGAAAGGAAAATTAATTCCTACGGACATTAATACATTAAATGATGAAGAATTACAATTTTGGCTGCAAAGATTTATTGTTGAGATAAGGCGTAAAGATGCGACAAATTATCCACCAAACACTCTTGTTCAAATTGTTTCGGGATTACAAAGGTATATCAAAAATGATTGTAACAGAAATAATGTGCATATTTTGAAAGATGATGATGAGAAATTTAGTACATTCCGCAAAATATTGGATTCCGAAATGAAACGACTGACATCTCTTGGATTTGGAACAAAAGTAAAATCATGTGAACCAGTGCTTCCAGAAGAGGAAACAGTAATGTGGGATAAGGGTGTTTTTTCTATGAACACAGCAGAAGGACTGAGTAACGCGATATTTTTCTATAATGGAAAAGCCTTTGCATTTAGAGGTATAGAGCAACATAAGTGTGTTGAAGCTGAACAATTTGAAATTTTGACTGATCAAAAAAACAAGAGAAAATTTATAAGATTCACTCCTAGGATACAAAAAAACTCGCAAGGTGGATTAAAACGAAAAAATGTGAAATTACACCAATTGAACACTATGAACAGCCAGATAATGAGCGTTGTTTGGTGAAAATGTATGATTATAATCTATCGCTTATTCCCCGTAAAGGATTTCTATATAAAAAACCACTGACCACAACCGTAACTGATGAAAGTCAACATCCCAGGTTTAGTGCTGCCAATATAACTTTTAATAAACTTTCTCAAATGTTTAAAATTTTTTATCAACAAGCTGGACTTAGTATTGAGGGTCGAACAATATCAAACCACTCTGGTCGGGTAACTTGTTGCACAACTTTGTACAATGATGGTTTTTCGGATAAGGCTGTGACGTCAAGGAGTGCCCATAGAAGCAACGCTGTCCAGAAATACCAAAGAGAGTTATTTTCTATTAAAGATAGTGTTAGCAAGTCTTTGGGGCCGCCTGAAATAAATGACATTAAAACTACCGGTACACAAGAAGATAATGACGAAATTCAGGAAATTAAGAAGTTGAAAACTTGCGTAAACCAAGATGTGCCTTCAAGTGCTAATAACACTCTTGAAATAAGATTGTGTAAATAAAGTAGTTTTGCGAAAAAAAGATAAAACTGTAACGGTTGAAATATAATGCATGTAAATTATATTGTAAATATTAAGATATAACCACAATTAAATCATATTAAATGTTGTTGTCTTTATCCTTTATTTAGCTCACCCTAAATCAGCAGACCGTGTAGTTAGCTTACTGTGTTAATCCCAATTAGCGATCACATACCATGACCTGAGCTGTGGGTGGGGTTTTCTACAGCCAATGGCAAGTACTTAAGATAACTTCATTCTTCATGAAATAGAACAGTGGCACATGGTCATTTTAAAGGTATCTGATTGGAAGAAAAATGAGGTTATGTTCTAAATGTTATTCCTACAGTGCGAATTACTTTATAATATTTCGACAGGCGTTAAACAGTCGATGACTTAATTAAAGTAATAGTTTTTTTTAATCAAGCGGTTGCCTTGCAAGACTCGCCCACATTTTGCAAAAGATGTACGGAGAATACACCCACTTTACATTAGTCTTTACCGTAATCCATTTTAATCTTTCGGATAGGACGATATACTGAGGTTCTAGTACATGTTGGCGTACACGTGAAAGAAACCGTAAAGTTCGTATTATTAGAAGGTTGTAGCACCGCAGCCCGACAAAATATACCTCATAGCACACTGCATGGAGTGTACCCGTCTTAATTATCCCGGTTGTGTGCAGAGAAGTAAAAGTTTAATCCCCATTTTATCTCATATCCGGCGATATTGAGCCCATAGCTGGATTAAGGGAGGGGTATGACTTTTCGTGAAACAGGGCCCTGGCTTTATTATTATGACAAAGGGAAAATATTACCCACCTCTCTTTTCACGACAGCGATTTTATAAGTGTGTTTTAAATTGACTTTTTGATATACAAGGATTTTTTTGTGTGTTTTCTTATTTAAAGGTGAATTTTGATATACACGGACGTTTTCATTTTGTATCTTTACCAATTTTCATTGTCAGAAAATTGATTGATAATTTTTTAGGGGTTGGGTCACTAAACTCGAAATTGCCAACTGAGGTAGAAAGCGTTGTGATAAAGAACTTCCTCATAATTGCATCTGAGGAAAGTGACAATCAGGGACCGGTTGTTCAACTTGACGTTAAATTTAACCTGTGTTTATGCATAACTATGGGTTTAATATTTAACTAATCGTTACATAATCAGTTGTTAAATTTGTGTTGTTCAACTAAATTTAACGACACGATTATGTAACCATTTGATAAAAATTTAACCATTCAATAACCATACGGTCAAAATTTAACCATGCAACCAATTATCCCATAATTCCCCTTACTTGGAACCAATTCAAGATGGCCGCCAACCATTTTTCTACACCTGCAACTCAATCAGAAAAGAAAAGACAAGGTACTTTTAATACAAGGTGAAGTTGAAAAACACTACATTATCCATAATTCAAAATATTCAAATACTATCACAAATGAAAAGAAACGTAAAATATGGGTAATAATTGCACATAAATGTTCTGCGCTTGGCATTGCCACAAGAACCCACAAAGAAATCAAAGACAAGTGTAACAATACCAAAAAGATTGCCAAAAAGACTTATACAGAATTCAGTAGAGAATCTAACAAAACTGGTGGTGGCCAACACCCTAAACCAATAAACCAGGCCGTTGGGAAGGTCATTGACATGTGTAGAGATAGTGCCTCCTTCAAGGGCATTGAAGGAGGATTTGAGAGCAATTTTGAAATGGATGGTGGGTTTTCCACATGTTTTAGTATAGTAACATTTTTTTTTATATATTGTGCCATTTATCATTCAAGTTTCATTCACTTTTCTTATTTCAACATGGTTCACATTGTCATTGCAAGCGTCGTCTGCTTTGTTTGACAACAAAAAACGACCTTCACCTTGTATCGGACACTGTTTGGCGATATCGGTCCTTGCACGGAAAAAAATAATTCTCTATTACTTTCGGTATCCAATAGTTTAGTGTTCACTTAAAATCCATCACATTCTTCCTCCTATCGTTGTCTGAAATAGAAATTGTCCTTCACTTGCCGAGTCGATCGAAATGTTGATATTTCCGACGTGAGTGAATTGTGCGTAGTACATGGAAAACATCTTGTATAATAATAATTGTTGAGTACTAAACTGAATTTCCACACTGTAAATTAATGCAAAATTTAGATACTCGTTATAATCTAGTCTTGTTCCTTATGACGCACATATAATTAATATTTCCCGCGGTTTGTAGTAAAGCGGGAAATTATTGTATTAACAGTTCTTGTATCAAAGGGTTGTATCACGGGGTATGTCACGTGATTGGTATCTAAGAGGCGGGAGTTTGTTGATACAAATCATTCTCTAGCCAACTCTGCTAAGATGCACAAGTGACCGGATTAGACACAGTGACGAGGGAGATTATCTCAAGAGAAGTTAAAGATGTTATTGCTAGATCTCAGACGGACATGTTGAATAATATCACTGCTTTGATGGATTCAAGGTTGTCTGCGTTTAATAAGGATATGAAGTCAGCTCAACGTGAAATTTCACAATCTCAAATTATCAAAATTAAAGAAACATTGACTGACAATTTTTGTTTGCGAAGAAAAGGAAACGAAAATCAATATAAACACGAATCAAAAGTTTTAAACAAGTTTAAGGAAGCCAAGGATAATTTGGACGCACCAGAGCTCAGTATGGACACTGTTTTGTCCGCAAAGGAGAGGATTTCCGAAAGTATGCAGTTAGTAAAAGACAGACAAAAACTTATTAAACTCGCAGATTCATCCCAGTTGGGATGGAAAGTATGGAAGACGAAATTGGACAATATTCATGATTCTTGTTTCTACATTACAGTTTGAACATTTTAGACACGAACGCAACATTCTTAACTAAGGATTCTTGTTTCTACATTCTTATGTCAACACTTCATGCACAAAATCAACATTTCAAACAAAAAATTGACTTTATGTTTCATTTTCGCCGTTTTATCGGTAACTTTTATATATCATTAAATATTAAATTATAAAATAATTTCTTAATTTTACACGACAAAGAAATCAATTCATTGGTTTCTGAAAGTGTCTAATAAAAAAAATCTGAAATTTTAACTCTTGTGAAAATATCTTCTACGTTTCAAAAAGTCTTGAAGTTAAAATCTTGAAATGAAAATGTCCAGAAAAATAATGAATTATCAACATTATTACACCAGAGGGCGCAAACCGAAAACAATTTGGCGACCTATTCGGCTAGCGACCTATTCGACAGATCCAGCTGGTAGGTAACCTGTTCGTTGGCAACCTATTCAGAATAAATTCAACAGTCGACCAAACTCATATACGTTACGTCTCTCAAATTAAAGTAGAATATATTATTATTTATCCATTCCTTTAGCTCAAAGTAGCGATGTAATTTCGCATTATCTTACAAAATTCTGGACATCCAACTAAATATATTCCGAAAGGTATTTAAATAAGCTTTCCCCAAATAGTATTAGTAAAAGTTGGCACAGTCATATTAAAGGGCTGCACTCTCATCCTAAACATGGCCAATTTTGAAAATAAAAAAAATTAAAGAGAAAGGCTGTTAATGTTAATATGCCGTGTCAAAATTCGGACCATCGTACAAAATTCTGATGTTCCAACTAAATATATTCTTAAAGGTAATTGAATAAGATTTCCAAATATTATTAGTAAAAGTGGGCACAATCATATTAAAGGGGTGCGCTCTCAACCTAAACATAGCCAATTTTTCAATATTCTAAATGTAAATATAGGCCGGTACAAAATTCTGAGCATCCAGCTATATATATCCCGAAAGGTGATGAAACAAGATTTATTAAAGTGCTGTGAAAAATTGGCGACGTTTAGGATGAGAGCGCACCCCTTTAATATGATTGTGCCAACTTTTACTAACATTATGTAGAAAGCTTATTCAATTACCTTTCAGAATATACATATCCAGGTGATCAGAATTTTGTAGGATGATCCTAATTTGGCCTATCTTTACATTGAGAATATTGAAAAATTGGCTATGTCCAGGTTGAGAGCGCGCCCCTTTAATATGATTGTGCCAACGTTTACTAATATAATTTGGAAAGCTTATTCAATTACCTTTTCGAATATATTTAGTTGGATCATCAGAATTTTGTACGATGGTACGAATTTTGACACGGCATATTAACATTAACAGTCTTTCCCTTTAAATTTTTTTTTTCAAAATTGGCCATGTTTAGGATGAGAGTGCACCCCTTTAATATGACTGTGCCAACTTTTACTAATAATATTTGGGAAAGCTTATTAAATACCTTTCGGAATACATTTAGTTGGATGTCCAGAATTTTGTAAGATATTGCGAAATTATATCGCTATTCCGAGCTAAAGGAGTGGATAAATAATAATATATTCTACTTTAATTTGATAGACGTAACGTTGGATTTGATTGGTTGAATAAAAAAAGATGAGTTTGGTCGACTGTTGAATTTATTCTGAATAGGATGCCAACGAACAGGTTACCAGCTGGATCTGTCGAATGGGTCGCTAGCCGAATAGGTCGCCAAATTGTTTTCGGTTAGCGCCCTCTGGTGTAATACTGTTGATAATTCATTATTTTTCTGAACTTTTTCATTTCCAGATTTTAACTTCAAGGCTTTTTGAAACGTAGAAGATATTTTCACAAGAGTTCAATTTTCAGTTTTTTTTATTAGACACTTTCAGAAACCAATGAATTGATTTCTTTGTCGTGTAAAATTAAGAAATTATTTTATAATTTTAATATTTTAGTTACCGATAAAACGGCGAAAATGAAACATAAAGTCAATTTTTTGTTTAAAATGTTGATTTTGTGCATGGAGTGTTGACATAAGAATATAGAAACAAGAGTCATTAGTTTAGAATGTTGCGTTCGTGTCTAAAATGTTCAAACTGGAATGTAGAAACAAAAAATCATGAATATTGTCCGACGACAAAGTCAGCTATAAGACGGGCAGGTGTTTTAACTATGGTAAACGAGGACATTGGGCAGATGCTTGTCCCGATTCTAAAACTTCAAAGATAAGTACTATTTACCCTTTTGTTAATTTAAGAAGTACTAATATGCAAAGTATACATTCGAATCTATTTACTTGGACACGCGCCAGTAACGATGCTTGGTCGCCAAACAGCGCACGGTCTATCGTCCTTCCAACATCAGAAGCACATTTGCACGTGCTTGACAACTTGACTGAGACCGTTATATCACCGGTAGAACGGTTAAATGCTCGGTTGAACGAGTGGAAATCTATAACCGATAATTCGCACATTCTAGATGTCGTAGAAAATGGTTATAAAATCCCATTGAAATCAGAACCTGGGGAATTTTACGTTCGTAATAACAGGTCAGCTTTAGACAACATTGATTTTGTTAAATCTGAGATAGATAATTTATTAAGGAAGGGTTGCGTTCAGAGGGTTTATTCAAAACCTTGGATAGTAAACCCATTGACTGTTGCTAAGAACAAACACAATAAACTTAGACTTGTTTTGGATTGTAGGCATATCAATCCACATTTATTCAAATATCGTTTCAAATACGAAGATTCGAAAGTAGCGTTAGATTTGTTCCAGAAACAAGATTTTTTATTTTCATACGATATTCGCTCGGCATATCACCACATAGGTATTTTCCAAGCTCACATGGGTTTCGCGCTTGAGTCAGAAGGTAATTTCGAATATTTCGTATACACCGTTTTACCTTCCGGTATTTCGACGGCAGGTTGTATATTTACAAAAGTTTTGAGAGAGGTGGTAAAGTATATCCGATCATTTGAAATGAAACTTATAATGTTTTTGGACGACGACTTGGGTGGCGCCAACAGTTATGAAGGCGCTTTGAATGTTAGTCAAGCGGTTCGAAATCTACTGGAAACGCTTGGATTCTTAATTGCACATGAAAAATGCAACTGGTTGCCATGCCAAAGATTACAATGGCTTGGGTACATTTGGGATACGGAATTTGGTAAAATATATATAACAAACGAAAGAATTGAAAAGGCTAAAGCATCCATTGATTATTTATTGAAAGCCGTCAGTTGTGACGGGAAGACTATTTTTGGTGTCAAATTTTTGCCAGTATTGTAGGTCAAATAATATCCATGAAATTTGTCATGGGTGATAACGTGCGTTTGTATACGCGTTATTTATACGATTGCGTGCTCGGGCGAGCTAGTTGGAACGCCCGCGTAAAACTTACATGCAACGCTTTGAACGAACTTAGATTTTGGTTCCACCATTTGGAGGGCGCAAATGATATAGGCACAAATATTCATGCAGTCGATTTGAGTGACGCATTTGATTTTGAGATATTTTGTGATGCCTCAGATGAATGTTTTGGTGGTTATTTAACCGATGCTAATCAGACTCATTTGAAGAGTTTGGACATAAGTGGAAGCTGGTTCGGGTTTGACGGATTTCAGAGCTCCACTTGGAGAGAGCTTGAATGTGTTCGACGAGTTATGTACACGTTTGAAACCTTTTTAGACAATAAAACCGTAAATATGTTTTCAGATAATCAAAATGTTCCACATATATTGAAGGTGGGCAGTAGTAAACTATCTTTACAAGACATTGTTATTGATATCAGAAACGTTTGTATTGCAAACAATACTTTGTTGAATCCTAATTGGATTCCCCGTGAACAAAACATTGAGGCGGATGAGCTCAGCAGAAATTATGACCATGACGACTGGTCTATTCACGAGGATATATTCGGGTATTATAACGAGATTTGGGGTCCGTTTACCATAGATAGATTTGCTACGCATTACAATAGTCAATGTAATAGATTTAATTCCAAAGTTTGGTTTCCCGGTACTAAGGCTATCGACGCTTTACAACAGTACTGGAGTTACGATAACAATTGGATGGTTCCACCCCCAGAATTAGTTAGAAAAGTCATCAACAAAATGAAATCCGACAGGTCTAAAGGCACTCTGATTGTACCGAAGTGGCAATCAGCTCCATTTTGGCCTCTATTCATGATAAGGATAAATTTGTAGTTTTCGTCAAAGGTGTTTCAACCCTACCTGACACACGATGTATAGTCCGGGAAAAGGGGAAAATGGAATTTTCGTGAAATGACCTTTACAATTTAAAATGCTAGCATTTAAAATTGATTTTTATTAACGATATGTTTTTTTTCAGGCTTAAATTTATCTGAAAATGTTCGAAAAGTCATTGAAAGTAGTATTGACACAAAGGATCATGGTTTAGTAGGGTTAGCACGGAAAATGCCATTATATCTTTTGGAATCGAAGAGTGACAATACCAACAAATCATACTTATCGGCGTTTAACAGATGGGGGCGTTTTTGCACAGTTCATCGACTATCTTCATTAGTAGCAGAACCAATTCATGTAGCTTTGTATATCACAGATTTAATTGATCACAAAAGTCCCCGAATGTTATTAATGTCGCTATTTATTCCATAAAATGGGCTCACACTATTAACGGTTTCACAGATCCTACCACGAATTCGTTCGTAAAAACATTGCAGGAATCCGGGAAACGTGTTAATGGAAGACCCATTAATAAGAAGGATCCCGTTACACCCGAAATGTTAATAAATTTATGTAGAATGTTTCAAAACTCAAAAGACCTATTTATTGTAACAGATTTAACCATGATATTGCTTAGTTTTGCTGGTTTTCTACGCTATGATGAATTAAGTCATTTGAAGTGTAATGATATTGTTTTATTTGAATACTACATGAAGATTTCTTTATCGCAAAGTAAGACAGATCAATATAGACAGGGAAACGAAATTTTAGTCGCTAAGGGAACTACAATTGCAGTCCTTTATCGATGTATAAACGGTATATTAATTTAAGCGATTTAAATGTTCTTTCCGATCATTATATTTTCAAGCCAATATTTCGGTCTCGAGGCAAAACAAGTCTTATTTATAAAAATAAAGCTTTAAGTTATTCGACTGTAAGAGTAAACATGGTTCGTAGATTAAAAATAGTTGAACCTTGTTTAAATTTGGGTCTTCATTCCCTCCGTTCCGGGGGAGCGACAACTGCCGCAAGTTTTAATGTAAATGAACGCTGCATTAAACGTCACGGGCGATGGAAATCTGAATTCAGTAAAGACGGTTACATCGCTGATTCTTTGATTAACCGTTTAAAGGTCTCCAATAATCTTGGCTTGTAAGTTATTTGATCAACATTTTTAAAATATGTATATAATTTCTGCAGCTGTGGCTACCCTTTCTTTGTTTAGTTCTCTAACGCATGGGTGGCAATCGGCAGTATGTAATTGCGTTTTGTGTTATGTTTGAGGAAGTATTGTGAATACTTAATATTTCCCGCGGTTCGTTAGTAAAGCGGGAAATTATTGTATCAACAGTTCTTGTATCAAAGGGTTGTATCACGGGCTATGTCACGTGATTGGTATATAAGAGGCGGGAGTTTGTTGATACAAATCATTCTCTAGCTAACTCTGCTTAGATGCACAAGTGTATTTAAAATTTGTATTAAACACAAATTCATTATTAATTCAATGGTACTGGTCCGGGTAAATCCCTAGGTGATTTTTGCATTTGGTTCCGTGACACAGGTTTCCAGAGCAATTTTTCATTACCGTTTCGTATAAATCGTAATGTTTTCGATCTCTGTTTTTTTTCCAGGGCCCGGTTCCTAGAAAATTCTTTAAGTAAGCACAAAGTCATACTTCACTTTTACTTACGTAAGAATCTTCTAAAAATACCGTCCCTAGAAAATTCTCAAGACCATTCTTACGTAAGCACAAGTCAAGTACAAGTCTAAGCACATTGTGACTGGTAAAGCTTACCATACACTTAGACTACGATGCTCTTTAACGTTTTAAAATAACTTTGGTATGCGAATTACGTCATAAATTTGTCGTCTGCTTCATTGTGGTTGATTTTGATTGACATGTCCCCTGTATAGGCCTACATAATTATAAAATGTGCCAAAATATATTTTAAAAAAACGCAGACACATAGGCCTTCAAACTAACTGAATAATTGTGAGAGCGCCTGATCAGCCTGTGTGTTTGTAGCCTATTGTTTACTAATTGGCAAATACATAAATTGGTTTCAGGGTAGGCCTATAAGGCTCTAGATTCAAAATTTTCTATAGCATTCTTAATTTCTTTTTGAGAAGAATTTTCCCTGTCTTGTAATTGTCTCTTTGGTATCAAAAGGTGTCGGAAATGCCGTCGAATAACTCTACGGTCAGCCATCTTTTTGAAGCAGAAACAGACTTAAGGTTGGTAAGCAAGCCCTATACCTTGCTTGGGACTTGTGCTTAGACTGGCTATGTTTAAGAACGAAGTTGTGCTTAAGTTTTTTCTTGGAACGCATAATAACGTTCTTGTGCTTACAATGAAGTCTACTTAAAATCGAAGCACAAGGCCGTTCTTAAGAATTTTCTGGGAACACAAAATAAGGTAAGTTTACTTAAATGCAAAGTCGACTAAAATCTAAGCATAAGAACGTGCTTAAGAATTTTCTAGGAACCGGGCCCTGGCCGGCAAGGTAACTAATGATGGGATTTTTCACCAAAGTGTGCCGCATCAGGGCGCACGTTAAAGAAACAGGCAGTCGGAAATCGAATAAGAGTAGGCGATTTATCGCCGACTGTTCTGGCAAAATATTTTGATAAGTTTTCGTTTGTATGTATTACTTGTTTGTTACACCATGTATTATGTATTATTTATTTATTTTGTTATTTATGAGACTAAATCCGGGTCTCTAACGCATGGGTGGCTATCGGCAAAATGTAATTGCGTTTTGTGTTATGTTTGAGGAAATATTGTGTATACACAGGTTATTTCTTCGGATTTTGACGAAGCCTTGCACTTGATTTTGTCAACACATGCTTCTGATCCACTGGTGGTTCGCGTCAATATTATGGTAGTGCACAGCTGATTACCGGTAATACAAAATTATGTATAGACTGGCAGTTCGCGTCAACTATGGTAGCCAATCAATGATAAAATATAAATGATGTATACTTTTATGGGTTTTTTTAAAAAAATGGGGGAGGGGGGATTCTTGTCATTTCACAAGTGTTTCAATAAAAACATGTCATTTGCATAGTATATTGGACATATCATTAGTAATTAGTTTCTTCAATTTCTGGTCCATCAGTTTCTTCCCAATAACAATAAAATAAATTAGTAAAAAATTGCGAGAATTGTAACATTCCTGAATGAATGTGTTCTGTCAAAAGAACAGTTGGTGGGACATACATTTAAAACAGACGATTTATTTTTAAGCACCAACCACAGAATCGGAAATACCCATGAAGATGTTTTTGAATCCTTTGACACAGAGTTCTCAAGTTCACCGATATATCAAAACGATCAGTCTATTTTATTTCATTCACTGCCTGCCAGCCAGCCCGTCCATATTATTAGATCATCCATCAACATCTGATCAACTTCAACTTGACCACCAACATCTTATCATCCTCGTCCATCAACCTCAACATCTTCTCGACCATCTTCAAATCAAAGTCATATATCAATTACATCTTTAGATCATACTGTTATTACAACACCGATGTCATCCATCCCAACTGGGCATCAGCGGTAGGCCCATGTTAAGATTGTTTTGTTTTAACGTTTTCTGAAATGAAAAATAATGGGATTTGAGGTCCCACTGTGGGATAATGAAGACAGCCACATGCCATACAATATGTGCAATTCCTGCCAAGGGATCTTTTACATACATGTCACTGTGTACAAGGGATGCGTTTTTTCGTACCATCCAAATGTCTAGACAGCTATCCTGCACCACTGACAAGGGGGAACCATGCCTAAAAATATGAATGAACTTACTATGCCAATGCACCCATCGAACACCCGACCACCTCCAGCTTTCACATGGAGCCTTCACTGTAGTCACAGTCACGCACATGACCAACAACACAGGTTACTTACATAATTACGACAGTATGATGACTATGATAGTATAATGAGTTATCAGATATTATGTAATTATTCTTAATCTTTTAGTGGCATTTAGCGATTGGAGACATATCAGAACTTGTACATTTATATATATATATACCATCTAGTTTACTAAATGTCATTGTGCTTGATAACGATAAGAGGATACTTATCGAAACGTCGACCTTATGTATAATAAACCAGTGATTGTTTTCCCATATATTTGTGTTAGTTCTGGTAATTATTACTACAGACCGTTTAATTGTGTGTTACGCATGCGTGCCATTCAAAAGGATATGAAATAAACTTAGGGGCCCTACGATTCTACTAGTCGGGCCCAAGGCCCCGCTCCGATTAAGCTGGGCTTTTTATACATGTCATATGTATGTGGGAGGGGGGGGGGCTGGGATGGCCTAGTGGTCTAGAGTGCCGCGCTTCGACCTCTAGCTGACCGGTCACCTCTGTCTTGCGGCTGATGTTTCGAGCCCTGGGCCCGATTCCTAGAAAATTCTTAAGCACGTTCCTATGCTTAGATTTTAGTCGACTTTGAATTTAAGTAAACTTACCTTATTTTGTGTTCCCAGAAAATTCTTAAGAACGGCCTTGTGCTTCGATTTTGAGTAGACTTCATTGTAAGCACAAGAACGTTATTATGCTTTCCAAGAAAAAACTTTAGCACAACTTCGTTCTTAAACATAGCCAGTATAAGCACAAGTCCCAGGCAAGGTATAGGGCTTGCTTACCAACCTTAAGTCTGTTTCTGCTTCAAAAAGATGGCTGACCGTAGAGTTATTCGACGGCATTTCCGACACCTTTTAATACCAAAGAGACAATTACAAGACAGGGAAAATTCTTCTCAAACTGAAATTAAGAATGCTATAGAAAATTTTGCATCTAGGGCCTTATAGGCCTTCCCTGAAACCAATTTATGTATTTGCCAATTAGTAAACAATAGGCTACAAACACACAGGCTGGTCGGGCGCTCTCGCAATTATTCAGTTAGTTTGTAGGCCTATGTGTCTGCGGTTTTTAAAAAATATATTTTGACACATTTTATAATTATGTAGGCCTATACAGGGGACATGTCAATCAAAATCAACCACAATGAAGCAGACGACAAATTTATGACGTAATTCGCATACCAAAGTTATTTTATAACGTTAAAGAGCATCGTAGTCTAAGTGTATGGTAAGCTTTACCAGTCACAATGTGCTTAGACTTGTACTTGACTTGTGCTTACGTAAGAATGGTCTTGAGAATTTTCTAGGGACGGTATTTTTATAAGATTCTTACGTAAGTAAAAGTGAAGTATGACTTTGTGCTTACTTTAAGAATTTTCTAGGAACCGGGCCCTGGAAAAAAAAACAGAGATCGAAAACATTACGATTTATACGAAACGGTAATGAAAAATTCGCATACCAATTTTTGACCAAAGTTATTTTATGACGTTAAAGAGCATCGTAGTCTAAGTGTATGGTAAGCTTTACCAGTCACAATGTGCTTAGACTTGTACTTGACTTGTGCTTACGTAAGAATGGTCTTGATAATTTTCTAGGGACGGTATTTTTATAAGATTCTTACGTAAGTAAAAGTGAAGTATGACTTTGTGCTTACTTTAAGAATGTTCTAGGAACCGGGCCCTGGTGTGAGTGTATGTGGCATGGAGATAGGGGCGCCTTCTCAACCTCGTAGGTTTCTTCCGGGCACTCCGCGCAAGCGAATTTTTGAAATAAAATTAAAAAAACATATGTTAGTCCCGAAATGACCTAGTTATGTTGAGTGAACGTTAAATCCCATTTCTCTCTCTTTCATGTATGTCAGTGTATGCCTATCACTAAAATGCAACCTGACTGTTGTATATATGCCATCATCAAATCACACAGTTGTAACTTTAAATACTTGGACTAACGAAAACTTTTTTTTCCAGTGAACCAAAGAAATTACTAGTACAGAAACAAACTAAGAAAACTGCAGATGATGTTTATGAGCTGCAATATAGGATGCTGGAAAAAGAGCTCATTAGACAAGAATAACAAATAATCAAATTTTCCTTCTGAAACAGCTTCAAACCTCTACATCACCTAAACACCAACACTTTCACCAGAGCCTTATTTATAATATACTGAACAGCCAAGCTTCCTTCCTTACTTCCGTTCAGATTTCGTTTCCGGTGCATATCTCATGGTTCAAGATACTTTTTATACGCCCACATTTTCATGTGGACGTACATTATGTCGTTGCCCCTGTCCGTCTGGACGTCCGTCCGTCCACAATTGTTTGTGGATTCTCTACAGGTCACAATTCTTACCCGATTTCGACGAAACTTGAAATATTATAGGTTTATCCCCAAAATATCTCAACTGCTTTCGATATTGTCATGTATCGGATCAAAACTTAATGGATTATGGCCCCTGATTGTACGAAAAATCACGTTTTTAGCTTGTGGACCCTATAGAGGTCACAATTTTGAACCGATTTTGATGAAACTTGACATGCATGTTTATAACGCGAAGAGCCTGGTTCCTTTCGGTATTTGCCCCTATTAGAACGTAAATTCCTGAATTATGGCCCCCGATTGTCTGAAAAATCACCTATTTTAGTTTGTGGTCCCTCTGGAGGTCACAATTATTATCCGATTTAAAAACCGTTTGAGTATATCACCGTTACACCCCAAGGAAGGTTTAGTTCGAATTTCTGGAAAATTGGACCAAAATTACAATACAAAATGGCCGCCGTTTGTACGCGAATACTGTTAAAATATGGTATATCAAGGTTGTGAACCCTGTAGAGGTCCCAATTTTAATTTGATTTTGATGAAATGCATGGTTATAACCCGAAGACTTTACGCAAAACCGCCTTTGTTTATCTTGTTGTCCCGCTGGAGGTCACGATTATTAACCGATTCAAAAAATCGTTTAATTATATCACCGTTAAACCCGTAGGAAGGTTGTGTTCAAATTTTGGGAAAATCGGACCAAAATTGCCATACAAAAAGGCCGCCGTTTATACGCGAATACTGTTAAAAAATGGTATATCATGGTTGTTGACCCTGTATTGGTCACAATTTTAATTCGATTTTGATGAAACTTGAAATGCATGGTTATAACCTAAAGATCTTAGTTCCTTTCGTTATTTGTACATATCGGATTGTAACTTCCTGAATTATGGCCCCTGATTGTCCGAAAAATCCCCTTTCGTCCATCTGGAGGTCATAATTATTATCCGATTAAAAAAAACGTTTGACTCTATCACTGTTACATCCTACGGACGGTTGAGTTTGAATTTCGAGAAAATTGAACCATTATTTCCAGACAAAATGGCCGCCGTTTGTACACGAATAGTGTCAAAATATGGTTATTCAAAGTTGTGGACCCTGTAGAGGTCACAGTTTTGATTCGATACAGATGATACTTGAAATGCATGTTAATAACCTAAAGATCTCGATTCTTTTTGATATTTGCGCATATCAAACTGTAACTTAATGAATTATGGCCTTTGAATGTAGGAAAAATCACTTTCGGTATTGCTTGTTTCTATCCATCTCTCGAAAATGTGGATGTATCCTGCCTGGCAGTGCCAGCTTACTATCTTTTAAACTGCTAAACTGTTTATCAATAGTATAATATTTTATAGTTTATTTGCAAACACAAAAACAAAAGTACAATGGCTGATAATTGACAAGATCACATGCTGGGTGGAAATTCAAAAGAATAGAAATTATATTAAAATTTACTAGGTTGATAAATTATAAATCACTCGGTGAATAGAACAAATTAAATAATAAAAAAAGGGTTTTTTGGGGTGAAATTTCAAGAACATAAATAAAAAGTTATTGGGTAGAATTTATCGAACTAAAATTACCTATATTAAAAAATAAAAGATCACTTGGGTGAAAATTAAAATTGACTTAGGTGAAAATGACGTAAGTACGAACTACAATTGTTTAAACAACAACGAACTACAGCATTGTGATAACAGTCTACAAATAAAATAATAAAGAATGAAAATTTACACGAAACTGACCACTGTCGAATCGGAGACTTTTTGGTGGCAAGAGTTACTCCTGTTTTAGTCTCGGATAGCAGGCCGGAATTATTCCAATCACGCTGACACTGTCTCGTCTCGAAATAGGCCTACCGCAATAATACTAATTTCCTGTTCTTTAAAATTCTGCAAACGTTAAAAATATTCTTTGTTGTCGATATCCGAATAACATTTTATTTCATAATTCATTTACCAGCAACTCAAACAATTTATATTTTGCAGGAAAGCAAGGAACAGTATTGAAAATATTTTGAAAAAGGATCGCTAGCACGTGGCCAAATAACGACTTTTTAAAATGGGTGTAAAAACGTTTCCAAAATAGTTCCGAAGAGAATCTCCAAATATTTGTGCTACAATATCGATAAACACGTTCCTGATACGTATATATCGGGGGTTTCTTGTCCATTTAACCATGCTTGAATTATACATTAGAACAACTCGACGCTATCGCGTCTCGTGTTCTAATTATTCAAGCATGGTTAAATGGACAATAAACCCCCTCTAAATACGTAACAGGAAGTGTTTATCTCCTAATTATAGCTACATGTGTTATTGTTTCTTTTAATTTTTGAGTTTAACTTTTCTTTGTATAGGCCCGTACTGTTTTTACACTCAAAGTCAGACAAAGATAGCGTGGATTGTTATTCCGACCGTAAGTTATTGAACTGTTGAATGGTTGGGGGTGGGGGTGGGGTGGAGAGGGAGTTATTTGTTGTAGTTTAGTGAAAATATTGTACTTTTAAATCATTATCGTTCGTAAGATTATAATTATTGCGATAATAACCCGTTTTTTTGAATAATCTTCTGTAATATGCACAATCGTATCAACATTTCTGAAGTCATATAATACTAATCATGAAATTTCAAAATAGAGCTTTTCACAAGTGTAGCAATATGGGCTATTATTGTCTGACATGGAGAGCAGAAAACTATCAAAACCGGTCGCCAAATCTTACAAACGCCCCCCCGTCTTCAATTGGCCCAGGTTAGGTGCTTAAGCGTAGGACGTTAAACCCCATTTCATTCATTCATTCTTACAAACGCCCCATACTACACATATCTGTTAGCCTTGTGATTGTCTAGAATTTTGTCTCTAGCTGTTTTCCTTTTCCTTCACGTTGTGTATTTTTACTGGTTTCTTAAGACGTTCGTCTTCTCAGTCATAACAATGCAAGATTTCGTTTTTACCTTTTATGTAGCAGATGTAGTTATCCATACAAGCAATGTACATATCATCATGACAGTCAATACTAGCTAAACTCTTAGGCTAGCTAGGATACCTTAGATCGTACCCTTCTGGCAGCTAATTGAAGTCTGAACTAAAACTTTACAAATTGCTATTTTATAAGAACTCCGTTAGACATGCGTACCAGTGCGTGTTCATTAGCCTTGAACTGACGTAACTAACAAAATGATTGGTTAACTTATAAAGTGATGAAATCATCTATCGCGTGTATTTTGTTGACCACAACCAAGTATTATTATGAGGTGTTAGTGTTTTTTTTATACCACAACACGTCACTCAAACTCTAAGTTGAATTAAGTAAGTACCAAGTTGTCAAATCAATAGTTAATATAATATAATTGAATCGTTAATCCTAGAAGCAAAAATTCTACTTAAGTATTACATTCGTCCCTTTCTTTAAGACTTTTTGGCTCAGTATTTGGTAAAAAATCCCTTGAATCCTTCCCAATAACCATACCAACATCTGTAGAATAATAAAACTATCATGAATGTAGCAGAAATCTAAAAATCAACATATATCACCTCCCCCACTTGCAAGATTTATGCGAAATGAACAGGTAGGAGACTTATGGAACTTTAATGTGCTAAACCCTATAATTATTTATGCAACATGCAAAAATATAAATGATTACTATACTATAAAAAATGTGTAAAAAAACAAACACAAGTAATCAAAAATCAAAAATCGCACGCAAAAACTCTCCAAAAGTTCATCAATGTACTTCAAAGTCCTATGAAAATTCAGTTTAATCTAAACCTAAACATAGAAAACACAAATTGTATTTTTAAATATTGCAGTGTCCTAATTTCAAAGCACTATAAAACATATCGTAATATTTTCAAATCATGTTCAAGGCAAGTGACGTGGACTCCACTCCCCCAGAACATCAGTCGATATTTTAAAAAACTTTATATAGAATCAAGCTCCAAGCAAATGATTCGGGTTTCATTCACCGGGAACACACTCTATATTTATATAAACATGACAGCCAGAATATAACTGACTGATAATAACACATATATACCATATTCTATATACACATTAACACATTGTTTAACATAATTCGACCTCATGTCAGATTACACCATCTTATCATCGCGTATGTTCTTTGTGCGTCGACAATGAATATAACAGCAAAATATATTATATCACCCCCCCCACTTGCAAGATTTATGCGAAATGAACAGGTAGGAGACTTATGGAACTTTAATGTGCTAAACCCTATAATTATTTATGCAACATGCAAAAATATAAATGATTACTATACTATAAAAAATGTGTGAAAAACAAACACAAGTAATCAAAAATCAAAAATCGTACGCAAAAACTCTCCAAAAGTTCATCAATGTACTTCAAAGTCCTATGAAAATTCACTTTAATCTAAACCTAAACATAGAAAACACAAATTGTATTTTTAAATATTGCAGTGTCCTAATTTCAAAGCACTATAAAACATATCGTAATATTTTCAAAGTTCAGTTTCACTTTAAAGTCTGTATCAGGAACTCTCAATTTGGTAAACTTGTAAACCATATCTTCTTGGAGTTGTAGTGTGTAGTGGTCATTCTCAGCTACCATAGTCTCAAGTTGAAAACTTTCTTCTTCTCTCCTCGAAGGACGATTGGTTTGTACAAGTTTATTCGCCAATCAAACATGTCATTGAAATCAGACCAAGAACTTAATATTTCTAAATTATTAAAACTTCATTGTGCTATAAATCTAATATTATATTATGAATTAAAATTAATTTTTTTTTAATTATTATAAACTTTGATGTGTCCCTTTAACTATAAAGTCCCTTTGACCTCTTGACCTTACATTAGTAATCAACAATTTTATAATGTTTTACTTTAGATTTACGTTTCTAATTTAGAATCCCCGTTTGTTTATATGATATATATGACCTTATCTGAATTTTATAATGTCATAATTTCCGTTTGTGTTTTTAGAATTACACCAAACAATTTCACTATTATTTTATAATTCCCCATTACAGTTATGTGACCTTTTGACCTACTCATTGACAATTGTAATTTCGTTTTATATAAACATTATTCACTATGACATAAACATTTCCTTTATTATTACATTAGCCAGGATGACAGACAGATATGGCGCCACTATCTGAATGACATCCCATTTGTCTACAGTACCTATTGCATTATTAGTATTACACGTTAGTTAGAATAGAACTGTCAATCAAATATGATCAGTAAATGAATGATATTCCATCTCATCCTATAGTATGACGCTAAACCAAATACTGCAACACATGAAACAAGCCCATGGCTACTTATTTCACATTAGTATTACATAAACATTATATAGAATCATGTTCAAGGCAAGTGACGTGGACTCCACTCCCCCAGAACATCAGTCGATATTTTAAAAAACTTTATATAGAATCAAGCTCCAAGCAAATGATTCGGGTTTCATTCACCGGGAACACACTCTATATTTATATAAACATGACAGCCAGAATATAACTGACTGATAATAACACATATATACCATATTCTATATACACATTAACACATTGTTTAACATAATTCGACCTCATGTCAGATTACACCATCTTATCATCGCGTATGTTCTTTGTGCGTCGACAATGAATATAACAGCAAAATATATTAAACGTAGCCTATATATCACGTTCATAAGCAAAAAATGAATTACATCTAATTATACACGGACCAATGTGTACCGCATATTCCCTACACTTTTCTACAAAGTGTGCTTTTCTTATCTTAACCACCTATCAAACTCGTATTAATGAGGTTTTTTTCCAGGAAAACCATACCTACATCCCGAGATTGTAACCACATGGGATTTTAACAGAACCTAACCCCTAGATTTAATTAAATGGGATCTGAACATAACCTAACTTTTTTATTCAAAAGCTAAATTATAAAAACTTTGAAATCTGTTCTAATGACCTCAAAATTACCCTACTCTACGTATCTACACGTAACCACATACATGGACAACACAAAAACACAAATTATAACAATTCAACTTTGTATTCAAAAGTTGACTTACCCCATTTAGTCGAACTCGACTAAAACCCTAATTAATGAGACTTTGGACAAGGATCTCGAAAATTATATTATATACGAAACAAACGACACACGCATTTTAACGAATTTACAGTAGCGAGCACAGCCATCTTTGAAAACTAGAGTTAAACACTCACAAACGTCATCCTTAGATCTGCCGTCTTACCACCGCAATCCGGAGACAACATTAGTTCCTTATCTTTATTGCTATTCCGTTCCTTTAGCTTTATTTATACTTCCTAGTTATATCAAAGAAAATTTTATTTGTTTTAAAACCCACTCCGTAGGTAGAAACCCCCACTTTAAACTTTTTATTACTCGAATTTCCTATAGGTCATGTCCACCTCGCAATATACATACCTAACTCATAATATTATTTTGTTTACTAAACCTATCAATCAAACTTATGAATGAATATTATGTATTCTCTACAGTAAATACTTCAACTATTTACTTTCGAAATAGATTTTAAACTTAAACTAATATTATTTGGTCTGTTAACAAATGTTACATATCTAATTTAACAAACAAAATGTATTTACCAAAATTTTGGAACTATCATCGTCAGGTTTTCGTATTTCCACCAAAATTTTCTCCGTCTCTGAATGTACAGATCTGGTTTTTGTTTTTCTTCTCTGAACGTCTTCAAATATGCATTCTTCTTCTAAATTGACGTCTTAACCCAAAGGTCGAAACTTGCACGGCATCAAATCAAATATGTATTTGTAATACTTCTACTGGATGACCTCGCGCCGGGTACCGTTCGTGCATTATGCGCGAATTCTTAGTTTTTCTATTACTGTCACGCGCAGTGGCACTATTTCTTTATATTTTACATGTACCAAAATCTGGGATTTTGCGCGGAGGTATTTTTGAGGTATTAGTCTGTGAAGTAGAACACTTGCCACTGTACCTGTGTATCGCTAATTATAAACCGAATGTGTGAAGACAGTTAATATATATCACGTTCAGAATTTTCAGTACAGAGTTGATTCAAGCTCGATTTGTTGCTAAGCAAACCAATGGGATTATTTTCTCAACAGTGTATGAACTTATCCATATCGATAATATCCTTACACCGAGAGAAATTATCTATACTCGTTGAATAGAACCATGGTTGTCTGGTAGAATATTACTTTTGTATTTTTTGGAACGGAAAACAGTGTTTTTAGAAGCAAACTAACCTGCCGCACATGAGGAAGTCATTATACTAATAATAAAAGGCGAGAACTCTTTTTGCGGCGGAGGCTTATCACTGAGTAACAGGTCAAGGTTAAAACATACAGTACGCGCATCGCGGAGCTTTGACGAAACACGATATTACCGTGTTTTTTTATCGTGGAATTCCGTGAATTACCGAGTGAATATCGAGTGACATAATAGTACTGACAGAGCAGCCCGGAGTCGAACAATCGCCGCCCGAGCTGTCTTCGTCAGCCAGTTTCAAAATGGCGTACAACCAGTGCAAGTGGGAAAAGAAAATAAAATCAGAAATATGTTATTTATTATTGTCTGACTTATTACATCACTCCTGTCTAACAAATCATAAATATGTGGTGTTACGGTGGCGGCATAGTATTTCACCGTAACACCACAGCCACTCTAACCATTCATAATACATCTAACTATCACTCCCTACACATTTCCCCTCGTCTACTTTCCCAAACGTCAACAACACATCTCATACACCCATTTCGCTGATTAACCCTTGTACCATGTCTACTGGATAGGACGTATCTTTAAATGTCAGTATGACATTACAAGTTATCATCCCCAAATACTGTATGAGTGTATGTTTAACAAACACGATGACAGGATCGGTGTCGATAGATTAGTAACACATATGCAACATACATGGTTACAAGCATGTTTTACAGTAGTGTCAATACTAAAGTCATTTCTCATGTTTTCACTTTAGACGAGACTGGCAGTGGCTGTCCAGGAGCTCCTCTGGAACTCAAATGAAGTCTGAACTAAAACTTTACAAATGGCTATTTTATAAAGAACTCCGTTAGACATGCGTACCAGTGCGTGTTCATTAGCCTTGAACTGACGTAACTAACAAAATGATTCGTTAACTTACAAAGTGATGAAATCATCTATCAGGTGTATTTTGTTGACCAGAACCAAGTATTATGAGCTGTTAGTGTTTTTTTTTATACCACAACACGTCACTCGAACTCTAAGTTGAATTATAGTCGGAGAGAATTGCATATTATTTTGTGGGAAAAAATTCCCACTAAAATGATTCCTGATTTTTCTGAAACTATAGGATGGGTAGTCTTCCAGAAAAATTCCCCCCGTTAATCGGCCTTGGGGAAAAAAAATTACAGCCATTTTTAGGTTTGGTATCCAAACTTTTGTAAAATTTCAGTTTTTTGGCCCCTGATTGGTCAATGGTACGTTGTATGGTGTCAATATATGGGTTTTCAGGGTCGGAGAATGCGAAAATGATGTTTATTATGTCGTAGGGTTACCATGGTAACCATATTTTCAGGTTTGGTATCCAATTTTTGTGATTTTTTCATAATTATTTTGTAGTACATGTGAGTTTCAAAATATAGGTTTTTAGGGGCCCGGAGTCCGATTCCAAAGGTATTCTGTAGATAAGATGGCCCAATAGCCTATATTTCCCTTAATTTTGCCCAAATCTAGTAGACTGGAATCTAGTTATTGAATAGCTAAGACACTTATATGGACCTACTACCATTGGAAGATTACATAGACCAAATTACAAAATAAAAATACTTGAATCCAATTTATTCCTCCAAATCAATCTATACCTGGCACAGATTTACAGCAATTTAGAGGCGATGGCCGAATCCAGTTCACACCGTTTTCGAACATATAAAGGAGAAATGACTCCAGAAGAAATTGAAAGACAACAGATCTGGTTAACAGAATTGTCTGGAGAACTAGAAGAGTTAACCTACAGCCGCCACCAGTTTTAACAGCCGAAAGGCAAACATGGTCGAGGATACAAGGTTACACTTAGAGGGTCCCCCTCTAAGACGTCGACTCCGTTACAGATAAAGTCCAAGAGACAAGTTTCTCTGATTCTCTAAGTAAATACAACAGTCCAGAGCTCCATTACAGCTACAACAGCAAAGACAGGCTTACAGAACGCCAGCATTGCCGGCGGAAAATATGATGGACGCACACCATTAATGGATTATAAATTATTTTAAAACTTGTAATATCATTAATGGCAGGACTAGAGACGAAAGAGGGTTACATTTAGCTGAGGTTTGATGAGTCCAGCTCAGCAAGTACCGAGTTCTCTTCTGACAGTAGACAGATACAACTACACTAGTTTGATGGAAGCTCTGGAAAGAGGATTTCAACCTAGGAATCAGACAGAGATGTATAGATGTGAACTAAAGAATAGGCGTAGAAGGATTAATGAAAAGCTAACAGAGTTAGGCCAGTCAATAAACCGACTCGTTATCCTAGCATACCCTACTGCTGAACCAGATCTACAGGATATTCACCCAGGGGACGCATTTCTCAATTCTCTACACGACTCTGGTATGAGTAGTTCAACAAACAAGGCCAGAGGGTTTAGAAGATGCTGTTCAAGTAGCCATTGCATTCGAGTCATATCAATGCGCCATGGACATCAAGAGAAACAGCTAAAAGTATGCCAGATCAGTTTGGAAGATACCTAAATCTGATGATCTACAGGAATATGACAATTTATTGATAACCTAAACTATGCAGTAACTGTCAGAAAAGCAAGATAATGGGTCACCTTTCTGTTAAGTGTCCACCTAAAAAGAAAGACAAACAGAAGGAACCACAGCTAGAACGAAAATCAAAAACGGATAGTGCTTTTGTCAGACACATTGGAAGACGTAAGCGTAATAAAGCAAAGAGGAAAGGTACAAATAAAGAAGCATACCATAGCTCATCAGAGACACCGGATAAGCTACATACATTTGAAGCAAATCGCAGGACAAAGTTTCGGGTAGGTTACAAATTGCTAAACAGAAGAAACAAGCAACACACCAAAGACAAACCGATGATTTGAATTCTACTAAAATAAGTTTCAACAAGGGTGATTGGGTGTTCGTGTTTACACCTGAAGCAAGAACCACTATTCCTAGAAAAATTAAGTTTCGCCGGAAAGGTCCGTACCAAGTTCTAGAAAAGATGACAGATGTTACAGGGAAAGTTGATTTTGGCAAATCAACTTTGCACATCCATACTGATCGTTTGAAAGTTATGAGTGATACAGTTGAAGCAAATACTATTACTAATGAATCAAAGTTTTTCTCAGATATTCTATAATCGGCAGGATTTAAACGGGGGCGTGGGTAATGTGGCAAAGCTAGTTTCATTTTGTAAGTATTGTTTTATTTATAGTCTGTAGACACCTAAATAGTACAGACTAAAAACAACTATAGTTTTGGATATAGGTCACTGTAGTTATATATTGTGAGTGACTTGATATTTGATCACTGTATGAATAGCATGTTAACAGATTTCTTCGAAGTTTATAATAAGATTGCTATCTGCCATATATTATGTTTAATTTTATAACTCAATAGAAACACATGTCTTGTTATTTAGCATACTACTAGTGAGTTTATATCACCATTGTATAATTTATTTTGTTGGAAATGTACGGTACCATAATACATTGTCCAAATATTTAGAGTATTATTACCTCCCTTTACTTAAAAAGCCGAATTTTAATATATATAGCATGCAATTATAAGTAATATGCATATCATATGGCTTACTTAACGGAACTAGAATATACTTCTAGGTGTCAACTTTATCATAAATCACATTGCGTCCACCTGTTAAATAATGTTGCATTTATATTGTTGACAATGCATACATTGTTTATGAAGGCAAGTATACATACCAAAACTAAAAATGTCTGTAAATTTTTTTCCCCCAAGGCCGATTAACGGGGGGAATTTTTCTGGAAGACTACCCATCATATAGTTTCAGAAAAATCAGGAATCATTTTAGTGGGAATTTTTTCCCGCTAACCAGGCCATATGGAGTCAGCCTCCTCGACTATTAAGTATGTGTGAAAGTACCAAGTTGTCAAATCAATAGTTAATATAATATAATTGCATTTCATCTTAATCGTTAATCCTAGGAGCAAAAATTCTACTAAAGTATTACACAAGATACATAAATAATATAATACCCTATATATACATGTACATGTATTTTTGAAAGACGCAGAGAAATTGAAATTAGTATCCAATTAGATATTAGCAACTTAATGGTAAATGTCCTTATCATTATATACATGGTTTAATTAAAATTTTGATGATATACAGAGTAGAGATTGGTTAACAACATTGAAATTTTACATGCAATTTAAAAAAATGATTGAGCAATATGTTTTTTGAAAGCTCTGGCACTGAAACTGGTTGTTGAGGCACATCCAGGACACTTTCAACAACCAGCGGTTCTTTCATTTTTTAATGCAATATTATGCGAAACGGCACATGCTCCAACAACATGAAAAACTTTCCCTGGCTTCATTCTTATCTTAAAAATATTAATTTTAAAAATATTAACTTTGATAAGACATCACATATGTATTTTCTTTATTAATGTGGACTTATAAAACAGTACATATATTTCAAGTTTTATTATTATCATTTTTTACTATGAATCTACCGAGCTGTAGTTATAGGCATGCCCGTATCGAGGATTTTGTCGAGGCGGGTGGGAGGCATACATTGGGGCAAAGGGTAATCATGCATTAGTGGTTTGGTGTAGTCCCCAGGGTCTTCGTCGCATTGCTTCGGTGGAGACAATGCGAAAATCATGTTTATATCATCAATTAAAGAGCAGATACACCAGTCTCACTGGGCCCGAGGGGGGGGGGACACGACCCCCCTAATTAGGTATAGCAATACTGGGCCCTGTTTCACGAAAACTTAAACTAAAATCCTTAAAATCGATTTTAACTAAAATCAAAATGAGATTTTAAATTTTATGCGTTTCACAAAGATCGATTTTAATTTTTGCAATTTTAATTTAAAATCGCTTGCGCCCGCGCAGAGCAGATTTCCGCTGCGGGTACTTACGGTAGAGAGATGAAATAAATGAGTTTATTGCGTATTATTAGTTTCGAAATGTATTGATGGGTTGACCTTAAACTTGGCATTTGATTTCCTCGCAGGCTTCAATATTAATAATGTGTATCGATAAACTTAAGCGCTTGAATATTGAATTTTTATAGTAATTTGCACAAGAGAAACTATTGAGAATTTTCACAAACATATTTTGATATGTGTCACTCAAACAACTAATCTAGGCTTCAATTTTTTTGTCGTAGTTTAAAAGTATTTATCAACTTTGAAATTAATACGCCAAATAGGCAATGTTCCGATGCCTAGATTATAAATGTCATTGTAATAGACCCTTTCAATGATACTTTGAAAATGGAAAAGAGTCTATCTATCTTACTCAATTAAATGATTTTCCCAAGATAAAATAGTTTTGGCGCCTACTTTTTTTTATTTATGTTGTTTTATTAACGTAACTTCATTAAGAAATAATAATAAATTTATGATATTAAAATTTAATTTCAAATAGGCCTATAACATTTTTGAATAAACACATTTGGGATTATTGATTTATCTTTTTACTAATCATCATAACCCCCAAAAAATGAGTAAATACTACATATGGCATGTCTAGTATTATAGGTCTTTCGGCCTTCTAATACCAAGAAATTGTCCATATTAAACACGAAGATATTTTCTTTATAAATAAGAGTGCTCTTCTTTCCATGACATTGGATATAAATTTTCTTTTAGTGTGTAGTTTGCTGGCGTTTTGGGTGTTTTTTTTCTTAGAGTTCTAATATGGGGCGCCATCCAATGCTTAAATTACCTTACAATAAAATAAACGGGTGGATCGTAGCTGTATATCCCATGCTATGAAAAGAAATTGAATGCAAATTGTTTTTGTGACTGATTGTATGTTAAAATTATGTGCCAATTATATCTGTATGTCGCAATAGACCAAACAATGTAGCTCAAATCAATGTTTGTTAATGTCGTGATTGTATGTTAGGAGAGGGTGACGGCTTTCCTAAGTTAAAATTGATTTTAGTTAAAATTGATTTTAGTTAAAATTGATTTTAGTTAAAATTGATTTTAGTTAAAATTGATTTTAGTTAAAATTGTCCTTAAAATAGTTTTGTGAAACGCCACTATTTTAAGTTAGGATACAATTGTAACTTACAATATTATTTTAGTGGATTTTAGCTACAATGCTTAAAATCGTTTTGTGAAACGCTTCTATCCTAAGTTAGGATGAAATTTTAGTTTACAATGATTTTAAGGAGATTTAAGTTTTTGTGAAACAGGGCCCTGGTATATATAAATTTTTGATTGTTACTATTTTTACCTCAGAATGAAGGACATGGAATCGCCGCTTCCAGATCCCAAATGTTCTCTCTATTGTAGACCTTGTAGATGAATGGCTAGTGTTGTAGCGTTGGTGGTGTCTGGCTTGTGGATTTCTAAATAGCGTAAGCAAAAATGCTCTACATGCATATCCACTGTCTACCAGAATAATGCCGTCGGATATACTTTTATGGTTTAATTCCAAATCTCCACACAAAGAGGAAGTTTTGAATACGTGGGAAACATGTGTCGAGCCTGGCCATTTTGCTGATATTTGAGTAAATTTTCCTGAAATATTGATTAAAAGTATTAAGTTTCAACGAAAGTTTAATATATATATAATACAGGGATACTTGCGAACTAGACTTATTAAAGCCTTTAAAAAGTTTTATGGCCGTCATATTGACTTGATCGGTAAATATAACATGTCTCTCTCGACTATTATTCTAGACCTATTTAATTGACGGGTTTACTATCTCCCTGATAATATATGTGTACTACATTGTTAACACTGTTCATCACGTGCATTTTGCATACCGATAGTTCATTGGTCTATCACGCTATTTTACCGAGATTTCGCCTAATAGATTAGATGCAGCTATGGCGGGTGTGGCGCGCCAGACAGGGTAAGCTTACTCTTCCAAGGACACCTGTTACCACTGTTCGTCGTGTATTTTGTACACGGTGAACAGTCCATATGCTGATTACACTATTTTGCGATATTACATTTTTGCCTATACCGTTTTTAGGACTTCGAATTTTGTCTAATGGTTTGGATTGTTCGTACGTGGTTTTATTTTATTTCTACCACTGGGTGGGTTACTCTGCTGGTTGATGTTTTATGTCCCCGAGGTTACCTGAAACCCAGTAGCTTTATAGTTACATGTTAAGTACAAATAACCAAAATATACGGCTGGGAGGCAGTTTCAGGGTAAAAAAACTGCTACGATACCCCAAGGGCACGGGGGTAATCGGTGATATATCCCAAGATACTAGTAATAGTATGGGAGATATCCTTCGTTCAGGTGCTTCTAATGTTTTAAATTCCTCGGATACTTCATTTATCTCAACTCAACCATGTCCTGTCAAACTAACTGATATTTTGCATTTTTCACCAGATCAATATAATTGTTATTTTTCTGAATGTATGTCTAATAATTGTAAAACCTGCCCTATTTTGAATAGTAATAATTCGTTTACAAGTTCCTTAACTAATAAAACGTATTTTACACAAGGGTTTGAGAAACTAAATTGTAAAACATCTAATATTATCTACGGTATAGAAGGTACACTCTGTGGACTGGTTTATGTTGGCGAAACCAAGGGGCCTTTACATTTACGTATTAACGGTCATCGTCAAAATATAAGTAAGGGCAGTAACCAGATTTTTTATAGACATTTTAACCAACCCGACCACTCTATATTATCAATGAGAGTGTCTATATTAGAAAAAAATTACCACCATACCAACAGCCCTACGTTGAGTACTCCATTTCGCAGAGACCGAGAGGAATATTGGATACGTACATTAGGTACTGCCACCCCTAATGGGTGCAATGACAATGTAGCTAGTATTAGAAATCTGTCTAGACCGGCATGTAGCAATGTTAGTGTCATGACGTTATTCCCCAAGTTTCGTCGTCGAAAACGCAGTCATGGACATCGTCGCTACACACCACCCAATATCAGCACTATTTCACTTGATCACCTTTTGGAAATTATCCAAGAACCACTAGGACCACACCATATCCGTACTAAACTGTATTCGATTCCACTTACTATTTTGAAATTGCTTAAATCCGAATGTTTGGATTCAAATTGTACTGATCCTGCATCCATTGAATATAGGGTTGTATCCATTGTTCTTGACATTGCTAACCGTCGTTTGGACATTGCGACTGAGCCTGATGCGTCTAACACTTCCAATAGCTCTTTTCTAAAACTGAAATTTGCTAATAAAGGCATTGATGCTATCGGGTTAATCCAAATATTACACCATAAGCATGTCACAGCACACATCCCTCCTTATTTCAAAACCGTTACTGTTTCAATATACTACACCCATTGCACCAAAAATATTTAATTACAGAAACGCATTATCTAACATCAATGCAAAGGAATTATATGATAACCCTCTACCCTGTTCTTGCTCTACATCGTCCTTCATTCACCAACCAGCTGGACATGTAGTCACTGGTGATTTGAATATAGTTCAGCATAATAAGTTACGTGAAATTTTATCCAAAGGGCCCAAATACCGGGAACCACAACCATTTTCATGGGATCAAAATTTCAAACTTATTATGGATGCCGTAGAGGACAACGCTAGATCATGGGCCAAGAGGGAAGATGTTATCTCTGATACTCTCTCAGATTGGACTAAGTCTATTAGTCGTTTACTTAAACGTAGAATTTATATGCAACGTTTGTTAGTTGATACTAGGCCTAAATCTATTTTCAATGATGCTAGCATTGTTGAAAATCTCAACGCTTTACATGACAAGTATGTCATTGTACCAGCTGACAAAGCGTCCAATAATCTAGTGTTTATATGTAAACGGTACTATTATGACTGTCTGTTCAAAGAACTTAATTTCGGGAAACCTATTGACAGTGCTAAGTATAAACGCTCGACTTTAAGTAAGGATGAAATTTTATCCAATCACAGATCTGTACTAACTTCATTTGGTACGCCATGTGGTGATACCTATACAGATCTGCCGCTGCTATAGCAGGTTCACCCCGTAGTTCCACAAAACCACTTTCAAAAGTATTGACATCTATACTAACGGCAGTGAAAGATGGTATTCAAAAATACTGCGACAAAATATACTCTCGTAGTGGTATTAATCAAATGTGGATCTTAAAAAATTCCAAAGAATTACTTGATGGTTTGCAATCTAGATCACTTGCTTCAGTCTCATCTATACAAACGTTTGACTTTTCTACCTTGTACACTAAAATTCCCCATAGTAAATTAAAAACTCGGTTGAAAGACATGTCTTTTCACCTAAATCGGGACATGCTAGATATAAATATTTAGTTGTTAATTACAATTCCACTTATTTTGTATAGAACCACAGTGATTCAAAAAACAAATACACAGCCATCAAGATAATTCAGATGTTGGATTTTTTAATTGATAATATCTTTGTTGAATTTGGAGGGGAAATTTATCAGCGAGTGGTAGGTATCCCCATGGGTACCAACTGTGCACCTTTGCTTGCTGATTTGTTTCTCTATTCCTACGAAGCCCAGTACATACAGGCACTCGTAAAATCCAATAAACGTTTAGTTAGACATTTTAATTTCACTTATCGATATATCGATGATGTTCTATCACTGAATAATCCAAAATTCAGTGATTATATAGAATTCATATATCCTGATGAGCTCGAAATTAAAAATACTACCGACAGTGACAATTGCGCTTCCTACTTGGATCTGCGTCTCGATTTTGACAATTGCCATAAACTAAGTGTTAAATTGTACCATAAACGTGATTACTTTGACTTTCCGATTGTTAACTTTCCATTTATTAGTAGTAACATTCCAATATCACCAGCTTATGGAGTGTTTGTGTCTCAGCTAATTCGTTACGCGAGAGCTTGTTCATTCTATTCTGATTTTTTGAGTAGATCGAGGCATTTGTCATCTAAGCTTCAACTACAGGCATACTTGCGAACTAGACTTATTAAAGCCTTTAAAAAGTTTTATGGTCGTCATATTGACTTGATCGGTAAATATAACATGTCTCTCTCGACTATTATTCTAGACATATTTAATTGACGGGTATACTATCTCTCTGATAATATATGTATACTACATTGTTAACACTGTTCATCACGTGCATTTTGCATACCGATAGTTCATTGGGCTATCACGCTATTTTACCGAGATTTCGCCTAATATATTGGATCAGGTATGGCGGGTGTGGCGCGCCAGGCGGGTAAGCTTACTCTTCCAAGGACACCTGTTACCACTGTTCGTCGTGTATTTTGTACACGGTGAACAGTCTATATGCTGATTACACTATTTTGCGATATTACATTTTTGCCTATACCGTTTTTAGGACTTCGAATTTTGTCTAATGGTTTGGATTGTTCGTACGTGGTTTTATTTTATTAGATCACCGAAAATCATACAATTAAATGAACAGTTTAAATCATTATTATAACTACAACAAACATTTGTTATGAACTTTGAGTAAGATTTGCCATATATAACTTGAATATGGGATAATGATATGTGCTCTCATTTCAACTATTGCAATTTGTGCGTATCAATGATTATAGAGTTATCCCTTGCTCCCTAGCATGGTCAAGGCTTCAATAGAAGAACATAGTAACAAAATGTGAAATCCATTGTGGAAATTGGAGAAAAAACGTTAGAAATCAAAGAAAATACCTTCATGATCACAAACAGCTTGTACATTTATACTGTGGTAGCCCTTGCGGTTGATATAAGTTTGTTCACCTGTACCAGGAGCCTGAATTCAGATGCGTGTGCCATCGATACAGTCTGTTCGTAAAAGCTATATTTTATATGAATACTTTCATGTGTGGTCGGCCATTTTATAAAAATGATGTTGTTTTCTTAGAAGTGCATTGGTAACACGATCTATTACCCGGCTAACACAACTTTTGTCTTGACCAAGAGTATCACCAATCACCTGTAGAAATGAATCACTGGCATAAAAACGGAGGGCAATGGCTACTTGCTGCTCCACTGCCAGACTTATTTTCTTGGAACTGGAACTTTTGAGGTCTTCTTCGAGAATATTACAGATGTATTCAAAGGAATCTATACCAAATCTGTATCGAGCCCTTAACTCGGAGTAGGTAAGGTCCTGAATCATTGGGCTTGAACTTGAAATAAACCCGTATACTCTTTTTCTCTTGTTTAAATGGGAGGCATGGCCATGAGAACCTGACTGCAAGCCATCTTGAACCGTTTAAATAATTTAACGGTGGCCTGCTAGGTGGGTTGAATATGGACCATTTTAACGATGACATAACCATGCGTTAAATTTAACGACACGATTAACAGACTTCTCCGGTCGTCAAATATAACGATGTCGTTAAATTATTTAACCGCATCGTTGAATTTAACGACAAGTTGAACAACTGGGCCAAGGTCGTCATTAATCAGGTTGCGCAGTTTTTAAAGATTGTCTTAAGTTATCTGAAATAAACATAATCAGTGCAGTGAGGAAAAAAAGCTCAACAACAAAACCAGGCGTGATAGTGGTATATCTGCGTGATAGTGTCCAAAAGAAACTAATTTTAGACAAAAAATCTATTTTAAAATCAAATCAACAGTTTGAAAATGTATACATTGAGTCACTATCTGAACTCAAGACACAATCAAGTTTGATCACCCTTGTGAAAGAACTTGGTAAACAAGATACGTATTTTGTTAAAGCTGAACTCCGATTATAAAACTACAGAAAAAGCTAAATAAAATAAAAGTTACGCCCAAAACATATGCCATACTTGTTTAAATTTCTTTAACAAACATGGCCGTCGATTTGGGCGACAAACACACAGACATGCCCGCCCACTTCCAGTGTTAACCGTATCAAGCGAAGTATCCACATCCGGTAAGATAATAGCCAGCTCTCTGACTGATTGAAGTTTTTCCACTATCAGCTCACAGAAAATATCATTGCTACACAATTATTATGTTAGTAAAAATAATATAAAATAACATATACCTGACCAGACATAATAATTGTGTAGCAATAATATGTTCTGTGAGCTGATAGTTGAAAAACTTCAATCAGTCAGAAAGTTGGCTATTATCTTACCGGGTGTGGATACTTCGCTTGATACGGTTTACATTGAAAGTGGGCGGGGCCTGCCTGTGTGTTTGTCGCCCATATCGACGGCCATGTTTGTTAAAGAAATTTAAACAAGTATGGCGGTTGTTTTGGGCGTGACTTTTTTTTTATTTAGCTATTTCTGTAGTTTTATAATCGGAGTTCAGCTTTAAAGGTATGTATATAGTGAAACGAAAGTTCAATTTAGATGCCAGGCATTAGGGGTTACGACTGTGTCAATGGAACTGTGCTGGATGGTCAGTCCAAAGTTGTGTAAACGCTGTTTTTAGAGAATCTGTTGTAAAT
Organism: Patella pellucida; assembly: GCA_917208275.1. NCBI lineage: Eukaryota > Metazoa > Mollusca > Gastropoda > Patellidae > Patella > Patella pellucida. The sequence continues at coordinate 41,606,911 of OU795038.1, read as the reverse complement.
GAAGGTAACTTTGATATTCTGTTTTAATGTGAAACATGTTTGCACCTTAATGAAACTTTTGGATAAAATTAAAACCAAGGGCGTGTGACAAAAGCCTATGTCTGTGCGTTTACTATCTACCCCTAAATGGTTCAACCCATATGGTGGAGGCGATGCAGTTTTATAATAACTTACTGAATCAGGTCTACTCTCTCTAGAATGAAAGATATGTGTACATCGGTGGAGACTTTCACTCACGGGTCGGAGATCAGGCTGATTATATCTTAGGCGTTGATGACGTTCCACAGAGATCTGTTCTAGATAACACAGAAAACAGTTATGGAACCAATTTTTTTGACTTTTTATGTGACGCTAATTTGTGTATGTTAAACGGGAGTATTCACGGACCAAATGATTAGACATACGCCAGTGCGACAGGTAGATCAGTTGTCGACTGTGTTGTTGTTCCATTCCTTACTCGAGTTTACTGTTAGTATTGGTAATGCATATTCGGACACGGACAGTCCGGATCCTTACAATTCAAGTGGAATACATCATCCAAAATTGCATATACCCAAAAATTTCTTTGACGAATATACACCGCGTATTATAGATAAAATTGAATTTAATTTAAACACCGAACGTGATATTTATCTTGCTTATAAATCATTTGTGGACTTTCTAGTTAATGATTTAAAGCCGGATAAACAGAACGACATCAGATGCTGCAAGAAACTGAAGAAAAGAAGTAAACCATATTGGAACAAAACGTTAGAAAATCACTGGAGTTTGGTACGTTATAGGAAGAGCGTGGATCAAATGTAAAACCAAGTCGCGCAAAAAAAAAGCATAATCGTGATTATTTAAATCAGAAACAAAATGAGTTATTAAATCAATTTCAAAGTAATAACACACGGGACTTTTGGAAATCCATAAAATAGGTATCGCGAATGAGCGCAGAAGTGCAATTCCACTGGAAGTACTCGATTCTGACGGTCGACTTGTGACAGGCACCGGGAACCGTTTTGAGACACTAGAAAGATGACTTTTCTCAACTATACAATAAAAATCTAGATTTGAGTGAATTTGACGAAGAGCACCTACATGGTATACAGAATCAAGTGTTTCCATCCCTTGAACCAGGAGGTGTCGGGAGCTGTGGTCAACTTAATGAACCCATCTCTGTGGATAAAATTAAAAATGTAATAAATGATGCCAAGCTCAGAAAAGCTACGGGTATAGATACAATCCCGGCCGAGAGTCTAGAAAACCCCATATGTGTTGATATTTTGCATCATAGAATTTGTAGTTTTTGCTTTGAAAATAGTGTAGTCCCTGAAATATGGAACATGAGTATTATAAATCCCATTCTAAAAGCAAATACAGACTAGTACTGCGAAGCAATAATGGCGGGATTCACCGGTGCCACGTTACCCTTGAACACAAATAATAATAATAAAAATAATAATAATCGAATAATAAATGACACTTTAATGGACCCAAAACATTGAAAAGTTACCTGTTGAAAATCGTCCATTTCTCCGCAACTAAACAAGTTACAAACCATTTTGTGATATATAAATGATCGTATTGGTTCATTCTATTAGTCGATTGGAATCAAATATCAAAATTTTAAACAATTAACAAATACGAATAATTTGAATAAATTATTTGTTTCAAAGACTATAAATACAGATTTTGCCCAAATTACGTCATTTCCGGTGATATCGAAAATGTTACATTGGTCTGACCTAGTTAAAATTGACATTACGCATCAAATGGTATCACTTTTATGAAAATCCAATAATAATGGACTCTTTTACGGGCAATCGAAATGACCCGAAAATGAAATCGAAATTAAAAAAACCGGGAACACCTTTTCAGTCATATCAAATTTGAAAAAAATAATATTTGCTTTCAAAAATGGTACCAAACTGTCAAAATTGTAGTTTTTACTAAATTTACGTCACTTCCGTTGCCGAAAGGCCACTTCACCGGTAACACAAAAAATGACATTTTGGACCACGGAGCATATGAACTTTGTTTTATGCAAATCGAACAATAAATAATTAATCCAGGACTAAAACACCGAATAAGCTTATGGCGGCCAAGGAAAATTACCCAGACAAAAAATGTTGCCATTTTTGTCAAATCAGATGACTCTTTAACCAAAGGTAAAATACCACATAAAAATATCCATTAATATAAATTTTTTCGTAAGGACTTTTATATGGCGCCAAATATCTCCGAAAATTCGTCGAAAATCAAAAATCTAAATTATCGTTGCTATGTCCCCTGTATAAGGCTATATTAAAATGTATCAAATGTTAAAGTCCGATGATTATTGTTAATAATACGGCAATATTAAAAAAAACGACAACTTTGCCGTTTCGGGCATTTTGCATGGTCATAGAACGTTAGAAATAGCTTTTAAATTTAAGTCAAATCCACTTTCCAGAAAAACCAAAGACATCGAACCGACCCGACAAGTAGTTTCTGAGATATGCTCCAGTGGAAAAATAATAATAAGAAGAATAATAAGAAGAATAATAATCCGAACAAAAACCAATAGTGTTTCACACAAGCTACGCAATGTCGTGGTGTCGCGTAGAAATGTCGTAGTGTCGGGTTAAAATGTCGTGGTGTCGTGGTGTCGTGGTGTCAAGGTGTCGACTTTATTTATCAATGTTGAAGCGGCCAAGAAATCAAGTTAGCCCTCACTATCTCAACCGTCACTAAGAATACCTGCCCTATACTAACTGCGAATCAAACTAGCCAACATTACCAAATTCGCTGGTTGACCATGACTTGAGTAAAATCATGTGCTCGGTATGGGCTATTCCGAGCCGTCAATAAATAAAGTGAATTGAAAGTAGTCTATTTTAGTAACATATTTCTTTGCTCAAATAAAAAAAGTTTGTAATCATGAATGTGCCCGAAAATAACAAGTAGGGCCTATATTTAAAGAGCCATAGAAACCTCCTTTCCGGTATTGTATGATACAATAACGTATTTTGACATTAAACACTCGCCCCACCCTCACCACTCTCTTTAATACGGGGGACCACGTTGCTAAGTGGGTAAGACGCTGGCTCGCTAGCCTGGAGATCGGGTGTTCGATCCCTGCATTGGCCAAGAAAGGTCATGCAAGACAGGTGGTCTGACAAGGACAGCTGTCTTGTCGTTCGGATGGGACCAAAAACCGAGGTCCCATGTACACATTGACGAGCACGTAAAAAATACCCTGGCAGTTGAAATTCGATATAAGACTGGGCCGTAGCGCTGCTGTGCGGGCAAAATTTCCCTCAAAGCACACTCACACTGTATGGCGTATGCCCGTCTTAATTAGCCCAGTTTAGCAGCCAGAACAGTGTGACGTTTGTCATTGAGTCAACTGGCGTGGTTTCGAATCCCCGGTTGTACGTGAGTGTGATCGCCTGTCCAGCCTCGTGGGTTTTCTCCAGGTCCTCAGGTTTCCTCCCACTGCTAAAGACCCCCACGCACAAGCGAATTATTGAAATAAAATTAAACCATATATATGTTAGTCCTGAAATGACCTAGTTTGTGTCGAGTGGACGTTAAACCCCCATCTCTCTATCTCTCTCTCTGAGGGCTAGTGAAGGGTTTGGATGGCCTAGTGGTCTAGAGTGTCGCGCTTCGACCTCTAGCTGGCCGGCCACCTCTGGCTTGCGGCTGTGGTTTCGAGCCCTGGTGTGAGCGTATGTGGCATGGAGATGGGGGCATCTTCTTAACCTCGTGGGTTTCCTCTGGAAACTCCGGTTTCCTCCCACTGCTAAAGACCCCTACGCGCACGCGAATTATGAAAATAAAATTAAACCATATGTTAGTCGCGTAATAACCTAGCTGTGTTGAGTGGACGTTAAACACCATTTATCTTTCTTTCTCTCTCTCTCTCTCTCTCTCTCTCCTCTCTCTCTCTCTCTCTCTCTCTCTCTCTCAGGGCTAGTTTGATTCGCAGTTAGTAAAGGGTAGGTTTTTTAGTGAATGTTGAGATAGTGAGGGCTAACTTGATCTCGTGCCGGCTTCAACATTGATAAATAAAGTCCCTCTCTCTCTCTCTCTCTCTCTCTCTCTCGCTATCTCTCTCGTCAGAATGCGCTAATTTTGTGTGGCAGAATTATATCTTTCTTTTCTGGGGGAGGTACTTCTAAATGGTTCCACACAAGTGCCTGAAATGCCAGAAAATCTCGTTTCCGGCCTCCAATTTCTGAAAATTTCCGGCAAAAGCTCCGCGGTCGGTGATTACCCCCCCTCCATGATCCATTAATCAGGCGTTGGTTTAATTGAATGGTCCAGATCGCTCGGTCTTTGATTCAAATGGCGTGGTTTACACCCGTTCCTCCGGTTTCCCCCAACTGCTAAAAACTCCCACAGGTAAATGATTTATTTAAATAATACCTAATTATTATGTGCAATATGTTAGTCTCAAAAAGAGTTTGTGTTAAGCGGACGCTTATTACCCCCCCCCCCCCCTCTATTTCTCTCACTCCCTCTCTCCATTTCATTTCATTTGTCTTTAATTCAGCCAGTGAAGGCTACCTTAATTTTAATTTTAAAGAATATATATGCATTCAACCGAAAATATAATAAATACATTTCAAGAGAGGATTTACCTTACTTTTTAGTATAGATATAAAGAATTTTGAATTAAGCCCCGCATTTTTATTTAAATTACCCCCGCCCCCTTCACTGTTTAAGGAAAGTAAATATAAATATGCCAGAAAATTATTTATATATTTGAAGAAAAAAACAATAACAATGAACGTGCTCTTCAGTGATATGTAACATGATATCTGGAATTTCGTATTAAGACCCGTATTTTACTTTGAATAACCCTACCCCCACCCCCCTCATTAATTCGCTTGCGCGTCGGGGTTTTTAGCAGTGGGGGGAAACCCGAGGACCCGGATAAAACACACGAGGCTGGACAGGCGACCCTACTCCTTGTCACGTACAACTGGGGACTAGAAACCACGGCAGTTGACTCAATGACATGCTTTATGATACAGCGCGCACGGGCTTTACCCCCCCCCCCCCGCCGCATGAAACGGAATAGGGTTTAACGTCATACTGCTCTGCTGCTAAACTGGGCTAATGAAGACTGGCATACGCCATACAATGTGAGTGTGCTATGAGGGAAATTTTGCCCGGGCAGCGGCGCTACAGCCTTCTCTTATATCGAATTCCAACTGCCATGGGATTTTTTACGTGCACGCCAATGTGTACATGGAACCTCCCGAACGACTAGACAGCTGTCCTTGTCAGACCCTCTGTCTTGCATGACCTTTCTCTGCAAATGCAGGGATCGAACACCCGACCTCCAGGCTAGCGAGCCAGCGTCTTACCCACTTAGCCACGTGGTCCCCCGAATTAAAGAGAGTAGTGAGGGTGGGGCGAGTGTTTAATGTCAAAATACGTTATTGTATCATACATCACCGGAAAGGAGGTTTCTATGGCTCTTTAAATATAGACCCTACTTGTTATTTTCGGGCACATTCATGATTACAAACTTTTTTTTATTTTGAGCAAAGAAATGGGTTACTAAAATAGACTACTTTCAATTCACTTTATTGACCGACGCTCGGAATAGCCCATACAGAGCACATGATTTTACTCAAGTCATGGTCAACCAGCGAATTTGATAATGTATAGGGTAGGTATTCTTAGTGACGGTTGGGATAGTGAGGGCTAACTTGATTTCTTGGCCGCTTCAACATTGAGAAATAAAGTCGACAACGCGACACCACGACACCGCGACACCACGACATTTTAACCCGACACTACGACATTTTTACGCGACAACACGACATTTTTAATGTCGTGGTTTCGGGTGAAAATAAATAATAATAAGTCCACTTATATAGCGCTAGACTCCCCCTATATAATGAGCTCAGAGCGCATGCAATTGTTCATAAGAAAGTTACAAATGGAGGTCACAGAAGTGTCCACAGCTTTAAAATATTATCATATGAGAGTCAGGATTAGTAGTACTGCAGAAAGAGGTGAGTCTTGAATTTAGATTTGAAGGCTGAAAGAGTTTCTATGGATTTGAGATTGTCTGGCAGATTGTTCCATTTTGTGGCTGAAAATACACTTAAAGAGCGATGGCCGAAAGATTTTAGTTTCCACTTTGGAATTTCGAGAAGCTGTTGGCTGGTAGATCGGAGATTTCTGGTTGGTCTGTCGGTTTTTATGAGTTCTCAGAGGTTTTCAGGAGCGGTCTGATGTACACACTGGTATGTCAGAGACAGGATTTTGTAGTCAATGCGAGCTTGAACGGGTAGCCAATGGAGAGATTTCAACACAGGGGTGATGTATGCAGATTTGGGTGTTTTGGTGACAATTCGTGCGGCTGTGTTTTGAATTCTTTGTAGTTTCTGGATCAGTTCTTTAGAAATGTTTGTGAGTAGGCTATTGCAATAATCGAGTCTTGACAGTATCAGTTATTGTGCTAGTGCTGCAGCCGAGTCTTGATTCAGAAGATGACGTATGCTACCTATGTTGCGGAGATGGTGATAGCATGATTTGCAGACTGCGGCGACTTATTTTCCATATTGAGTTCAGATTGCAAGATGACTCCAAGATTTTTCACTGAGGTGAAGAGAGGAACTGAAGCATTTCCAACAGATAGATGATCAAAGTCTACCTTCGAGGTTCTCGTGGAAGGTCCTACTAACATTACTTCAGTTTTACTCTCGTTCAGCTTCAGCATGTTCGCCGTCATCCAAGATCGTATGTCCGATGTGCAGGTCTCTAGTTTGTTCAGGGCATAATTTTTGCTGCAGTTGGGTGAGAAACTGTCCTGTAACTGAGTGTCATCTGCATAAAGATGGTGAAGGACTGCATGATCCTGTATTACTTCTTCCAGTTGTTTGGTATAAAGGGTAAACAATATCGGTCCAGGGACGGAGCCCTGTGGGACTCCACATGTCAATTCGGTGCGAGCTGATCGAGAGTCGCGAATGATGACTGACTGACTCCTGTCCGATGTGTATGATGAGAACCAGGAAAGTACATTTCCGCATATGCCATATTCCTCTTGTAGTCGCTGTAAGAGATTTTGGTGATCGATCGTATCAAAGGCCACTGAGAGATCTAGGAGCACAAGCAACGCAACCTTTCCATCATCAACAGATTTTTGCAGGTCACTGACAACACGAATCAGTGCCGTCTCTGTGCTATGTGCAAGCAGAGGTCTGACGGCCCTTTGTTCAAAACACTTCCAGGCAGGAGGATTCCCATATAACATATTCATTAGGCTCTTTGAGTCTTTGGTTTAACCCATCATCCTTTATGGGTCTGGAATTTTGGGCGTTACTGAGCACCATAATTTGAACAGTGTCCAAAATCGAGCATGTAAAGTATTCCTTGGTTTCGATCGGAACAGCCCAAACTTAGCAGCTAGAGGGGATATGGGATGGACTTCGTGTCTCAGGAAACAGAGAACAGAAGTACGGAGATTATTTTGTCGTTTAAAAAGTCTACCTAGTAGCATATTACCTGTTATAATTAGTAATTGGTCACTCAGACGAGCTTAATCTTGGGAAAAGAACGTACACGCCCTGGTAAAAGTCATATATGTGATGTAGAATCTATAAACAAGTCTCATCTAAAAGCTTTAAAGCGTCATTTATTCCAAACTGACAAGAGTAAATGGTTTCAAGAGTTATGGAATGACAGCAGAAACCCTAATGGCAACAAATTGAGAACCTATCGTTTGTTTAAAAGGATTTGAAACCCGAACCTTATTTTTTAGTTAACAAACTCCCATGCCATATACGTAAAGCCACGTCATTATTACGCAGCAGTAGCTCTGATCTAATGATCGAAAAACTGAGATACAGTCACCCAAACCCCATTAATTTGTCGATTATGTCCCTTCCGCTCAGAAATTGAGACAGAATCCTATTTTTTAATTGAATGCAAAATGTACTCCGACCTTAGTTATGGACCCTTTAGAGAAATGCATAAGATAGACACAAATTTCTGTAAAATGTCTATCAAAGAGAAAGTAATAAGTATTTTTTCTAGTGATATCAACCCCAGTGTGATATGCAATTTTGTATACGATATGTTCCAAAGGAGAGCCTGTTTTTTTAAAAAGATATGTGATATTCTTTTTAATTAATATAAATCTGTATTTTAGATAATTATGTATATACATATATAAATGTAAACTAAATAAAGCTGCTCCCAGTATATAATATTTAAAGAAACACAATTTTCAACTATTAACGATTCATTATAACTAATAAATTTATCACATTCCGACGAGTACTTTCGACCGTTGACGTGTCTTCTGGGCGAATAATAATGGAAGTGACAATACGTCGTCATAGCGACGTCAACAGTTACAAGGGATAGTAACTATTTTTAGCATTTTACATTTAGCTTTGCATTAAACATTTTTTATAAAGCGGAGTTCTTTAAGTTCCAGAAGATGCATATCAAAGTTTTTCAATTTATTAATGGGGGAAACTTTAAATTTTCCTTTCCCACATATATCAAAATGTCTACTGACAGGAACTGTGCGGTTTTCCGGAATCATAATGTGTGATCGATGAAGGTTCATTCTCAGGCATAATTTTTGGTCCGATTTCCCTATATACCACTCATTGCAGCCCCTCAAGCCAAGATGTTCAGACTTGCAGTTCATATTCTGGCGAATATAGATTTTTTTATCGCTAGAAATCCGAATTTCCGACCCTTCTATCATGTCCTCACCCAAACTACACCTTTTAAATCCACATTTGGCGACTTTCGGAATATTTGTAGTCTGCCGCTCATTGAAGCGTGATGATCCTGAAATCCTTCGTAAATTTGGCGGCTGTTTATAACTACCCATCATTGCTGTCTACTTATCATAGGTTCGCGTTTTAGAACACTTTTTCTAGAAATAACTTCGAATGATCTATAACATTCATCGGTCGGATATAATTTGGATTGTAAGTCGATACAAATGTCACAATATTTTTCTCCAAATCTTTTTGTTTGGGAGTTCTCAATGTGGTTTGATCTAGAGATAATGCTTTGGTTACTGCATCCTGTATTAGTTTTGATGGGTACTCCTGCTTTTTAAGATATACCTTAAGTTCCTCTAGTCTTTGTTTTTTCCATTCCGGATTTGAAACTATGGTGTAAACTCTTCTCGCAAGGTTATATGGTATGTTCATTTTTGTGTGAGATGAATGGCACGACTTGAAATTCAAGTATTGGTGGGTGTCTGTACATTTGTAAATCATTTAAGTGAAGCCTGTACCAAAACAGGCCCGGGACTTACGGCTAGCCCCCGGATCCATTCACTTGATTTGATAATTGTTTCGTGTTTGCAATGTCTATTTTCTGTCTTGTCCGCAGGTTTATCTTGTAGATTTTGTTTGTTTGTTTTGCGTGTAGTGCAGTCCTCCTGTATTTACTATTAGAGTAGAGTTTTAGCCCCTCGTACTGCAGAATGTTCTCGTTGTCGGGCTTTGCTCCTGTCTGCTCACTACATTTATTATTTTAGCGGTTTCCGAGTTTCTGTCCGGGTTATCGCCCTTATTGTTAAAATTATTTGACGTTCTAACACCCGACGTCAACTGGCTGACTATCGCCATTGAAGAGACGACCACTGACAAGATCGGTCTTTTTTGTAAATCATTTTAGTGAAGCCTGTACCACAACAGGCCCGGGACTGTACAGCGCAGTGGCCCCCGGATCCATTCACTAGATTTGATAATTGTTTCGTGTTTGCAATGTCTATTTTCTGTCTTGTCCGCAGGCTTATCTTGTAGATTTTTTTTTGTTTGTTTTGCGTGTAGTGCAGTCCTCCTGCATTTACTATTATAGTATAGGCCCGTTTCGATTTCCCCGGATGGATGTAGGTAGACGGTAACATCTAAAAAGCTTAAATTATTTTTGCTATTTTCCATGGTGAATTTTTAATGACATATCTAGGGAATTAAGAATAGAATGAGGATCTTCTAGATTGCTTTCTTCTCCATTATATATGGTGAAACAGTCATCTAAAAAACGTTTCCAGAATTCTTCAAAGTATTCCTTAGTAGATGGTCTAAATCGATCATCAATTGATTTGTAGAAATGCGTCTCTAAATACCCAAGAATTAATGTTGCATAGGTTGGAGCCACCTTTGTACCCATCGCTAAGTGGATAAGGCGCTGGTTCGCTAGCCTGGAGGTCGGGTGTTCGATCCCTGCATTGGCCGAGAAAGTCCATCTCGATTTTCCGGCATGATTACCTCTTGTCAGTGATGCAGAAGGAGGGCCCGACAAGGACAGCTGCCTAGTCGTTCGGATGGTACAAAAACCGAGGTCCCGTGTACACATTGGAGTGCACGTAAAAGATCCCTTGGCAGTTGGAATTCGATATAGCACACTGTATGGTGTATGCCCGTCTTCCGTTAGCAATAGTAGGTGCATAAACCCTATTTCATCCGTACCCATCGCAATGCCTTTGATTTGGCTGTAGTAGGCTCCATCATAGTAAACTATTTTGTTTGGGATGACTAATTCCAATGCTTCGAGTATGAAGTTAATTGAAAATCTAGACGGAATGTCCTTTATACCTAGAGATAGGTCGATGTTGCTGTACGTACAGTTTCACAACATCAAAACTAACAAGTGTACTACCCGGAAGCGTGTTTTGAGGCAGTTTACTTAAAAATGCAGTTCCGTCTCTAAGGTAGCTTTTAACATGCTTACAGAGTGGATTCAGTATAATATCGACGAAATTGCTCAAACGTTGGGCCTATTGAATTTCAAAAACTTCCGTTAATTTTTTCGGGAGTTATGGCCCTTGTTTTACTTTGTTGGTCGTTGTCAACGCTCTGACATCAAAAGTTATTATCCGATCTGTATCATTTAAATTAGTAAAACGAAGACCCCTATTGAATTTCAGCATTTTTCATTAACTCTAACTGACCCAAGGCGACTTTTGTCGACAACTTTAACGTTACCGTTTAGTACATAAGACGACAAAACATGTTAGCCGAATGCAACGTTCCTAGCGTAATGAGAGTTAATTCCCTTATTAACAGACGTCTTTATCTCATTTGTTTACTTCCTGTTTGACATTTTGACAGTTTAAAATCTTACTGCTGCTCCTTGAAAATTATAATAAAACGGTGATATGTCTAGACCTCTACGGCAACGTTCTCCTTATGACGGATTACCATCCTTATTGAATGTCAATGATTCAGATTTTATCTGTGGTGTAGATTTTTATCGTTTTGCGTTAGGCCTAGAGTAGAACGTGATAAAAAAAGGGTAGGCTAAGTTAATCAACAAATTTCAATTACTACGGCGTCTACGGTAATGAAATAAGCTTAAATCAAAACAGATTTGATAAGAATGATTTTTAGTTCACAACAGCCGAACAGAAAAATAGAAATAACCATTATACACATGACACCTGAAGTTTGCATGAAAATTTCAATTCAGTTATGTTCGGCGAAATACGCTAGCAGTCGCAATCAAGTGCACATTTATAGCGTCTAGTTATTCCAGTCTACATAGCTCCGTCTGGTCTGGTGCAGTGCAACGAGTATAGACGTCATTGGGGCTGAAGCGCCTTAAGGTACACGACTCGTGTACCAATGTTAAAAAAAATATTTTATCTTAAATTTAGGATTTTAGAAGCTCATCTTTTCCCGGCAAGTTTACATCATCAATGTTGATTTAAATTGACAAATAATTCGTGTTTTCAATGCCGAAGATTTTGGAGGATTTTGAGTTACGGACTTGGGTCCTTTAAATTAGTGAATCAAAGAATCCTATTGAATTTCAATAACTTCCATTAATTCCTTCGGGAGATATGGCCCTTGTTTCAATTTGTTGGACGTTGTCAACGCTCTAACATCAAAAGTTATCATCCGATCTGTATGAAATTTATATGCATCATTTAAATTAGTAAAACAAAGAAGCCTGTTGTATTTCAGCAATTTCCGTTAATTACATCTAGACTTCTGGCCCTTGTTTCACTTTGTTGAATCTTGTGAACGTTCTAATGACGATGTGTATGAAATTTATATGCATCATTTAATTTAGCGAAACGAAGAAGCATATTGAATTTCAGCAATTTTAATTAATTCCGCCTTGAGTTATGGCCCTTGTTTCACTTTGTGAATACACTAACGGTTATCAACCGATCTGTATGCAATTTATATGTATCGTTTAAATATTAACACGAAGAAGCCCATTGAATTTCAACAGATTTCCGTCAACTTATTCTAGAGTTATGCCCCTTGTTTCACTTTGTTGAATCTTGTGAACGTTTTAATGACAACAGTTATCATCCGATGTGTATGAATTTTATATGCATCATTAAATTTAGCGAAACAAAGAAGCCCATTGAATTTCAGCAATTTACATTAATTACCCCTTGAGTTATGACCCTTGTTTCACTTTGCTGCACTTTGTGAATGCACTAACGCCAAAAGTTACCATCCGATCTGTATGGAATTTATATGTAACGTTTAAGTTAGTAAAACGAAGAGTCTATTGAATTTCAACAGATTTCCGTCAATTTATTCTAGAGTTATGTCCCTGGATTCTCTTTGTTGAATCTTGTGAACGTTCTAATGCCAACATTTATCATCCGATCGGTATGGAAGTTAAATGCATCGTTTGAATTCTTGAAACAAAGATGCATATTGAATTTAAGAACCTTCTATTAATTACGACTTAAGTTATGGCCTTTGTTTCACTTGGCTGCTCTAACTACAAAAGGTATCATCCGATCTGTATGACATTTATATGTATCGTTTAAATTAGTAAAACGAAGAAGCCTATTGAATTTCACTAGATTTACGGCAATTATCGTAGAGTTATGGCCCTTGTTTTACTTTGTTGAACCTTGTGAATGTTAGAACTACAAGAGTTATCATTCGATCTGTAAACTTACGAAAAAAGTCGCGTTTCACTAAAAGTCTAAACTTTTATCGTAAAGTCTACGGCAACTCGCAACCTGTCATAAGTCGGAATTTGTGAGGATTTTGGACAAAATGGTCGCCTGGTTACTTTATTCTCTCAATACCCGGGATACAGGCGAGAAGTTAGTTTCACGGTACGGATGTTATAGAGTTTTGACGTTGATATTAAATAAGCTACCCGCTTCCGATTCGTATGACATAACGTCCGCTTCCATGAAGGATATCGCAGTCAAATGGTTCTGTGATATTAACTGAAGAGCCAGTCGTGATTGAGGGGCTATAGTCCGGCGTATAATGGGAATGGCAATGATGGCGGTAGAACGACATATCTAATAACTACAAATCTCGCTGATACCATTACAGGGTCGTGCGGCTTAGGCTTTTCTTGCCATGAGCTTCAGCTACCACACGTCGACTAGCTTCGAAGCTTCTCGACACCCCATCGCGAGTGGGTGACCTCTTATGTATCCCAAACTGTGCGTGGCAAAGTAGAACAATCCTCTTTCCCAACAGGGATTAGACCATGTAATCTTAATAGTAAGTGCAGGGGGATTGCACCACACATGATTTACACAAAAGACAAATGTATCGACAAGACATCATACACAGAAACAACAAACAAACAGACAATTCAAAAAGAGTGAATGGAGTCGGGGGCTAGTCATAAGCGTCCACTGTGCTGTACAGTCCCGGGTCTGTATTGACACAGACTTCACTCAAAATTGAAAATGATCAGGAATACAACCCGAAGAAGAAAACTTTATGTGATGTCAGCATGAGTCATGGTCTGCCATATGCTACAAGAAATACGAATGTAAGCATACTGCAGTAAAAATTCCAACTATACAAGCACCCACATCGGTGAAATGTATAAAAAGGTAGTCTAAAAACAATCAAGAAGTGTTTAAGTATTCAATTAAATTGATGTATAGTGAATGTATTGAGGGGACATATTCCACCCGCCACAAGAAACGCACAAACAAAACCGAATACAAAGAAGCAAAGGAAATGTAGATTGCCTCTGAATGCAGCCGTCTGCTGACTGAATGGTGTGACGTTAATACGTCGTTCTGTTATCAATGACGTCAAAGCAAAAGGCTTCTAATAAGTTAGCAATTAATTCAAATAATTCAATGTTATTAAAATTATCAGAAATTCGTGCGTTTCGCGCATGATTTTTGAGAATATTCGTTAATGAAAGCTTAACAGTTTTGATTGTTTCTATTTTCAGAGATGGTAGACTCGTGTTCAAGTTATGGTGATGCTAAAGGCTGGTCGGTTGGAATTGGAACAGTTCGATCGGAAGGGGAGCAAAATGCTAGAATATTTTTCTCTTTACAGACTGGTCGCTCTGGTGCACGAACACATATTTACGATTATAAATCATTTTTACCTAGCTCGTGGATCCACGTAGCCGTTTCTTTTAATGGAAGTGAAATGGCACTTTATGTAAATAATGCCAAAGTTGCAGTTAGTCATAAGCAAATTGGTCCTATCTTTCCTTTAGTTAAACAATCATGTAAAACATTGCGACTCGGGGGCGTTGCCGGTACACGCCAGTATTTCAGAGGGACATTAGACGAACTCAATATATGGCCAATCCCTTTATCTCACAGGGAAATAACAGCTATGAGTTATAGACCTTCTCCAGATAATATTGTTCTTAAAGATAGTTTTGATGACGTGAAACAATGGACGTTCACTGAAGGGCGATCGATAGACATAGTTTCCTCTGACATTCCCATCAACCCAGAAATCAAACTTACAACACCTGAGTGTGGACAAACTGTTTGTGATGACCCAAAAGTAGTTATCAGTTATGCCAGTAACTGGCAATTAAGGACCAAAAAACAGCTTCGATACAGGATAGTCAATCTGATGAATGATGACGGTTCCCACCCAACCGTTAAAAATGAACAAATCCAAAGACAACACGAAGCTTTAAACAATGCATTTAGATCGTACAATATAAGTTTTCAGTTAGACGTAATATCCATTAAAAATACCTCGCTTAACCAAAGATTAATCATGTTTGGATGTGATCCTTTAGATATTGGAAACGGACAGTGTAATCCTGAGTGTCAAAATACAAGAACTGGCAATGATGGCGGAGACTGTGATCCCGTGGATGTGGCGTGTGATTTGGGGAAAGTTGGAAATAGCCGATGTGATTACGAATGCAATCGCCATAATCATCAGTGGGATGGGGGTGATTGTTGTATTCCAGGAAAAAACAGTACCCATTATACATGCTATAACCCCTTTTCGCCGTGGCGGTAAGAACTATTAACGTTTTATAATTTTTACGGGTTAAGATGGTTTGAAATGGCCGAAACTTCACGTGTAACCAGATATAAGGATTAGCCATTATTAACGTGTAAGAAAGAATTAAGTACTAAGGTATTCAAAAGGAAGTCCTGAACCGTAACTATCTTATAGATTACTAAAAGAGGTGTTGTAAATTGAATAACTGTGCCTATCCCATCAATTGGCGATGGTTGGCGACCTGTCTACTACAGTGTTGACGTGTAATGAGGAATTAGGGATCGTTCCCGGCGAGGGAGCGCGCGAGTGGGAGGGGACAACTTACCCAATCAAAACATGAGGAGGTAGCGACGAAAACTAACGTAAGGAGTGTGCGAGGAGCTAATGGGGGGCAAGTCTGATGCCAACTGCCGCGGTAATTCCAGCTCCAGTAGCCTATATCGGACTTGCTGTTTAGCCTTTTTTGGTGGAACACAAGGTCTTAAATGAACAGGGAATGTGATAATGTTCCTATAATACTGTACATCTCCAAATAAGTGTATTAGACCAGAGGGAGAAGGGGGGGGGCATTGTCACCCGAGTGGGGGCAAAATATGAGTTAATTTTTCTAGAGGCATTTTTCACCAGGAATCAGAATCTGGTAGGTAATAAGCCAGGTGAGGGGCGTTTCCGAGATAATCGAGGTCAAAGGTCACGGAAAGCCAAATAACGAAAGAAACGTATATAATTCAAAATCTGTTCAGAATAGGGCCGGAAATCATTGATAACAGCAATGAGACAATTATAATACAGTAATATAATAATAACAATAAGCAGCGATGACACCTGCATACCCGTGGTATTAAGCTCTATTACTATGATAATGAAGGGGGGGGGGTATTCATTGCCAAAAGACAAGTCTTAGTACGAAATTCCAGATATAATGTTACATATCACTGAAAAGCTTGTTGATTGCTCTCTTTAATTATGTAAATAATTTTATGGCGCATTCATATTTACTTACCTTAAAAAGCGATCAAAGTTTGGTGGTATTAAGCTCTATTACTATGATTATGAAGCCGGGGGGGGGGGGTATTTAATGCCAAAGTACGGGTCTTAGTAGGAAATTCCAGATATAATGTTACATATCAGCGAAAAGCTTGTTGATTGCTCTCTGCAAATATGTATATAAATTTTCTGGCACATTAAGATTTACTTACCTTAAAAAGAAACCAAAGTTTGGTCTCTATTACTATGATAATGAAGGGGAGGGGTATTCAATGCCAAAATACGGGTCTTTAGTACAAAATTCCAGATATAATGTTACATATCAGCAAAAAGCTTGTTGATTGTTCTCTTCAAAAATGTAAATAAGCTTATAGCGATCAAAGTTGTGTGGTATTAAGCTCTATTACTGTGATGATGAAGGGGGAGGGTATTCAATGCCAAAATACGGGTCTTAGTACAAAATTCCAGATATAATGTTACATATCAGCGAAAAGCTTGTTGATTGTTCTCTTCAAATATGTAAATAATTTTCTGGCACATTAAGATTTACTTACCTTAAAAAGCAATCAAAGTTTGGTGGTATTAAGCTCTATTACTGTGATTATGAAGGGGGTGGGGGTATTCAATGCCAAAATATGGGTTTTAGTACGAAATTCCAGATATAATGTTACATATCACAGAAAAGCTTGTTATTACCCTCTGTAAATATGTAAGTAACATTATGGCACATTCATATTTACTTACCTTAAAAAGCGATCAAAATTGTGGGGTATTAAATTCTAATACTATGATAATAAAGAGAGAGAGAGAGAGAGAGAAATGGGGTTTAACGTCCACTCAACACAACTAGGTCATTTCGGGACTAACACATGGTTTATTTTTATTTTAATAATTCGCTTGCGCGGAGGGGTCTTTAGCAGTGGGAGGAAACTGGAGAGCCCAGAGGAAACCCACAAGGTTGAGAAGGCGCCCCTATCTCCATACCACATACGCTCACACCAGGGCTCGAAACCACAGCCGCAAGCCAGAGGTAGCCGGCCAGCTAGAGGTCGAAGCGCGACACTCTAGACCACTAGGCCATCCCAACCCCCCTATGATAATAAAGGGGGGGGGGGTATTCAATGCCAAAATACGGGTCTTAGTACAAAATTCCAGAAAAGCTTGTTTATTACCCTCTTTAAATATGTAAGTAACATTATGACACATTCATATTTACTTACCTTAAAAAGCGATCAAAATTGGGGGGTATTAAACTATGATAATAAAGGGGGGGGGGGGGTATTCAATGCCAAAATACGGGTCTTAGTACGAAATTCCAGATATTATGTTATTATTGTATTACTAGATTAAAATTGCCTCATTGTTGTTATCAATGATTTTCGGCCCTTTTCTGAACAGATTTTGAATTATATACGTCTCTTTCGTTTTTTGGCCTTCCGCGACCTTTGACCTCGATTATCTCGTAAACGCCTCCTCACCTGGCTTATTACATGTACCTACCAGATTCGGATTCCTGACGAAAAATGCCTCTAGAAAAGTTAACGCAGATTTTGTCCCCACTCGGGTGACAATGCCCCCCTCCTCCCTCTGGTCTATATATATGATGCTACTTCGACAATGGATTGTATTTTGGGGGACAAAACATCTTTCACAACCCTCCCTGAAACGTGATTGTATTGAATCCTTTTTTATCAAGGGATAATTCCTTAAAATATCTCTTGAATTTGAATAAGCCTGCAAAATTTTCGTTTTACAATAGTGTAAAATGGGACTTCCTTTTGTATGATTTATTTCGATAACAATTGGTACATATGTAGAATTTCTTTCGGGCGAGGCTTCAGCAGCCAGGTTGGGATGGAAAAACACAGAAAAAACTTCAACACCTGACTTCCATTTCTATTATTCAGAACTGACAAACATTAATACAGCCGCAATTCGTATCTGGACAATGATTTCGATTATCAAGTCTCTAATTGTAACCCGACCCGAATATCTCACACTCCCCCCTGTTGACCTATACTGGTCAACACAAAACAGATATCTATAGTCCACGGTTACCTAGAAATCCTTACTTTGGATGTCACTTGAAAAATTCAAATAACCAGTTTATATTATTAATAAACAAACATGTTCACATTTACTGAATTAAAATGTCTATTTTAACTTGAAACTATCAGTGAATGAATGAAAAGTTGTTTAAGAGTCCACATCAGACTGTAATTCTTTGATCCACTGGCGACGGATATTCTCTCCAACTATAGCTGCTGAACGTCTTGGTCTCTGAAATAACTCCTGGGTATCCACCATCGAAACATCTGATGCATCAGGTGAAGTAGTTGACTCGTCATTACTTGAACCTTCATTAATTTCCATGGGATATAACAACTGAACCGGACGCCTCAAAGTATGAATTTGACCTGTCTTAGTCCTGATTTTGACTAAAGCTCCACGAATCTGACCATCATGGCTATCGACAAACTGGACGACTCGACCCAACTTCCAAAAACATCTGGGTAACTGTTCATCATGTACCAATACGACGTCTCCAATGGAGATTGTAATGTTGTTGGTCGTCTTCTTTAAGAATCGGTGTGCATTACGTAGTTCCAACAGATACTCCTTTCTCCATCTACGCCAAAAATGTGAAAGGATAGTTTGGACATGTTTCATGCGACGAGTTAAATCTGACTGTTTGATTTCAGAATAATCTGCATCCAGTTCGACTGAAGAAGTTCTATCTGGTAAGGTAAGTATTCTATGTCCACAAACCAAATGCGATGGGGTAAGTGGTTCATCAGTGTCGTCTGATGATGTATAAGAGAGTGGACGTGAATTCATAACAGCTTCGACTTCTGCAACGACTGTTAGAATTTCATCAAAATTCAAATTGGCTTGAAAGATTGATTTCTTGAGACATTCCTTAATTATCTTGACCAACCGCTCATAAAAACCTCCCCACCATGGTGCCTTGGCGAGATTATAAATCCACCGAATTTGTTGATTTGACATGAACTTCTTGATTGTGGGATCTTCCATCAACTCAAGAATCTCCTTTGAAGCTGGTTTAAATGTAGACGCATTGTCGGAAACTATTACATCAGGAACTGATCTACGGGAAGTAAATCTTCTAAAACATCTCAGGAATGCATTTGGAGTGAGATTTGACACAACTTCTAAGTGAACAGCCCTTGTTATGCAACAAGTAAATAGGCAAATCCACAGTTTACCTTGATCACTTGAGTGAACTGGTCCAATATAATCCAATCCAATGTAGGCAAAGGCTTTTGCTTCTTGTACTCTAAATTCTGGTAAGTCTGGAGACGGAGGTGGAAGGTATGGCTTTGAATGAAAACGTCTACAAAACTTGCAATCATGAATAATTTTCTTGATAAACTGACGACCCTTTACTATCCAAAACTTTGAACGCACCTCAGCAAGAGTTGATTTGACTCCACCATGAAGTACTTTATGATGTGCTATTCTGACAATCAAGGTTGTTATCCAATGTTTAGAATCTAAAATTACAGGATACTTGGAGGTATAGGGAAGTTCTGCATTTCCTAGTCTTCCTCTGCACCTAATTAATCCATGTTCATCCGTAAAAAACTTGAATTCAACATTCCACTTCTGAAAGTTGCTGCTAGATGACAACAGTTTCTGATTTTCAGTCAACCATAGGCGCTCTGCGTCAACAATACAGGAATCCAAGTCTTCTCGAGGGCTCCCTGGTGTATTTAATAATCTGCCTTTAAGACGACGAATGAATACTAAAACTAATCCAGTAATTCTCAGTAGCCGATTGTAATCACTATAATCTTCACATTTGATCACTTCTCCCACAGATCCAAAATGCTCACTAGGTATTAACATCACTGAGTCCTTACTTGATTTCTTCTTGACTTCAGACTGATAATCTTCTAAACTAGTGACTTCTATGTCTCCAATCTCGTCAGGAACATGGTATCGATACTGTTGACTCTTCAACCATATAGGACCTTCCAACCAGAGTTGTGTGTCTGTCAAAAATTCATTGGGATTCATTCCTCTGGATGGGATATCCGCAGGGTTGTCCTTTCCTGGACAGTGTCTGAAGCATTGTATAGGTAGCAAACTTCTAACTTCATTAACACGGTTTTGTACAAACTGTTTCCATTCCTTATCTTCATTTTTTATCCAAAATAAGGCTACTTTACTATCTGACCAACAGAATGATTGTTTGATGTGAATTTCTTGATCAAAAACTTGAAGAATGGACACCATGAGTCTGGACAATATCAAGATCGAGAGAAGTTCCAATCGTGGTATAGACTGCTGAACGAGTGGTGACACCCGAGTCTTTGATGCAAGAAATCTTGTAACAGTTCCAGATGCTGTAATAATTTGAAGATATACAACAGCACCGTAGGCCCTGGTAGAAGCATCCGAAAAACCATGAAGATTACATTCCAAGACATCATCTTCTAATAGATTATTGAAGTAGCATCGTGGTAAGTGAAATACCTCAGCCGTCGACATTACTTCCATCAACTTTCTAAATCGTTGAAGCAGTTCACCTTCTATTGGCTCATCCCATTCTAATCCTGCTTTACAAAGATCCTGAAACAGAATCTTGTACTGAACAATGAAAGGTGACAGTAGTCCCAGAGGATCGTAAAACTTGGAGGCCACACTTACAACATGACGCTTAGTAGGAATAACATCAGAGGAGGACCTTGAGATTGATTTCATATCAAATACCAAAGTATCTTCAGCGGAATTCCAACCAATTCCAAGCACCTTTTGATAATCAGCCGAGGTTGAGTTACCGAGAAATGATTTTGTGAAGCTCTCATCATCTTCTCTAATTTGAAACGAATCTACTATGTTTGATTCTACATCTTCCTCCGTTAAATTAATTCCGCTTGAGGTTTCATTTACATTCAGGTTTCTATTAGGTTCATGTTCCAGAATGTGGGTACTTTCTCTTGAAATACCTTTCTCTGAATTTTCTTCGTTTAATTTCATTTCCTCAGATTGAATTTCTTCTGATTTTAATTTCTCTGTTAATAATCTTGAGTTAGATACAAATTTCCGAAGACTGAATCCCCCATCTGCCAATACTGACTTTGCTTTCTGGTACAGTTTGTAAGCGGCAGCTTCATCCTTCGCTCCAGCAGACAAATCATCTACGTAAATGGACTTGAGAAATGTTCTGACAAATTCTGGGTCAGAATCTTTAAATTGGTCAATGTGTTGCTTGATTGTGGCGTTTAGAAGGAATGGACTCGATGAAACCCCAAAAACGACACGTGTAAACCGAAGGCAAATCATCCTATCATGTTCATCCATCCACAGGAATCGGAGTACATCTCTATCCTCAGGATTGACAGACACCATCAAAAAAGCCTTTTCGATGTCTCCTACAACTGCCACTGGATGGATCCTAAATCGAAGTAAGATATCAAAGATGTTCTCTGTCAGAGGCGGTCCAGCATATAAGCAATCATTTAGTGATGGACCGTTGGATTTCGATGAAGCATCATACACAATCCTAACCTTGGTAGTAGTTTTATCCCGTCTAACAACGGGGTGATGAGGAAGATAATGAACCTTACCAACTTCACCAACAGTGGGATCAGGAACTATTTCCACGATACCTCTTTGAAGCTGTTCTTCAATAACTGCACCATACTCCTGGAATATTTCAGGTTCTTGATTAAGTCGCTTTAATAGACTAGTCAATCGTCTTGAGCTTAGTTCAAAATTATCTGGCAGTAATGAATGTGGAGTTTTCCAGGGAAGATTAACTTCATATCGTCCTTCCTTAAATTGAACTGTTTCCAGGAATTCATCATAGATAGACTTAGACTTGATCCCCAGTGCTTCAAGTTCCCAGAAGCGTTTAAGGTCGTCTTCAAGGTTAGATTGATTCACAAATAAAGATATTATCTTGTTAGGCATCAGCAAGTTATGAGTCGAACTCTGTACTGGACCAGATAAAACCCATCCTAGCTTTGTATGCATGGCAACAGGTCCTTGCTCCCCCCGTGATGTTCTTCCAGTAAAAAAGTTCCATTGTTGATCTGCCCCAACCAATATATCGATCTGGATATCAAGGTCATCACTGATGTAATCTGCAAGCTGTAAGTGAGACAAATGAGGGTAGGTTTGTCGTGCTGCTCTGATAGGTTGATGACTAACTGGATCGCAAATGTGAGGAACAACAAAAGCAGAAAGCATGATATTTCCGTCTTTAGTTGCAACACAAACGTCGACAGCTTCCATGACTTGACTTGGAGTTACCTCAGATTTAGACCCAAAGGTATTGATCAAGACTGACTGTGTCCCTGTTACTGAGAGATTCAGATTCTCCTTGATGTTGGTACAAATGTAAGATCTTTGGCTTCCACTGTCGAAGATGACTCGAACATACTTCCGCAGTTCAGGATGGCTTGGGTTGAAAATAAATGCTCGCGCAGTCTGAAGCAGGATCGGAGTAGAAGAGTTGGTATACAGTACCATAGAGTTGTTTCCAGATGACAGTCGTTGTTGACCATGACCTTTGTAGCTATTACTACAATTTGACCCTGTAAATGTCAAAGGAGAGTTGATTGATTCATTTCCATATGAAGAATTGGTGAGCCTTGAATCCTGTGAGTAAGTAGACCTTGAATTTACTGAACCATTTCTTCCACTAATCATGCCATTTTCAAATGTTGACATAGTGTCGACTGGCTGATTTTCGTGCAATCGTTCATTCACACCATGAGGTTGATTTAAATTCTGAAATTGTTGTCCCTCATTGAAACTTCGGTGAAATGACTTATTTTCATTATACTGACTCTGTCTACTGTCATATGCTGGCCTACTGACAATGTCTCGACGAAATGTTGACGGAGTGTTAACTGAATTTGGACAAATACTAATGTGATGACTTCCTTGACATCTAGGACATCTTCTTCTGTCTGGACAATTTCTAACAATGTGCCCCTTTTTCAGACAGTTGAAGCATTTTCCCCAGCGTACTAAAACCTGTTTCCTAGCCGGAACACTTGTGACAATGTGACAGCAATTGGATGGATGATTGGACCTGCAGTATGAACATATGATCTGACTATTGGAATTTTGTAGGTGCTTGGTAAGAAGCGATGTAGCAGAACCAATTCTACTTCTTAACAGATTGTTCTCTGGTTTGTAGTTCTTCGCAGTCTGGTAAGTATTGGAGAAACTCTCCCCTGATGGGAGCTGATATACCCTTTCACGTGCTTCAAGTTCAAGAGAAAAGGTTTGTAAAATTGCATCCAAATTCCATTCTTCTCCTTTAGTATCTCTGCTGATAATCAACTTCATTTCTGCAGGCAATTTTGTCATGAAAACGGACAACAGCAAACAGCCGTACGCGTCTGAGGGCACCCCAAGGGATTTTAGGGCTCTCACCTTCGCTTCAACAGCATCGTATAATTTTCTTAACGACCTTATGTTATTGGAGGCTGATTCTATATATAGAAGTCCTTCCATGTGTTGGTTAATAATGAGCTGCTTGTTACCAAATCTATGTTTAAGTATATCAATAGCTTCAGCATAATTCTCAGAAGTCAGAGGAAGGCCTGCTATTGCATCTGCCGCAGACCCTTGTACTAAGGAATTTAGGTAGGTATATTTTTCTATGGTTGCTAGGTTTGAGTTATGTATCGCATTTTCAAAGGTATCCCAGAAATTTTTCCAATTGGCTAAATTACCATCAAACTTCTTAAGTTCCAATTTTGGTAACTTGAGTGTCTTGCTGTAGCTTGGTTGAGTATTTGTTTCCAACAGAGAGAGGTTATCACTGACCGGGACATCATGTACTGGCTCAATTGACGAAACACCTTTATTTAAATTACCCTCGCTTGCTTCATGGCGTGGAAGGGTTGTGCTATCATGAGTGGTAGGCTCTGTTTGTACCTGAGCTGTATTTTCGTTTGACAAATGTAGGCCTACAGAGGTTGCTTCACAGCTCGTTTCAATTCTTTCTAAAGCTGACTGAATTATTTCCTTATACTGATCCGTTTCTTCAATTTCTTCACTTATATTTTCCTCGTCTGTTGAATTCAGGATTTCTTTATCATACGTCAAAATTATCTGGGCCTTTTCTTCTAAGTTCCCCTTCAGACGAATAAGTTTAGGCATCAACACTTTGAAATTTATTTCCGATATAACTGATAGATTTTCATCGACTTTATCTATTAGTCTTTTTACTGACAATCTGTGTCCTTCACGGATCTTTAATTTTCGCTTAATACTAGGCGGCATGGCTTGAAATTTGAAAACAACAATCCACAATCAAATTGACAACCGCGTGGTGAGTTCTGTCGATTCAAAACGAGGCTCTTGTCGTAGTACGCTTTTTATTGAAATTTGACATTAATTTTCAGCTCACACCCGTCGGAAATACTTTAATTCACTTGAAAACCCATCCGTCTCGTCGGACCATGTAGAATTTCTTTCGGGCGAGGCTTCAGCAGCCAGGTTGGGATGGAAAAACACAGAAAAAACTTCAACACCTGACTTCCATTTCTATTATTCAGAACTGACAAACATTAATACAGCCGCAATTCGTATCTGGACAATGATTTCGATTATCAAGTCTCTAATTGTAACCCGACCCGAATATCTCACAACATACTTGTGTGGATCATTGCCAAAATTAATGGTACTGTAGGTGAACATGTATCTGGAAATTGTTTTAACAGCTATCGATGACAACAGCAAGCGTTCAAAATAACATGTTAGTTTCATGGTTAGCCATCCATGGACTGCCTTTTAAAAATAGATTATAGCTTGCCTTATTGTTAGGAGCTAATTGGTTTATACGAAATTTTGCAGGATAAATTGAGTTCAAAACAAGTTTTTGTTCCCATAAATATATTTTGGGCCTATTCACTACACTCCATTCCCCGTAAAGCAGAACAGTGTCAAGAAGGATCCTTAAAACTAAAGTGCTAGAAACTAATGTTTTACTAATCTACAGAATGATCTTCACTTATAACAACATTGTCACGTTTTCCGTCATTTCTGGGCATTGTGACCCCACCCCTTGTCCACATCCATACAAAGTACCCCATCTCCCTAGAAAACCAAAACCGCTGTGTGTCTATACCCTATATTCTTGTTTTAGAGATGCATTACTAGTCTACATCCATACAAAGTAACCCACCTCCCTAGTAAACCAATTTGGGCATTTTACACCCCCTCCCCCTTAGACACGCCCGCTCTGTCCAAGTGACACCCTATGCACTTATTTAGAGGTGCACAGTGCTAGAATTCCATGTTTTATTAATCACCTTTAAGAATATTATCATTTATATTTGCATTTTCGCATGTGCTGCCATTTTTACGCATCGTATCGTCTCCCTACACCCCACCCCGTCCCGACGCTAAACAAAACATGTATTCAATTGCATCCTATCTACTTATTTAGAGATGTAACATGCTATAAAACTATAAAATTGTCAACATTTCCACTAAATTTAAGACATTGCCTCCCACCCCCGCCCCCGTATTTTTGAAACACCTAGGGACGAAATCTACGCAAAACGCTGCTCCAGAAGTACGAATTATTGAATGTTCTAAGGCATTGTTTTATTTTCAGGGGGTATATGAGCATAATAGAGCTCAAGGAAATACTTCAGATTGACAGTACATCATACTTAAACGTATTTTTCGTTGCCTGGACCACAGATAAATTAATTGGTGTTGCCACGTTTCCATGGGAGAAACACGTTTTCACCATACAAGGTAGACTTTTATTTAAATCTCTCCGAAACAAACAAAAGAAGTCATAAATGGGGATGGCAGCAGTGGATTCACATAAAAACTGCATTTTGTCTTTATTTTTCAACATTGACCAATTAGCTTACTTTATTCCGATTTAAACATGTATAGCTACAGAATATCTACCAGTTGAACTAATGAAATAAAATGTGTTTGTGAGATATTCTGTAAATTTACATCTTTAATATCTGCCTAAATCGCAAAACAAATCGAAAGAGTAGTTTTAGGTAAATCCACTGCTCAGACATACTCATTTACGATTTCTTTAGTTAAATTTTCAAAATTGATTTAATGAAATGAGGTTCTCCCTTTTTCTCTGTATATTTATCCATGCATGTGAATCCATTGCTCAGGCATTTTGAAATATGATTTATTACGTTTTTAAAACTAATTTATTGGAATGGTGGCTCAGTAAGCATGGCATGATGTTGACTTGTTAACGTAGATAAATCGTGTTCGATCCCGGTATGGGCCGAAAACGTTCCTCTGGATTTTCCGGTGTGGTGCATGCCAAAGGGCCCGGTAAGGGACAGAACATAGTAGTCTCGATGGCCCCGTCTACACATTGGCGTGCACGTGGACAAATTTATTTCATTTCACTCTCACCGATTCTCTGTATATCTGCTTATTTGAGATTTAAATCTGAGTATCGATAAACGAGGTAACCGTTTTTCGTTATTCGCCAATATCGAAAATCAAGCAGAAAGAGCAGTTTTATGTGATGCCACTACTTAGGCATCCTTATTTAATATATTTTGTTCGCATAAGGAAACTGATTTCATCAAATCTGTTTTGGCGACATTCTGTAGATATACTATACATCCTTAAATTATTCCGTTTTGAGATTCTAGTCTAAATACGGAAAACGAGCTACTCACTTTTCGCTATTCGACAATACCGAAAACAAGGAGAAAGTGCATTTTTTTTGAAAGCCACTTCTTATTTATGTTTTTTTAGTTTAATTTTTTTTTTAGAAAACTGGTTTAATGAAATGTGTTTTGGAGGCATTATGTGAAAATACAATCTTGAAATTTTGTGTGAATCCACCGCAAGCTGTTTCACATAGGTATTGCGAAATCCTTCTTTTAAAGCTGAACTCGGGTTATAAAACTACAGAAATAATTAATTAAAAAAAAGGTCACGCCCAAAACAACCGCCATACTTGTTGTAATTTCTTGAACAATGGCCGTTGCTTTGGGTGGACATACACACAGCAGGCAGGCCCCGCCCACTTCCAGTGTAAACCGTGACAAGCGAAGTTTCCACATCCGGTAAGAGATATGGCCAGCTCTCTGAGTGATTGAAGCTTTTCCACTATTAGCTCACATAAATATTATTGCTACACAATTATTATGTCTGATCAGGGTCCGTATTCAAAGGTTTTCTAAAAGTTAAGTAAAAATACCTTGAATCGGTATTCAAAGGCTCTATTTTTCATTTGCTTGGCTATGTGAAAACTTAACTCCACACTTAAATTATGGAAAACTCACATTCGCCACAAAGCATGAATTTTCAATTTATGGACTACCCTCCACTGCCAAAAATCACGAATTTCTAACATCGTAAGCAAGTTATGCCCCCTTAAGAGCATCAACCATACTCTATTAAATTCTTAGTTTATATTACTATGAAAATGTTTGTCGAAACATTATACACGTATTGTAACGTTTGAAAATGGTATGATTGTAATTTGGATAAATTATGGTATTGTGCATCCTTGGTCGGAATGGCTGTTTTCATAGATTCCCCCCCCCCCCTAAAATTCCATCTCAAATACATTACAATAAATAGTGGCAGTATAATGATAGATATTGTAAACTTTAATTTTTTAACACAGTATCACGAATAGAAAAAAACATATTATTAGCAATACACAATGGCCTTTGCCTTCTAATTTAGACTGGACAAATCATACAGTGTTTTTTTTTTATATAAATCTATCATTTGCGAAATTCATAGATATTTTGTACGTACCTACATTTTAGATTTTCAAAGGCTTGGCACGGACGGTACTACGAACGATGCATGTTGCATTATATTTTAACTGAATAAATACTATCGACTATGTATAATGGGAATGAGATGTAAAAAAATAAATCATGCCTTGCTCCTAGCGGTAGTAGAAATAATTTTAAAAAATGTATAAATATCTTTGAATTTAACTTTATTATATGACAATTGCGGAAACATGATGAAGCATGTATACAAACATGATAGATGATCGGAAAAAGATATCCTTAACTATCTCGGTGGTAATAACCTTTTGGTCTATTATGGCACCACAACATCAAAGCTGCCGACGAAAAAGGTAATATGAGGCCAGCTACGCTCGGCGACATTGTCTTTGTTTCAATCTGAATCCCCTAACATTTAAAATCGCCACTACGGGACTGCTACTACAGCGTTAAAAGAAGTAATTATAATCTCACTTAACTTTAAGGTACCTCCCGTAGGTCACTTAAAGTTAAGTGGATATTTCTCACTTAAACTGGCCTTTGAATACCACTTAAAGACTTACACTTAAAAGTTAAGGCAGCTTAACTTTAAGGGAAAATTTGATATTGATAATGGTAATTTCAATAAATACAAAGATGAAATATATCCTCCTGAACTTATATTAAATAAAGAAAATTCGGGCACTATAAATGCATCTGTCCTTGACTTGGACATCAATATAATTAATAACAAATTTAAGGTCGGTATATTCGATAAAACGGACAAGTTTGGTTTTGAAGTAGTAAAATATCCGTCAGCTCATAGTAACATACCAGATACGACACTATACAATGTTTTCTATTCACAGGCATTACGATTTTTAAAAATATGCAACAATAAAGAACTATTTCTTTCCCGAATAAAAACTCTTAATTTTAAGTGCACGGCCAAAGGTGGTGCACAATTACGCATTTTGAAAGAAATTTCAAAACTTCCATTTCTTCAACATAATAAGTTTGACATTTCTTATAACGATATTACTGACTACATATTGGATAATGACTCTATATAAATTGCTTCTAGATGTCTAGTCCTATCTGGATTATTGCCCTTATTTTTATGCCTTTAGGATTACACTAATAACTTACTATTTCTTTAGCATTCCTGTTTTGCATTTCTTACGTGGGACATTATATAATAATTATACTATGGTTTGTACAATTGCATGGTCTTAAAAACTAATAGTTTTTTTATATTTCAACGTTATTTTATCTAGATTATCGCCCTTTTTTATCGGGAAATTGCACCTTCTAAACCACGACGTCATAACAACTATTACGGCAGATTCACGTCACGCCACTCAGTCAGCAGACGGCTCGGCTGTCTCCCTAGATAGTCTATATTCCTTTGCTTCTTGTAATCAGTTTTGTTTTTGTTTCTGTGACGGTTGTAATGTGTGTCCTAAATGCATTTAATATACTTCAATCCTTTTATTGATTTGATTTAGTTTGAACTAGGCCTACTTCTGATACATTTAACTATGTGGTTACTTGTGTAGCGGAATTTATACAACAATATACTTACATTCGTAATTCTTACAACATATAATAGATCATGACTCATGCTGACACTATATAATTATTTCTTTGGGTTGCATTCCCAGTTGTTTTCAAATTGAGTGAAGTCTGTGTCACCACAGGCCCGGGACTGTACAGCGCAGTGGACGCTTACGGCTAGCCCCCGGATCCATTCGCTTTTTTTGAATTGTTTGTTTGTTGTTGTTTTTTGAGTATGGTGTCTTGTCGCTATGTTTGTCTTTTGTGTGGGTCATATGTGGTGCACTTACTATTTGAATACCACCTGCCCTTAACTTACAGGAAGTTACGTATATTTAAGTGAAAGCTAGTAGTTAAGTGACTATCTTAGACTTAAGATATCCTTTGAATACGGACCCAGGTATTATATTACATTTAAATTATGACCAAAGATTACAGCTGGTCATTATGTAATAAACATGCCAAGCTTCCTGGACTGGTTACTTTTATGATTAAAAGACCTTGCGTAACACGGGTCAGCTGTGATGATAATGACTTCACTCGCACAGCTGTTCCTGATGTCAGGGCAATGCCAGCTGTTACTCGTGACGGTCTAATCAGATAAGATTGCTAATGTTTGGATTGGGAAATTAAGATATCATCAATTGTGTAACACAAAGCTGCCGACGAAAAAAAAATTGTCTTTATTTCAATCTGAATCTCCTAACTTTTAAAATCGCCACTACGAGACTACTATTACAGCGTTAAAAGAAGGCATTATAATCTCACTTAACTTTAAGGTACCCCCGATAGGTCACTTGAAGTTAAGTGGATATTTCTCACTTAAACTTGCCTTTGAATACCACTTAAAGACTAACACTTAAAAGTTAAGGCAGCTTAACTTTAAGGGAAAATTTGATATTTAACAGTGCCTTTGAATACCACTTGCCCTTAACTTACAGAAAGTTACGTATATTTAAGTGAAAGCTAGTAGTTAAGTGACTATCTTAGACTGAAGATATCCTTTGAATACGGACCCAGGTATATATTATTTTATATTATTTTTACTAATTAGACGAAAAACGTCAACCACGATGTACCTTTGCTCTAAAAATAACAGAGAAACTTTCTTACCTCAAACAATAACAAATCTGCCAGCAACATACATTTATGTCTTATTTCGTGAAATATTTGCACAACAGAGTGAAACACCAAATACTTTTCTGCGTCATAAGTCTAGTATTATCTTTCCAAAATATATCCAAAACAGCAATAAAACTGTAGTCCTCCCCATCAAATAAGTATTTTTACACTTTCAAATTCCATTGTTGTTATAAACATAATGACGATAAAGGGACGTTACTCCGATAAAGGATTAGTAATGTCCCTTTATTGGAATGTTAAGAAAAATATATGTTACGTCCCTTTATCGCCATTATAACATCATAGCGACATGAATAGAAGTGACCTTGGTTAGGCGTCCCATCAATCTTGTAGTGGGCGCCCAACCAAAGTCACTCGGCGTCATAGAGCGCCCATACTGATATAGTCGTTGGCTTCGTATTGCGTTCAATGGAAAGGGCGTCTTTGGCGCCCTTTAGGGGAGACGAGTTTTCCCGAAAGGCATTATGCATTATATGCGGCCCAACAATCACATATTGTCATCATGTCATTATGGGAGGTCCTTTGGGATTAGGTGCACCACAGATCACGCCGTTTTTGACGCCCCATCAAGTTGTGGTGTTAATCATGTGACTCCTTATGAGGCTCCCCATCATTTGAGGGGCGCCTCACATATAATAACATGATTGGCGAGGCTCCCATAAAACCAAGTGACATTGGTTGGGCGCCCTGTCAATCTTGTCGTGTGTGCCCCAACCAATGTCACTCGGCTTATGTGGCGTCCATACTGATATGGGCATGTAAGTCGCTGGCCTCGTCGCTCGCTAGTTACGGGCCTGTATATATAATTTTTGTTTTATCCAAAGTGATGTAATCTCCGTCCGTTTTTGTATGTTTATAAGTTATTTTAAAATTTAAATTCTCAGTTTTTCTTTGTGAGGAGTTCATACAAATGTAAACGATTTAAATCGTACCATATGGACCAGAAGCAAAGCATGACGTCCTCACAGACTCATTGGAATATCGAAGTCCGCCAATCCATGCGTAATTATGGATGGAACAATCCTACAATGTTTTATGTCGATCGTATCCGGTTAGCCTTAGACACCTTTCGAAGAGGCCCAACGATGAATATCGGTGCGGTGGCGCTTGGTTAAGTTAATTAGCACCAAATTCACTAAAAACAAAAGAAAACAAAACCAATTGAAGCCTACGATTGAAATTTTTCTGTCAAACCTACTCATTCCAGTTATCTCACAATTGCAAGACTTCTGTTCAATTACACCCTATCAATGATACCACCAAAGATGTGTATCGAAATGAAGCAAACATATCAATGTTTTCTTCTATAGAGCATACCTTTAATCCATCTTTGTAAGAGCCATGAAAATGATAACATCCACTAAACATAGTCCAATATGGCATTTATAAAATACTTGATATGGTCTATGTACATATTTATATAACCATTTTAAAAATTTACTTGTTAGCCCTTTTTAGAACTGGACAGTTCTTGTCCCGTGTTAATCACCCTTCCAATACAACCATAAGGCATTGCATAGGCATTCCTGGCTTTATAGAATACTACTTCCTAAACGTGTCTCTCACATAATCTGTGTATTGGTGTATTGGTCTCGAGAATAGATATACGAGGGAGTCTAACACAGAAAGAAACAAGAAATGCAAATCAAATGCATTTATTTTTCAACATAGTCCCCCTTCAATGTAATACACTTCTGCCATCGGTGTTGCAGTGCCTTTATCTTTGTCCTGGGTGTGTAGAAAATCATCCACAGCGGCAATGACGTCATCGTCAGACGAGAAATGCCTACCGGAAAGAAATTTCTTCAGAGTAGAAAACAGATAGAAGTCCGAGGGAGCTAAATCAGGAGAGTAGGGTGGATGCTGAAGAAGTTGAAAACCACAGTCATGGATTGCTGACATGACAACAATTAATTTGTGCACTGGCGCATTGTCCTGGTGGAAAATCACACCTTTGGTCAGCTTTCCTCGTCTTTTGGTCTTAATTTCTTACCTCAACCGCCTTATAAGTGCGATATAGTATCTACCGTTAATTGTATGACCCTTTTGGAGGCAATCCACCATGAGAACACCCTCGGAATCCCAGAATACTGAGGCCATCACCTTTCTTGCCGATGAAACAGTCTTTTCCTTCCTTGGGGTCGGCGACGTCACATATGTCAACTGTTTTGTTTCTGGCTGATAGTGGTGAACCCACGTTTCATCCATAGTAACAATTTGTTTTAGGAAGCGGTCGGTTTCAAATGAGGTTAGATTCTCTTCTGACATGATGTGTCTTGAACGCTTTTGATCAGACGTCAAAAGCTTTGGCACCCATCGTTCTGAAACTTTTGTCATTTCAAAAGTTTCAGTGATAATAGAATAAACTCTTTCCTGGCTAATACTAACTACCCCAGCTATGATTCGTTCAGTAATTCGCCGGTCATTCGTTATCAGATCATGAATTTTTTTTAACCCTTTCAGGTGTCGACACAGTTTTTGGCCGACCAGGGCGTGGTTCGTCTTCAATGGTATCTCGGCCACGCTTGAATTCAGTCGACCACTTTTTAATTGTCGCATATGAAGGAGCGTCATCTCCTAATGTCTCAACCATATTATCATGTATGGCTTTCGGTGTTAGACCCTTTTTATGCAGATACCTAATTACAGCTCTCGCCTCGATATGGTCCATTTTCTAAAAAAACCCAACATACCCTACTTGATTGTTATGACCTGTCACAACCAAACAGTTTAACCGAATGTGATGAAAGTTTGTGACAAGAGCCCGAGGAACATAATAGTACACGTGAAAAAAAAGTGGCATCGTTGTATTGCATGGTTTTCCAATCGAGGCTCACTACTTACCAATCAATCTCGTATATGAGTGGATGTGGATTTAATACTTAGACTAGGCTTCATACCATATTACTACTCATTACTCAATATGAGCGTAACATCTTTCTCTTTATTCGTCAATCATTACCATTTTAACGACGTCGACAATAGTCAAACCGTAGCATTTACCTCATCAACCATTCTAATAATTTTATCTTCATGTTACGTTTACTTATCGGGTATTTTTGGTAAGGTCTTCGAGAAACTTTTACTGTCAATTATGCAAAATAATTCCTATAAATATTTTGATATCGTAATTATAGAAAATTAAATTACATAAAGATAGAAGTTTGGAGGCGTGTTGGTTATTTTGTAGCAAGAAGGCATGCCATTTTCCTCTTGTAATCTGGATAGTTTTACTTTCAGTTAAATGGTATGGCTTCCCAATCCCAGTGCACCGAGGTGAAGTGTCTTATTGTGTTGGTCGAAAACACACAAATACGTTTTAATCCATACTAAACTCAAGCCCGGCATCTGTAAATCCCGTTTTTTGTGTCAAACTACCGGAACCAGTTTTATAAAAGCCATGGTGTGCTTACCCTTTTTCGAACACCTGATACTACTTTCATATGGCGGAGATCACATAGCTATCACAGTTTTCTTTATAATTAAACAATCTGTTTTGTTTCAATGGTCACAGCGCCGTATAAGTTTACGTATTCTTCCAGTTACCACCCTATGTCCACCAAAACAACCATTTACTCGATACTGTAATAACTAAATAGATTGTATCTTTTTAAAAACGAGTTGTTTTTGCAGGTGGAACGGTTGTACAACCAGAAACATTTGGCATCCCTGGTCAGATGGACAGTCTTGTCCATGAGATTGGACACAATCTGGGTTTATGGCATGTCCACCATGGTGTATCTGAGGTGAAATGTGGCGATCCTTGTGAAGAAACTACTCCATCGATGGTACATGGAGATATGTGTGCTGACACATTACCTACTCCTAAAAACCAAGCATGTCATGACCCTATGCCTTTAAAAGATATATGTGGCGCGCTTACCACATATAAGAATACTCCATTTAGAAATTTTATGAGCTATGCAGGTAAGTTATACACTTGGTTTTCCTTAAATCTTAACACTAAATAGAACAAAGATATCTTGTTGAAGGACTGTCACTAACTTTCCTTTTCCCCCGTCTAAATGGTTAATAATTTTTATATAAAAAATATTTATATTATTTTCCGCCAACTGGAATATTTAATCTGTCAGAAATGTGTGATAAAAAGGCAACATTTAACAATTTTATTTCTCAGGTAGACCTATTATAAACTGTAAATTTGTGTCATCAGTCATTTCATGTAATGTCTAAACGAATCAGTCATTACGTGAAATGCCTGTGGGCGCCAGGCAATACTTGTAATGACTGAAAATTCCAGTCGTTACACGAAATGACTACAAATCATGGGCAGACATTATGCAAAATGACTGAAGTACTGTTCCACCACTAAATTCACCGTAAAACATTTATTGACTTCACATCCAACGTTGCAGAATATTAATTATAACGAAATATTGATTCTTTTAAACACAATATGAATTCGTTGAAACGAAATATTAATTTGTGCAACGTAATATTAATTTGTGAAACGAAATATTAATTTGTGGAACGAAATATTAATTTGCGAAACGAAATATCAATTTGTGAAACGAAATATTAATTTGTGAAGCGAAATATTGTAAGGTTACCGACACCCTGTCCGTATCGGCGCCTACGATATAATAAATGCGGGGTGGGAGGGGGAAGATCGCCAAAGGCTGGTCTTGTCAGGATCTCCGAGCTGGCGTCTGATATTGTTGTTTCCCTTTTGTCTATCCATGCGCCCCCATCCCTCGTCCATGTATACTTCCCTAGCCCAACTTTCATGATACGGGATTCTCTGAAGCTAGTCCCAATGATTAAAGGGGGATAACTCTTCATTTCCCCAACCCCGTAAGTAACGACTAAGGCTAGTAATACGTTCAATATGCCTGTTCCTTTATTACGTGGTAAAGGTTAAGATTTATAAATAACATAATAATACACTTAATCTATCATACATATTCAAACATGGGTGTCCGGCGTGGTGGGAGTCAACGGTCGCGATTCCTACATTATAATTATGGTGATAATAATGGCGGCATATTTATACTCGACATACTACTAATACTAACTACAATACTAGTAAATACAAATAGTAGTAGTAAACGTAATAAATAATACTATTCCCGTTCGTAACATTGCATTATATTATATATCCACGTTGAATCGCAGATTGATTCTCACCTTTCTAACTAGTAAAATGTCGGAAGAGATAAAAGATTTCGATTGGAAATGCTCCTAGTATTGTTTGGAATATTTGGATGATAGTTAGCCGTAGTATACGACGAACCGTTGTCTGCCCTTACGACGTTCTAACGTCCCTATATATAGGAAAATTAGGGTATCACGTGACGTCGTTAACCAATCAATAATTGTCCTTTTTCTCACGGTCGGCACTTCTTTGACAATTGAAGTGTTCGACGTTAAAATGGTCCACTTAAATCATAAATCGAAGTTGTCCGGTTCTTGTCCGTTTTAATTAAATGTGATAAGGAATAATTTGAAATGTACAATGAAAAGATTTATTCTAAACAGACAAAATGGACAATAACTATGGACAGCGTAATTTTATCTAATGTGACGATACCCCGCGTAATTATTCAAGACGTAAAAGGTAACAAAATAATCCAGCTTAACTACGCCACCCTCGGCCATACAACATATTAAAAACAGACATAATTATTATAGCAACCAAGATTAATTACTAGTCTTGGCAATGATGTACAATAAACATAATCATTTAACAAATAGAAATATTATGTAAAGTTCTGACAAGAGTCGTGCTAAGATCGACGTGACACGAAAGATGGACGTCTACGTTGTGAAATATGAATGTGCTCGTAAATAATGACTATTCTAGTGTACAATTGAGCGTTTCGGAAAGGACTATTCAATGCTAATATTAATATTATGTGCACAAATACGTGGAAGATTATTCGAGAGGCTAACAAGTAAGTAACACTTGTTAGTTTATACAACAAATTGCTTGAAATGGTTTGTTTACACGAGGCCTTGATTTGACATCTTACACGTGGGCTGGCGATAATCACGCTAAATACTAGTAACGAAATCCTCGACACATACTAAGAATGTAACATACAATCTAGCACTTAGATAACAATAATAACAAGCAAAGAATACAAAAAGATAATAATATATATACAATAGGGAATTCTATATATTACACTCTCCCCACCTTAATTTCTTAATTCCCCTGAATTATAACAATGTACAAAACTAATCAATAAAAACAGCTAACAAACATGGTCGACAGCGACCCGTAGTGGTATCT
This sequence comes from Patella pellucida, assembly GCA_917208275.1. NCBI lineage: Eukaryota > Metazoa > Mollusca > Gastropoda > Patellidae > Patella > Patella pellucida. Next base: position 41,570,048 of record OU795038.1, on the reverse strand, counting down.
CCATTTCATCAATTTTCACCAGCGCGTCGTCAATAGGTCTACCGGCCACCGCGGCCTCCAACATCTGGATCAAACTTTCGTCTTCAGCTGTCGATTGGTCCTTTCCCTCCGAGATTCTTCTCAGAGCCGTATAGAGATAAAATCGGTATTGACCTTTAACATACGTGGCGTTGTTACTTTTCGTTGTGTCTGCAGTTCCGGGAAGGACCAGATAGCTGTATTTGGTAAGAAGGTCTTCCTTGGGCCTTGGCGTTGTTATGCCCGCACAGAATTCTAGAACGGTTGCGATGTGCTCAAAATGTTGGAGCTTTCCTTGGGCGCTCATGTTCTTCCAGCCCCGTGGTGGCCACATGTACTTAGTTGGAGTGGTGATCAGCTCAACCGTCTCCTCTCCGGTCCACTCCCTTCGCCCCGCCGGGAATAAAGGCATCCCTCCGCGGCGCAGCAGAGTTCGTGCCCTCTCACGTAGTGTTATCCCTTCCGATCTCTTCACGCTTTCCTGCCTCCTCCCCTCCTCTAATCCTTCATGTACTCTCTTCTCCACCCTCTCCTCTAACTTTTCCCCGACTTCCCGTTTCCTCTCCTCCTCCACTCTCTCCTTCTCGACCCTCTGTTTCCTCTCCTCCTCTTCCTGTCTACTCTCCCTCTCTAACCTCTCCTTCTCAACTCCCTGTCTCCTTTCCCTCTCTAACCTCTCCTTCTCTTCCTGTCTCCTCTCATCCTCCAATCTCTCCTTCTCGACTCTCTGTCTCCTCTCCCTCTCTAACCTCTCCTTCTCTTCCTGTCTCCTCTCCTCCTCCAGTCTCTCCTTCTCGACTCTCTGTCTCCTCTCCGTCTCTAACCTCTCCTTCTCTTCCTGTCTCCTCTCCTCCTCCAGTCTCTCCTTCTCGACTCCCTGTTTGCTCTCCTCATCTTCCTGTTTCCTCTCCTTCTCTAACCTCTCCTTCTTTGACCTCTCCTCGTCCCTCCGCTTCTTCTCCTCCTCTAATCCGTCCTCCTCCTCGTCATCCCCTGTCTTCATCCGCTTGCTCTCCATTATTGCCTCCTTTCATTCCTCTTCCGTTTTCCTCTTCCGCAGGTCCATCATCTCTTCCTCAAAATCTAGGGTGATGTCCTCCTCTAAGTCCAGTGTGATATCCGATGTAGACGGCGTTGGTAGAGGCGTCATCGGTCTAATGACATCGAAGAGATCCCCAGACAAATTAATCTCTCCCAGGTGGCACATTTTTATTCCGAGGGCTTGCGCAGCGGTTTCAATCCAGGAAACTCTATCTTCCTGTCCAACAGTGTGGAAAACACGAGATTGTGTTTCCCCCACTGTCGGACGTCTTCCATGTAGGGAAGCCATGCGCCTGGCGAGCGCCTCTACGGCTTTCGGATCATTAAAGATCGAGTCCTTGAGGTATACTTTTAGGTACCTCTTCCCTGCAACAAGCGTCGCCTCTGAGCTACCCATGTTCAATTTCAGATCTTCCGCTTCCCAGCATTTGATGGTCGATTTTGTCGACGGGGGCATTGTCATCGGATTGCTCCATCCCTCGATCCACTCCTGTTTCGTCCGTGCCGGGTCCTTTACCTGGTCCAAAAAGGTCAGCACTTCCATCCGGGCCTTGATGGCTTGTTGCGTGTTCTCCCCGGAGGGAGCGATCACCCTGCGGTAGTCACTGGGAAAGATGGCCATCCAAAACCCATTGTTCTCAGAAAAGAACTCAAATGGCATTAACTCCAACTTGCTCCGGTGGTGGGTCCTGGCGTGGTTCTTCAAGTCGACCATCTTCCGAAACTGGGTCTCCTCCTTGCACCATACACAAACTAAGCTCAGACGCTGGTGTGTCTTGGCGGCCAGATGGTTCTTCAGCAGCCTGGTGTTTTTAAATGTCTCCGGACATAGATGACACTTGACCTCAACTGTCGATGGAGGTTTCATCCTGAAAGAAAATAAACCATTTAAAAATCCATAAATCGTATCACTCCGGATGCGACTCTTTTACCCCCCCCCCATTCCCAGCATTGTTCCTTTGACCTTCCTTTATATCACCACTACTCGTCCACTACGATTACTAACACCATTGTTCCTAACTCATGTTTATAAACCTTCCAACTTATTATCGCCCCCCCCCCCCTTTTTTTTATTGTGAAACATTTATCCGTCCAGTTGCCGGTGACAGCTCGATTATCCTTGTCTGGTTAATAATTTAGGCATCCTCCAAGGATTCAACCACCATTTAATCGCCCAGGGCCCCGGGACCACGTACAACCCAGTTCACTCTATGTCTACAGATACGAGCCGAACCGTCGAGTATCCGTCTTCTTTTAGGGATAAACGAAATCGTTCGCGAGCCTTAATGCGTCCATTTAGGTTCCTTAAAAATATTACGAAATCGTCTATTCCAATATCTCGAGCTTAGACGACAGATTCCTCCGTTCTAGCCTACCCGTTCCATATAACCACTTTTCATAGAGCTATGCACGTGTCCGTAATATCTCCCTGCTGATTATTTCCCTAATATTATTCTCCTAAGACCCCAAAGGATAATCGTTCTATTCCCCGCAGACTATCCCAGAATTCTTGTCTCCTAGAATTCCCGATTCTTTAAACCAAGTGGGTGGGTTTCGTCCCTTGTAGAGAAGTAACCGGTCAATGTGGTAGACCTTAGCCATTTGTTTCTTTGATCGTTTCACAAGATACGTGAGGTCGTCGATTTTACGCATAATCACATAAGGACCCTTCCATTTAGAGGTCAATTTAGTACAAACGCCTACTTTCCTGTATGCGTCGTATAACCAAACGGGTTGTCCCTCTTTAAATGACCTCTTAGTAGCCCGGAGATCGTAGTGACGCTTTTGATAATCTGAATTTCGTTTAAGTTTTATTCGAGCTAAGGCATGGGCATTTGATAATGTATTCTGTAAATTTTCCACGTATTCTTCGGCGGTTTGGGCGTCATCGTGAGGCCTAGGTATAAGGGCTTGAATAGGCATTACGAGGTTCCGTCCTAAAGTCATAATGTTCGGAGTCTGACCTGTGCTCGAGTGCATGGACGACCTATACGCCATCATAACTTGAGGTAAATATTCGTCCCATCTCCTTTGTTCATTCTCACAGAAAGCGGTTAACATTGTGGCTAATGTCCTATTAAATCTTTCCACCGTACCGTTAGCTTGTGGATGTTGGCTACTAGTTCTGGTCTTGTCAATCCGAAATAGATCGCACATTTCCCTAAAGAGTTTAGACTCGGAAACAACTCCCCTGATCGGTATGGATTTGTAATGGCGTCCCAAAACGACATATAAATTCGTTGACGACTACGGTAACGATGGTTTTACTTTCTTGATTAGGAATAGCGTAAGCTTCTGTCCACTTGGTGAAACAGTCGCATAATACTAGAATAAATTTATTGCGATTTTCTGTGATAGGTAGCGGCCCAAGTATATCCATCGCGATCCTCTCCATCGGTTCTCCGACTAAATATTGTCCCAGGGGCGCCTTTGAAGGACGGTTCGGCGGTTTCCGTGCCGCACAAACGTCGCAACTTTTGCAATACGATCGTACCGACTCGCCTATTGTCGGCCAGTAAAATGACTCCCTTATTCTTCCTAAGGTTTTCTCAGAGCCTAAGTGTCCCGCAGTAGGTAGGCTATGATAGTATTTTATTAATTCCTCTATGTGCGATTTAGGGACAAGTAACTGAAGCGAGCTCGATGTCTCCTCATATGACGACCTATATAACATCCCTTTATCGATTAAAAATCTATCCCATTGATTCCATAAAATCTTAAGAGTTTAAGTCCCGGCCGAAATTCGATCCCATTGGGGCCTAGAATTGCCATCCTCGATCTCCCGTAAAATTATTCCTAAGTCTGGATCAGAAATCTGGGCCTCTCTGATTTGATCGGGTAACCAACCGTCTAATGCTAGCGCGCCCTGGACTCCTGATTGACCCGAGCGCAGCTGAGTGACTCGCAAGCTCACAGTAGATGGTTCGTCTTCCACGCAACTTAGGTCATCCTCATCGCTATCGCCCGAGTCGTTGTCGTTTTTCTGTTGCCGTTCGCAAGCTCCACACGGTTTACGCGATAATGCGTCCGCGTTGGTGTGTATCCTACCGGCTCTATGTACGACCGTGATGTTGTAAGTGCCCATCTCTTGGAGCCACCGTGCGGTCTGCCCTGTTGGTCTCTTTAAATTTCTCACCCAACTGACTGCTGCGTTGTCAGTTCGCAGGGTTACCTCCTGTCCATACACGTAGGAATGAAATGTTTTTAGAGCAAGTATAACGGCCAAGAGTTCCTTTCGTGTCACGCAGTACAGTTGTTCGTGCTTGTTCATCGATTTGCTCATGTACGCAATCACTCGTTCCGCTCCGTTTTCCATTTGCGAGAGGAAAGCCCCGACGGCTCGGTCACTTGCATCCGAATCAATGATGTATGGTTCCCCGGGTCGTGGGTATCCCAAGACCGGTGTACTTGTGAGTGCAAGTTTCAAGTCGTCAAATGCTAATTGGCATTCATCTGTCCAATTAAAAATGACCCCTTTCTCGCATATCTTATGTAGCGGCCTAGCTTTATGTGCAAATCCCTTGACGAATCTTCGGTAATACGAACATAGACCCAAAAAGCTGCGTACCTGCTTGGCAGACTTAGGTAATGGCCATGTACGGACCGCGTGTGTCTTTTCGGTATCCGTCGATATCCCCTTTTCTGAAACAATATGTCCTAAAAACTTAACTTCCTTTTGAAATAATACGCATTTTGATGGTTTTAATTTCAGATTGGCCTCTTGGAATCGCTTGAAGATATTTTCCAGACGGGAGATACCCTCTTCAAAGTCTGAACATGGGGAAATCACATCATCCATATATAATAAACATTCCACCCACTGCAAACCCCGTAACACGTCCTCTAGTAAACGTTCAAAACTCGAGGGTGAATTGACAAGTCCGAACGGCATAACGGTGAATTGAAAGAGCCCTAAGCTTGTCGAGAAAGCGTTTTTTTTCTTGTCTTCGGGCGACATGCCGATCTGCCAAAAACCTTGGTTCATATCCATAGAGCTAAACCATTTGGCATCTGATAGCGAATCCAGACAGTCGTCTACCCTAGGCAATGGATAGGCGTCCTTTACGGTGATCTCGTTGAGCCTCCTATAGTCAACACAAAACCGTACCTGTCCGTTCTTTTTCGTTACAAGAACAATATTCGAAGCCCATGCACTGCTGGACGGTTCTATAACCCCCCTATCTAACATCTTTTCTATTTCGGCCTTTTCAATTTCCCTTTTCCCAAAAGGTAATCTCCGCTTAGATTGTCGTATCGGAAAGGCGCTGCCTGTGTTTATAGAATGAGTCACCCTGCTGGTCCTACCGATATCGTCCGCGGATTTTGAGAAGACGTGTCCATATTTCCGAAGCAGTGCGGAAAGGACACCACGCTCCCGATCGTTTAAAAATTCAGAGCTCCTCTCTAAAAGGTCTTCCAAATGCTCTGGAAATTGGTCAATGTCGGCATTAGCTGTACTAGAAAGTTTAGTAGCCGCGACTCGCTGCTGGTGTTGCCATTCGATAAACGATTCGCATGTTCCGATACTTTGACGAGGGTTAAGAGTTATCGGGTGGTCTCCATTGTTAATTATATTGACAACGTGTCTCTCGGACTTGGTTGAGATTACGCCCGAAATTACATGGATATCACCCTGAGTATCATCGCCCTCAACATATACGTCGTCGGTAAGATGTTTTATCCCTGGTATATCCATCGGTAATATTACTCCAGATTGCGGGGGTATAGTAATTGTTTCCCTGACCTCTAATCTACAAATCATGTTTGCCGTTCCCCCTACCCAACACTGTATTTCCTTATGGTCGGCGACTGTCAAGACCATTCGTTTATAGCTTATTTTGTTTACATGGGCGAGAAGAAAATCTTGCCCTAATATCCCGTCCTGCTCGATGTCGCATACAATAAATTTTATTTCGAATAATAGCTCTCCGAAATATACGTTTAATTTGGTGAATCCGTAGGCGTTAATTCTGTTCCCATTTACATCGTGTATATTCATATTACAGGGAGTCATGATAGACTCATTGTTTGGAAGTCCGTTGTAACTAGTTTTTGACAATATCGAGGCCGTAGAACCACTGTCGATAAGAAATATTATATTTGTGTCCACAATACGACCATTCGTGTAAAACGCGTTATCCCAAGTATGATCGATCTCCCCTATGTGTCCCGTCCTTGCATTGCCTGTATTCAATCCCCTTTCCGGCCTTTTAATCTCCGCTAACCCTTGGCCTACCGGGTTAACGGTCGCCCGTTTCCCTGTATGTGTCCTGATGAGCCGGAGTTTCGGTGATTTTGGGTGCGTTTGTTCCTATAATTTTGATCATATGTCGGACAATTTCGAACGATATGGCCAGGAGCGCCACAGCCAAAGCAGGTTATTGGGCCAAAAGTATCGGAATCTCTTTGATAAAATGTCTTCCCATTAGTTTCGAGACGTTCCAAACGCGCCATTATCTGATTTAAAGCTTCCTCAAGCTGATTAGTTTGTGTCTTATCCTCCTTTTCCCGCGTCCCCTGACCTCGATCGACACTGCGCGTCTCGTCGCTTTGTGAAATTGCCCTAACGATGGGTTTCGTCCTATCGCCCATCTCCCCAACCATAGACTCATATCTTTCGATGACGTCTACGGCCTCAAGGACGGTTCTACAATCGCGATCTATACATCGGCATTTCATGTCGATAGATAGAATTTTATACAACTGATTTAACGCTAAAGCCTCTTGAGCCATTGCATCCAGATTACAGTATGCCCTTTTCGCCATTTGCCTTATATCGTCTCCTAGTGCGGCAATATTTTCCCCGGGTTGCCTCTTCCTCGTTTCTAATTTTGATAGCCACCTGTTCTGGTGTTTAGAACTCCCAAATCGTTGGCTAAGTCGACCGATTAAGATCTTGAAAGTGCACTTCTCTGCTGCGCTTAAGTTCATATAGAACGTCCTTGCTTGTCCCCTTAAGCTAGACGCTAAATATAAAAGCTTAGTTCTATCCGACCAACATCCTAATTCAGCGCAGTCATTAAAGTGTGACACGTATTCCTCTCAGTTGTCCTGACCGTGAAACGATTCGGGTTTTACGGTACATATTTGTTGATGAGGACGTTTTGGGCGCTCGAAATCGGCTTCTTCGAAGTCCATTTCGCCCCTTCCTCTATCGCGTCGCATCATTCGTCGACGACCTTCGTTCCTTTGGTGATCGTCGGGTGACCCTACGACTTCTTCGTCTTCCGATTCGTCCGTAAATATATCTCCCTGTCCCATCGCATCGTTCTCCTGGGGCTTTCTATGCGGTCAAAACTAACTTCGGGGTCCGGTGAGAGAGTACTCGCTTCCGCCAAAGCTCTAATAAAAGATTATAAAATTCATTTTTAGCGATAAGATTGTGACAGTAAATGGTGAAAGTAAAAGTAGGCCCAGTAGGCGATCAGCATTTAAAATTAATAATATTATTATTCCCCTTTTTTTTATATGTTTAATATTCATATTACATTCCAACAACTCCCTCGGAATATTGAACGTATTCCAATAAAAATCTATCAACGTTTATACATATTTACAGGTTCTATATACAATAATTGTTTCCACCACGTCGGACAGCTAATTTAAACTCATGACAGGTCAGGTCTTGGATCCGTATCACGCAAAGAAAAAACTTTCCATCCCACTTCTGACACCATTTGTAAGGTTACCGACACCCTGTCCGTATCGGCGCCTACGATATAATAAATGCGGGGTGGGAGGGGGAAGATCGCCAAAAGCTGGTCTTGTCAGGATCTCCGAGCTGGCGTCTGATATTGTTGTTTCCCTTTTGTCTATCCATGCGCCCCCATCCCTCGTCCATGTATACTTCCCTAGCCCAACTTTCATGATACGGGATTCTCTGAAGCTAGTCCCAATGATTAAAAGGGGATAACTCTTCATTTCCCCAACCCCGTAAGTAACGACTAAGGCTAGTAATACGTTCAATATGCCTGTTCCTTTATTACGTGGTAAAGGTTAAGATTTATAAATAACATAATAATACACTTAATCTATCATACATATTCAAACATATTCAAACATGGGTGTCCGGCGTGGTGGGAGTCAACGGTCGCGATTCCTACATTAAAATTATGGTGATAATAATGGCGGCATATTTATACTCGACATACTACTAATACTAACTACAATACTAGTAAATACAAATAGTAGTAGTAAACGTAATAAATAATACTATTCCCGTTCGTAACATTGGTCTTTGGTCCTTTTGATATTTGCGCATATCGGATCGTAACTTCCTGAAATAATGCCCCTGATTATACGCAAAATCGCCTTTATTTAGCTTGTGGTCTCTCTGGAGGTCACAATAATTATCCGATTTAAAAAATCGTTTGATTATATCACCGTTACAGGCTAAGGAAGGTTGAGTTCAAATTTCGGGAAAATAGGACCAAAATTACAATACAAAATGGCTGCTGTTTGTACGCGAATACTGTTAAAAAATGGTATTTCAAGGTTGTGGACCCTGTAGAGGTCACAATTTTAATTTCGATTTTGATGAAACTTAAATTGGGTGTTAATAACCTAAATATCTTGATACTTTTCGATATTTGCGCATATCAAATTGTAACTTAATGAATTATGGCCTTTCGGTTTTGCTTGTTCTCTATCCATCTCTCGAAAATTTTGGCGTATCCTGCCTGGCAGCCGCTGGTAAAGTGTTATTAAAGTCACCTTATGAAACTGACGAAGAAACAAATGACAAAATGAAATGAAGTTCACACTCATCGACTTATTCCAAATGATCGTTAGACTAAGTAATGCACAGACTCGCCATTATAAGGGTAAAATGATACCCGGGGTCAAACAGCAAAGTTACTACAGCATCACAACAAAGTCAGTAACGGTTAAATCCTCCTCTGTTTGCCAAACAAGCATTGATCCGACGTGGCATACTCCCAATGAGACGTTTAAGGTCATTTTGGTCCAGATTGTCCCATTCCTGTTGCAACGCAGCAGCAAGTTCTTGGACATTGGCAGGACGTTGTTGACGTTTACGTAACCTCTGTCCAAACATGTCCCAGAAATGCTCGATGGGGGAGAGGTCGGGACTCCGTGCTGGCCAAGGTAATGTGGTGATGTTCTGTTGTTGGAGGTAACCTGTAACGATCCTTGCCCTGTGACATCTTGCGTTGTCATCCTGGAAGATGAAACGGCAGCCATGACGTCGTGCGAACGGCGCAACATGGACTGCCAAGATGTTGTCCTGGTAGTACTGGCCTGTAGCACACCCTGCAACAACATGTAAAGCCGTTCTTCCAGCAACAGTCATGTCTCCCCACACCATAACAGAAACACCCCCAAATCGATCATGTCTGATGACGTTAACGTCTTGGAACCGCTCGTTTCGACGACGCCACACCCTCCTACGCCTGTCCAAAAAATCCACAGTGAACCTTGACTCATCCGAAAACATCACATTGCTCCAGCGTCGATTATCCCAGTGTTGACGATCCCGTATTGCCCGAATGTGATGATCTCTCAAACAAGGGATCACGCGAGGACCCCTATGCAGTCGATTCCGAATGGTCTGGCCACTCACTCTAACACCAGTGTCTGTTTGAAGACGAGCGCTGATCTGATTTGCTGTGATGACACGATTTCTCAAGGCCAAGGTACGGATAAATCGATTCTTGGCTTGAGTTGTGGCCCTTGGTCGACCTGACCGTGGTCTGCCAGTACAGATTGTGTATCACGGTATCTGGACCATAGCCTGCTTATGACAGACTGAGAAACATTCATCGTCCGCGCCACAACCGCCTCTGTTGTGCCGATCTGAAGCATGCCAAGGGCACGTAACCTTTCATTTTAACTTTGCATATTTAGGGTTGTAATTACTTCCAGATAAAAGTAAAGGGTTATATGGTGAGATACAGAATGACAATATTTTAAACTATGGACTAGTATTGTCTGTGAATATCTTTTTAATCCAAATGAAGGATTTACATGTTAAATGAGCTTCTGATATCCGATTTTTTTTTGAACATTTGTACACGAATCGTGTACCATAATGCGCTTTAGCCACAGTGGTATTGAGAGGGTCGAGGCTAGAAACATTACACCAAATCAAACGGAGTTATGTAGACTGGAAAAACTAAACGCTAGAAATGTGCACTCAATTGACATTGCTGGCTTATTTCGTCGAACATAAGTGATTTGAAATTGGAGTAAAAACAGAAACCATTGAATGTAAATCAGATTATATACATTCATATTACAGTATTATATGCGTTGCGACTCACTTTTGTGACTTTCTATGTCCTAATATTTAGCGGTTTAGCTACTTTAAATATTCATGAATGTCTACCATTTTTAGACCAGCATGAGCGTAGTCCTTACTAATCACATCTCTTTTTATTTTATCTTGCACCTCCCATATAAAATTGTATAAAAGTTTGTTTAATGTATCGACAATATAATTAGGAACATTTTACCCATCAATGTCAAATTTCGTAATTTCCAGTTATTTAATATGTTTTTTTAATTCATTAAGTTTATTGTCAAAGTTCAACTGATTACGGATTTTTGTGTCAAATGAAAAATGAATGCCTAGGATTTTAATTGATGGGTACATAGTTGTAATAAAAACATTTTGTCTTCCTATACTTCCCAACCAACTACACTCGCTTTAATTCTAATTTTGTTATTTGCTGTTCAAGGTCAGGGATTTTCGAGTTAAGATCGAATGCTCCAGTTTTTGAAAGGTTTACCGATAAACCTGAAATGAGTTTAAATTGATTTAAATATTGTAAATTAATATATATTGAGCATGCTTATGGGTAGATTTGGCACTCATCAACACTGTTTATATTAAAATAATTTGCTTACTTATAGTCCAGCTTTTTAATCAGCAAGGCAATTAATTGTGTCACATGAATGAAGAGTGGAGTTATTACTCTTACATCTGTAAACATTTACATGTACTTACCACCATCCAAAGTTTGTGTTTTATAATATAAGAAATCTTTTGTTCGTATTTCGGCACATTTGATATATGAGTAGATTTTCTGGCATATTATGCACACAGCTGGAAGGACACCACTGGTAGACGATGATAACGGTCGATGGGATCTTATAAGATCTCTTTTTTGGTGATAGAGTCGAAGGACTATATGTGGTCGGGTCTCCGGTGCTGCTATAGGTGCCGCCCTTTTTAAGGCTCTCTTTTTTGATCGCTGGATACCTTGTTTATCACAGAAGCGGGAATAGCATTTGATGTGATAACCATGGCATATACCTTCGATGCTTCTTCTTTTGAGCCTACGAAAAGTTAAAAATTAAGAGCCCACCTTTGAATAAAGCTTTGAAAAAATAAATACATATGACTATGGCCTAGTTTTCAAAATTTGCAGTATCTAGTCAGTATGAAATAGATCTCCTGCAATATCAAAATAAACTTAGATATTGCTGTAAACATTTATCTTCAACATGTCATTATATTTTACTGAGACAGATTAATAAGGGTATCCAGGCAACTCATCCCAATATAAGACAACTCACCCCAATATAAGACACTTATCCCAAGTTAGAAGACAACTCATCCCAACTTTAAAAGGCTACTCATCCCAACTCTAAAAGACTACTAACCCCAACTTTAATATAGGTTATGAGACAACTCATCCCCAAAAATATAAGTGATATTTGTTTCAAAACTCAGACAAAAACCAAATTGATATTGTTTGTTTAATCAAATTGATATTCTAGTTTTAATCAAATTGATATTCTTGTTTTAATCAAATTGGTGATTACTGTTTGTTTTATTCAAATTGATATTGCTGTTGTAATAAATTGATGATTACCTGTTTGTATTACTGTTTTAGTACTTGGGTGTTTTAATGGATTGTTTTATTTGTTCATCATGAAGCACTTCAAACAAAATCAATTAACAAAACAAGGATTAACTAAACTGAGTTGAAGTATTTACCCATATTACAAGTTAATTAAATTGGTGAAGCACTTCAAATGTTAATTAAAATGGTTTGAGTAAGTGTCAAAGCTGGGGTATTGCATAAAAATACTACAATCAAATATTTCTGTACTATATAAATAACTGGCGGGATAGTGGAGTTAGAAGGAGTCGTGATCAGACGGGCTCGGCATCTAAACACCATTCTGCCAAAAATCTACGGAGCGGGATAGTGGGGTAAGGGGAGGTCACGAGAAGACAGGCCTGGCACATAAACACAAATCCCACAAAAATGACATCTATCAATCCAGAAGCAGAAGAGATCATCCACCAAACGATATGCTTTTATTAAATAAAGGGAAGAACTTCCCGCTAAATCCTAATCCATTGCCTAAGGCCTCAATGGAAAGGTTGCAAAATCATATTCTAAAAAACAGGTAGCAGCTGTGGCTCTCATATGTCTTGTCTGCGATATCACTTAAGTGGAAGCAGACGTTAAACACCAACTAGATAGATATATTTCTGTATCATTTTTCAAAATGTCTTTTAGCTGCATAGTTTGTGAGTCCATGGTTCGCCCAAGACAGGAGGCTGTTCAGTGTGACGGCTGTGACCGATGACAGCATCGAACATGTAATACTGGTAAGTAATTGTATTAAACTCAACACTATTGTACTAAATTCAAAACTCAACACTATTGTGCTAAATTCAAAACTCAACACTATTGTACTAAATTCAAAACTCAACATTATTGTACTAAATTCAAAACTCAACATTATTGTACTCAATTCAAAACTATTGCATTAAAATTAACAATATTGCATCTTTCAGATATATCTAGAGTTCAGCACCGTCAGGCCTTCAAATTTATTTAATGCCCAGCACCTGATGAAACCAAGAGTTTTACCATTTTTTCATTACCAAGGGCAGAAAGTACTAGACTATCTTTACCTGTAGACAGACAGAGTGACCAGACTACGTTCCATTTATCAGTTCGCCCTGACCTCGATATGCTGAACATATTTTACAGACCTTCCACAAATTAGAAATTAGAAGAAAAAGCCACGACAGATAAGATTAAAGCAGTATTACACTACATTTTCAAAAATTGGATGACAGACAGCGTATAGACACTTCTGATATGGAGTATATTTAGTAGGACAATTCGCAAGAATAAAGATGTTGAGGGGTGGCATAGTAGAATGAACCAAAAGGCCAGAAAGGGGAATCTGCAATTTTACCTTCTGGTAACTCTACTTTACAAGGAAGCGACACAGCTTACAACGCAAATTAAGATGGTTTCTGGGGGCAAATTGAGACGGCACCAGCAAAAACACAACCGATCAACCCAGTTCAAACTGTTCCAACTATGGAACTCTTATTCAAACGAGGAAATTACACCCAACCAGCTACTGAAGAGATGCGGGGGGATACTTGGACCAAACTAAAGAAGAAACATACTAGTAAAACGATAGAAGAAGAAAACATATTTATGTATTAGTTGATATTATCAGAATGAAATGTATTATTTAATAAATTGTTGATATAATAAATTCTTATATAAGAAAATGTATAATTTAATAAATTGTTGAAGTACTTAATTCTTAAATAAGAAAATGTATAATTTAATAAATTGTTGAAGTACTAAATTCTTAAATAATGTATTATTTAATAAATTGTTGATGTAATAAATTTTGTGATTTTTATTTGTAACTTGGAATGAGTGTTGTTTTTTTAAAGTTGGGATGAGTAGTCTTTTAAAGTTGGGATGAGTTGTCTTTTGTTTGGATGAGTTGTCTTTTATATTGGGATGAGTTGTCCGGGATGAGTTGTCTTTGGGATGAGTTGTCTGGCATTCTTAATAAGCTACCGGCATAGGTTGTTTCAGAATCCATATATAATTTAGTATTTATTGTATTTCGTATGCAAATATAGGCTAAATAAATACTGTTTAAACCAAAAATGCGCCTGTTTAAAAATGCATAGACATATAAATAATCCGTAGGACATGTCAGTGTAAGAAAGAAAGAAAAAATTAAAGTGTACTTTAGGCCTACCTTCAAACACATCACGATAAGAAACGGCAATTTTCTGCTCTCCTCCGTCGAGATTTTGCCACCGAGAAGCGTAGTTCACAACAGAATACCAACTGGTATCACTAAACTGAACTAATTCGTCAGGATCCTTGATAGCTTGGTGAATAAGGCACTTAATACTTCGAGAAACTTAGTCAAGATGACGAAAAAAACCACACGCGGTTTTGTTGATATTTACAACAGTGCCCGTAATGATGATTTTTCTAACTGCTGATTGGCTAAAATCCCGGGTCCTGAACTTCTTCCAACCTTTTCACCGGCGCCTTAATATGGCGGTGAAAAAGACAAAGTCCGCGAAAACAAAATAGTTAAAAGTTATACAAATATTTTGAAACAGTCACTTTTGAAGAAGGCGTTGTGAAGATATGTCATTAATCGTTTTATGTATTTTTGAATTAATCTGTAAAGAGAAATTACCGACTCAAAGCCATTCCACTAGAGTGAACAATAAGTCACTCCAGTCCACGGCCTATCATATGTTTATACAAGGTTTCCAGTATTTCCTTAACATGTTCAAACTGTGTGATGGTACTTTGATTACCGGCACTTCCTCCTGTGTTCGATTCTAGATGTTTATATTCTATAAGAAGGGATTACTTTAGTGATTGTTTGACTTTTTGTTTTTGTATATACTATTTAATTGTACATACTTTAATTTTATATTTCAAATAGTCCTACAAAACTTGTTTGTCACAGTAATCAAAATATTCGTTTTTCCAATTTGGTAATGAATTTATTATTAATTTTTTGTAACTTTGATCAGAGACTATAGATGAGTTAAATATTCATAAGTTTGGGCAACGTTTAAACTCTGATATTTTCAAGACTAACTGTATTGCGGAATGATCATTAAGAAAGCATGGGATTATTTTCGTATCTTGAATAATTTGTAAAGAACTTTTGAGATGGTAACCAAAACCAATTCTGCTGTGTATCGGAGGAGACTTTTTTTCCAAGTAAACTGTTTGATATTAGGATATAAAGCTCTAAATCTATCAACTAAATTTAAATCTTTAATAATTTTAAATGGAGAAATTGCCTTATCACCGAAGCGAGAGGTTGTGTTTGAGAGGTGCTCTTCATGCTTGGGTGATCACTATACATCAAGAAGGATTGTCTTATGTCTTCGCGGATTCTACTTTTGTGAAAGTGCTCAATTAAAAATGATTTGTGATTTAGCAGCATTGAGAGAACAAATTGGAAGCTATACACATAGGATAGCATCAAGGAAAATACAGACTCAAGGTTTATTTTTACATAATATGTCTCTATCTTTTATTTTCGTCGCGAGTGTGCTACTCTTAATGGCAGGAGATGTGGAAAGAAATCCAGGCCCTGCAACAAGACAAGGCCAGATATCTAAAACTGGTGAGTTGGTTTTTAAATCTAGTGAAGATTTGATAAAAGATCTTACCCAGGTTGTAATTGAACTAAAAGAAGAAGTAGCAAGTTTGAGAGGGGAAGTGAGGGAGTTGAATTTAAAAGACGAAGTGGCGAATTTAAAAGCAGAGGTGTTAGAGGTTAAATCAGTTACTGAGACATTTCAACATAAATTTGATATATCTGACAATATTTTGAGACAGAAAAATTTAATATTTTATGGAATAGAAGAGAGGAAAGACGGTCAAAAGGAGACTTGGGACGAATGTGAAAAACTGGTCAGACAGGTGTTAAGAGATGAACTAGAACTAACGAGCGCGGAAGATGACAGTTCAGTTTCTATTGATCGTGTCTACCGAATCGGTAAAAAGGTTTTGAACTCTAATCGTCCGCGTCCAATCAAGGTATCTTTTCACAGGCTACGAACGAGAGATTTGATACTAAACAAAGCTCGACAACAATTAAAAGGTTCAACTTTTGGAGTTGCGGAAGATTATTCAGAACACGTTCGATTAATCAGAAAAGCACTCATCCCTAAACTTAAAGAGGCTAAAAAGAACAGTGAGAATTCCGTCGTCTTAAAATTTGATAAGTTAATTGTTAACAGAGACGTGTTTACGTTCGACCTGCAGACTAAACAAATTGTCCAAGTAAATAAATAGCCATCAGAATTAAAACAATATCATGAGAGTGGCGATTAAATTTTCTACTTGGCGATAACTTTGGCGATAAAGTTTTGGGGTACTGGCGATTCTTTTTAAGACTTGGCGAAAAAAATCCTTAAAATTCTAATCGTATTTATCCTTGATTGACCATAGCGGCATACTATAAATAAATCAACTTGCTGATAAATCCCGAACGTGTCATAAGTAATACTAAACAATTGTTTGGGAATAATGGTTTTAGCTGATTGATAATTGCAGATAATAAAGCCTATATCTAATCAGTACTCATCATATTAATCAACCTTAACAAATGGAAACAACTGTCTTACCTGGTTATGTTATGGTTAAACCTATGACGTTGCCAATACACATTACGATGTTACGACGGTAACACGGTGTGTTCCCACTTACCCGACAGGCTGTTAATCCTTTGATTGATCTAAAAACTATAGTCTGTTTAAAAGTAATCACCCAAGAACTGTTCACTAGTGTTCAGCGTTAATGAGTTCTTAATCCCTCTTAATAAAATTTATTAACCAACTATTTAATGACATTTTGAACACAGTTCATGCCGCTGTTATGATTTCAAACATGAATTCCATGCACTATATTCATATTGTCGATCTGTGTCTAAATTATATATTAGATCTTTATAGAGAAGAGAAAAACAAAGTCAAATATATCATTGAACAATCAAAAGTTTCCTTCTACAATGAAAAAATTCAAAAAAGTGCCAACAAACAGAAAGAACTATTCTGTGTTGTTAATAAACTGATTGATCATTCCTCCTCGACTGTTGTCTTACCTGATTGCACTGATAAATGTCTGCTAGCAGAAGAGTTTGCAAACTTCTTCTCCGATAAAATAACACGTATACGAACAGAACTTGATAAATCTAACACTTCCTGTGATTCTGTACCCAAATATGAGACGCCAACGGAAGTGTGCATTGACAATTTCGATTTAGTTAGCGAATCTGTTGTGTCAGATATTATTAAATCGTCAGGTCCTAAGACCTGCCCTCTTGACCCCCTTCCCACATCTTTACTAAAAGAAAACCTTAATTTATTCTTACCTGTGATTACTGATATCATAAATTCTTGTATCCAAGAACGAAAGGTACCCGATTGTTTTAAAGTTGCTAATGTCGTTCCAGTTATTAAAAAATCAACTTTAGATAGAAATGTGCTAAAAAATTACCGTCTTGTATCAAACTTAAGTTTTATCTCCAAAATTTTTGAAAAATGTATAGCCAAACAACTGATTGAACATATTGACACACACAACCTTCATGATAGTCTACAGAGTGCATATCGTAAGTTTCACAGTGTTGAGACGGCGCTTATTAAAGTGCAAGATGATATATTAAGGTCAATAGACAATAGAAACTGTGTTCTTTTAGTACTTTTAGATTTGTCCGCAGCCTTTGACACCATAGATTCTACTGTCCTGCTACTAAGACTTCAGACAGACTTTGGTGTCAAAGGCTCTGCACTTCAGCTACTTGAAAGTTATCTTACTGATAGAAAGCAGAGGGTTGTTATCGGTAATGTGACGTCAGACTATCATAAGAATTTATATGGAGTACCACAAGGATCGGTCCTTGGACCCATTTTATTTACTCTTTATACTGCTCCAGTTGGTAAAATTGTTAAAAGACATGGTCTTGACTATCATATTTATGCTGATGATACCCAGCTGTATTTAAGTTTTAATCCTTTAAATGCGAATGAGCATGCTTTGAGCAAATCTAATATTGAGCAGTGTATCAATGAAATTAAATTATGGATGTCTGTAAATTTTCTATGCTTAAATGGTGATAAAACTGAATTTATTTTGCTTGGATCTAATCATAACCTCAACACCATAACTGATTCCAATTCGATTAAGATTGATGGAAATGAAATTACTCCTAGTAACTCTGTTCGCAATATTGGAGCTTATTTTGATAGTAAAATGACCATGTCTAATCACGTGAACAATATTTGTAAATCCTGCTACTTTCATATCCGTAATATTGGCAAAATTCGTAAATTTCTTACCCCGGATTCAACTAAAACGCTTGTTCATGCTTTTATTACTTCAAGACTTGATACTTTTAACTCACTTTTATCCGGCTTACCCAATAAATTAATATACAAATTGCAAAAAGTTCAAAACACCGCTGCACGACTTATTACCCTTACGAAGAGACATGATCATATTACTCCCATACTTGAACAACTTCACTGGCTTCCCATTCCATATCGTATTCAATTTAAGATCCTTTTAACTGCTTATAAATGTATTTATGTCATCTAATTGAAAAACAAACAAATGCTCGCAGTCTCCGTAGTTCAAATGACGTTTATCGTCTCAAACCAAGATCAGCTAGAATGGTTATATATGGTGAAAGATCGTATTCATTTCTAGCCCCAAACCTGTGGAATGATTTAAAACCATCTGGTTCTGATACTGATATTCGTTCTAGCCCTTCAGTACAATCTTTTAAATGTGCTCTTAAAACTTACTTATTTAAAAAGGCTTTTAATTAGATATATATTATTTTATTATATTGCATCTTTTTGTAGTCTTTTAGTTGTTTTATATATTTTCTGTTTTACTGGTATATGATTGTAAAGCTCTTCTGAACACCGTTGGTGGAATTAGCGCTATATAAATGTTTTAATAATAATAATAATAATAATATTTTAAAATGGCAAATGTCCAGGTTAATATTCGTTTTATCTCCAATAATCGAGGTGGCCGATATTTAATACACAATGGTTACAAGTTCAGTATAAAGTCAAGCAGACCAAATGCCGTCCAGGGGCAATGTGGCCGCCCCCAATAAGCACCCCACCCATACCCCCCTCCCTAACCTTTCTTGAGCTTGTTTGAGCTTTTGGCGACATTTTATTTTTCACTATTAAAAATTATTGCCGGGGCTAGAGCCCCCTTAGCCCCCCCCCCCGGCTCCGCGGCCCCTGATGCCGTCCATTGGAATTTTACAACAATTACTTGGCAAGCTACTTTAAACACCAAGAATGATATCTTACCACTGTTGGATCCGAATACAATCATCAACCAGATAATGTAAAGATTAAAATTGATACGTTTTTGTCATCCATGATGGATTTGGTAAAAACTGACCACAGACCAATGCCAAGTATTTATCAAGAACAAATAACTAGTAAGTAAATTGTGCCATGTAATCTTGATGAACCTTATTTCCAAACTAAAAATAAAATGTTTCGATATTATTTCTATTTAGTAAGTTCTATAACGTATATTTGTTTATATTGTTTCAGGTCTATGCACTGAGGAGGTTACTGGAGTTATACAGCCTGTGCCAACTTTTTATTCCATCCATTCCGCCTTATAACGCTCACGATTCAAAATTTTACTAACATTACCTAAAGAAAGTCAGGACATAGAACTAACAGAATCATACCAAATAAGTGACAAGCAAACTACGAACAAATGTTTCAGATAATATTAGATATAACCTGTAACATTGGTTTAAATTTGAACCCATCAACAATATTTCCAGATTTTGAGACCGCAGCACACATTGCCACAAGGATTGTTTTTAATTCTGATGTTAAAGGGTGCATGTTTCATTTTCGCTAGGCCATTTGGAAAGCTGTTCAACGTTGTGGACTCAAGACATTATTCCGGGACAACCCTCTTATAAAACAATTTGTACGCCACGCATCAGATTTGCCACTGATAAGACTGTGTGATATCGAAGATTTTTGGTTCTTTGTTTTGGAAGCTGTAGATTTAAACATTCCACAAGTAGGGCGCGGTTCGCTGATTATATGACGGAGCAGTGGGTTGATAGCAATGGCCGTAATGTGTGGAACCATTTTGATACAACAGGGCCCCGTACTACCAATCACGTAGAAGGTTGGCATTCTAAGTTGAATAAAAAAAACAGCGTGCCATCCTAATATTTATAAGTTCATTAACTTAATAAAACAAGAACAATCCTATGTCGAAATCACCATTTCATAGATATTATTTGGTTGTACCAAAAGGCCTCGAGTTAAGAAATATCGACAACTTGATACAAGAATTGAAAATTTGAAAACAGTTGTTAAATGGCTCTTTATTGTGAAAATCGGTATGGAACAAATATTTTCTATTTAGTGGGGTTGTAAAATTATTGTCATGTTGTAAGGCATTTATTTGCTGTTTAATAAAAGTTAAATGTGTGTATTGTAATGCATTTTTATATGTGTAAATTGTAATGCATTTTTATATGTGTAAATTGTAATGCATTTTTATATGTGTAAATTGTAATGCATTTTTATATGTGTAAATCATTTAATGTTATTTAATAAATATTAAATTTGTTAAAATCAATATGTGTAAGCTATTTAATGTTATTTAATAAATATTAAATTTGTTAAAATCAATATGTGTAAGCTATTTAATGTTATTTAATAAAAGTTAAATTTGTTAAAAACAATACAGTTTTAGTCTTAAAAGAGATATGGACTATAGTTTATAACACCATTGTTCTAGGATTAACTCTGAATTAGCGGCAAAATTTGACATCAAAGCCTGCCGGGTAGGTGGGAACACCCCGGTAACACACATATTTATATAAACATTATTTTTACCACTTATATATATCACGATACTTATTTTCCTTATCACGAATAATATATTTTAAAGTAATTACTACAGTACTAGTTATTATTATGGTCAATACTTTTAAGCTTATTATTGAAAAACTATCACGATTCCTTAATTTATCATGAATAATAAAGTTAGTGATCTAAAGTAAATACTAAGATTTGGATGGAAAGACTATATTTTAATTACAATTACATATTTGCCAAGATCTTTCGGCCTTACGGCGTCTTCAGAGCTATGTAAAAAGACAATAGTGTTTTTGGTATATAAACCTGAGAGTTGAATTTAGAATCTTTTAAATATATATATAAATATATATAAAAGTTGTGGTAACAGCTCTCAGGTGATATAGGCCAGTAGCCGACACCTAATAATATCAACAGAAAAAACATCTTGCTCCAGGGTAAGGAAATGTAAAAGATCTTTGCTTTTTCTAATACAGATATATATTCTGATTTAAAATGCGAACAGTTCTGCAGTATTTTGTATGTAGCGATAAGAAATTGGTGGACGATTTGATGAGAAATGCTACACTTTTAACCATATATGGACATAGATATTGGTCACGTGTGCTTAATTAGCCAATCGTTAGTATGTAAACAAAAATAGCACGTGGTTTTATTTACACTATAGCGAATGCGTGCAGATGTAACGACATGGCGTTTACTGTGTGGGAACATTTTAAGATAAATAAAACCCTACAACGCGAGTTCAATCCGTCTGCCGAGTATAATAAGAATTAAGATAACCACAAATGTAGTTCTTACATTTTAATGCGAAGAAATATAGTTTAAATCGTAAAATAAGGGTGCTGCTGGTGTACTTGATAAATATATTTGACCCAATTTTACAAGATCGTTGCATTGGACGTACAAATGACTATGAGATGAGACATTTAGATACTGTTTCTTTTGGTGATTGGGGTGGGGTGCCTGGGCTGGAAGTTTTACCTAATTTTATAGGCATAGGGGGGATTTTTTGACTGGGGGGGGGGGGGTGTTTAGTGCCAAAAAAAAAGCAGTATTTACCATATAAAAAAAATGTATTTGAAGGCCCATGACAGGTTCTACAATAATAATATCTCTTTTGAGATGAATAAGTTCTTAAGTTCTAAATCATCAATAAAAGAGAACTAAATTTTATTTACTTGTAATTGTAATAATAAATAAAATTTATAATATACACAACTAAAAACAGTTGTTTATGTATTTGTAACTCATGGCGTATGGGTTCGATGACAGTTAGGGGGCAGAACCCGAAATGCCCGAACATTTTTTAGTTTTACAGGCAGCGGTGTCGATTTTCCTCGAGAGGCGAAGAAGCGAAGCTTAGCTTATATGCCCCCCTCCCGCAAAAGACAATTTTGGAATATTTGACGACTCCAAACACGTTTTCCTGCTATTTCAGCCGGTGAACAAAGCAACTTCAAAGTGGTCTAATATAGCGTAATTAAGGTGGCTGACTTGAATTCCAATCAATTGTTAACAGTCCAGGAAATCGGGGACCGTTGGGAGAAAATTTAACTGCCACAAACTCGTTTTCCTTCTATTCCAGACAGTGAATACAGCAACCTCAATTTATTCTAATATAGCCAACCTGGCTGACCCGAATTCCAAACCACCAATCAATAGTCGCGCGGTATGGGGGCCTCACACCCCACCCAAAGAAAATTCAGAAAATTTAATGGCCGCAAATGCGTTTTTGGCTTTTCTAGCCCATGTAAGCAACTCCAAAAGTATCCAATGGTTTTGTAACCAAAATCTCACTCTGAATTGCAACCATCCAATTCACAAATAATATTCAATACCTGAAAAATGTCGCACAAAGTACAGTGGCTCCAGACAAAATAATTTAATCCATAGTCAACTCAGTACAAATTCGTGATATTCAATTACAAGAAAAGTAAAATTAGTGTTTCATTAGGGCCTCGATGACAGTTAGGGAAGCAAAACTAGAAATGCCCGAAAAATTTCCGGTTTATAGACAGCGCCGCCGGTTTTCTTTGAAAGGCGAAGAAGCGGGGCTGATATTGTATCCCCCCCCCCCCCAGAAAATTTTGGATTATTTGACTTTCGGAAACGCGATTTGCTGTAGATGAAATAATTTTTTTTTTCACTTTACCCGTCTGCCCGAAAGTTTAAATTGCACACATTCAAGAACACAATATTTTTTATACAACTTTTACAAAGTACAATTGTGTGCCCAAAATGGGGGGGGGGGGGGGGGGGGGTCCTATGTTGACTACATTGCAGGAAAATTATCTATGATTTTCCATAGTTGTTTCTCCTTTTGAGTCTAAAGGGTCTAAATGTGTTCTGGCTTTTTTGAAAGGGTCATACATGTACATGTAGGTCTACGAAGTAGAATGTTAATTACATGTACACCAATTAAATCTATATTTGTAAAAAAAGATAATAAAAATAGGTAGAATTTAATAAGCAAAATAAAGCACAAATTAATTACAATCTAGAATAGAGTTTAAGACATAAAATAGATGCGAATATAAGGCACAAATAAAAACCATTATCGAAAAAGGGTGAAATGTTTATATCACAATATCATCGTCACCATCACTGTAATCACAGTTTTCATTAAGATTGTCCTGCTCCCAAAGGTTCTGACAATTTGAGCAGTGACATAATGCATTGTAGCAGACCTCTTTATAGCCACACAGTCTTTTCCTCTAATGTGTAATAAAATATCCTCATCACCTTCCACTTGTGCAGCTTTACTAACTGACCTGAAAAATCGACGAAGAATACTTTCCTTGATACAATTTTTATAAATTAGCCAGCGACGGATTCCAGTCTTTTTTGCAGAAGGGAGTCTGCCAGGGTCCTTTTTATGGAAATCTGCATTGTCGTCTCTAAATTACATGGGCATACATACAAATTGAGCGTTTTAAAGAGATAAATCATTTTTAAAACGATGAAGGATCACATTGTGATTTAATTTTATTGATGCTAGGTATTCATTTTATTTTATGCAGTTGAGCAGGGTGGGGTTTGGACACTCCCCCTGATTAGCCCACCGGTAGATGAAATAATACAGTGTGCTATGTGGGGAAATTTGGTCTGAGTAGCAATTGAATTCCAACTTGTCAAGGGTTCTTCTATGTGCAAAACAACGGGTACCGGTACACAAGATCTCAGCTATTATCCCATCTAGCTTGCCTATTCTTTGACGCCCCGACATGAACATGTACTCCTGCACCACAAGTCCACAACCAAGGCCGGCAAATTACATGTGATTGATAAATCACCTGGAACTTTCTCAGAAAACAAGATTGAATCCCCAACCCCGGGTTAGTGAACCAGCATTTCACACACTAAGCCACCAATCATGACTTCCAAATTTAAATTTAAAAAAATAATTTTTTTTTTTTAGTGAAGCCAAGGCCTATATAACTATCATTCATACATTTATGATAGACTTACCAGCATCTTTAGTTTCAGTCAGAACTAATTTATCTCGTTTGAACATTGGTGATATTGCCTGTTTTTCCTCTTCATTGCGGCTACTACAGGGTGGTTTCACAGATTTCTTTTCGACTCTCTTTCGAACTAGTTGAAGTCTTGTTTTGTCGGTAAATTTCCGATAACACAGCGGGTGGAAACCTATGGCTATGTTCTTTACAATCTTTAATCTTATTTCTTCGAAGTCATCGGACAACAAGTTTTTCATCTCCGTCTAATGACAGCTATTCTGCGGCGCATGTTCTAAATTTGTCCCATTTGATTTTAGCAAAAGCTTTTGCCCCTTCCACTGGTGTAGATTTGACGTGAATAATACATTCTCTCGTTCTTTTTGCTTGTTTTTCTTCAGCTTTGTCTATGTTTAACTAAACTTTCAATTAGTCCGCCATCTTTAACATAAACAGAGCGTATAATTGGTCGAATCACGTCACATGACCGGTTTTGTCAACAAATAACCGAGGCACAACAACTCCCCTTTTGTTTGATTGGGCGGAGATATAGTGCGCGAAATTCGAAAACGGATTTTATCAATACAGCTCGATAATTCTACAAGAAAAAAACACTCGTTAAACTAAAATGTCATAACTTACATATTCTAGCTCTGAAATGTTACATTTCTGTTCGATGGAGCAAAGGTGACACGATATTCGAAGTCAGCTACTGGCCTAATATATAAATAAATAAGATGTTTGAAAAGAAAACAAACTACATATTTCAAGTTAGCGCTTTCAGTTCCATCGGAACCTCCTCAGACTTTTTAATATGATAGCGTTATATAAACATAAATAATAACAATAGAAAGACGTCACGTCCGACGTTTACAATAAATGTTGAGTATACTACTGTTATTAATAATTTAGGTTGAAATTTAGTTACATACACAATGAAATATACATTTGTAATGAAATATATTTATAATTTAAACTACACCAGTGAAACTTTAACATAAAGTTCGGGGTTGTATTTCTGTATAAACATGCTTTCTTTTATTTCTAATAGCGCTTGATTTGCTACATTTAATTTCTACATAGAGAAAACAGTGTATCTACCTCCGCCACAACGATCTAGATGTTCGCTCACAGGAATAGTTCTATTTTCTGCGTTTTTAATTTGTGAACGATGGAGGTTCATTCGTCTACTTAATTGCAATTCTGTTTTCCCTATGTATCTGCCCGTACAACCTGCGCATATCATCAAATAGATTACATTATTTGATTTACAATTCATATTTTGTTTGATTTAAATATCTGGTGATTTGTGACAGTGATAGACTACCCTTCGATAATATCATTACATGTTAAACACCGATTATCATTACATTTAGAAACTGTGGGTGTAGAAGATATGGAATCAAATTTTGAAGATGTCAACATTGTTCGTAAACTATGTGGTTGTTTAAGACTGTTAATTACTGTGATTCGATTAATAATTTTGCTCATTTTTTTACTATTTTGAAGAATATGACGGTGTTTGTCATATATCAATTTACCTCTCTCTCGTAATGGATTGAAAGTTGTAACTAAAGCTATTTCCTTATTAGTTGAAACATTTTGGTAAATTTTCGGTTCTCTTAATTTTGTCTGATCAAAGGAAGGGCCTTTTTGTTTCCCTCCAAAATGAGTTTGATAGGATAATTCTGTCGAAGTAGATAACCTTTCAATTCGTTTAGTCTGGCGAGTTTAGTTTGATGGTTCGATACAATTGTGCACACTCTTCTAGCTAGACTAAACGGAATGTTTCGTTTTGTATGGGGTGGATGACAAGATTTGAAATTTAGGTACTGGTGTGTATCTGTACTTTTAAAGAATAAATCTGTTTCTATTGTACCTTCTGCTGATAATTTGACTGTTACATCCAGGAAGTTTAAAGATATATTACTCTGTTCGATTGTAAACTTTATACTTTGGTCTAATGAGTTTAGTAAATCAAGCAGTATTGTTATAGTTTGTTTGTTTTGCTTTAATATAAAAAAAACAATCATCGAGAAATCTTTTCCAGTGAAGTTTTGTATAGTTACAAAAGCTGGCGCCAAAAGTTATATCTAGTTTGGTGTACCAAATTTCCTCTAGATATCCCAAGGACAGAGTAGCATACGTAGGCCCTACTTTCGTTCCCATGGCAACCCCTTTTATTTGCCTATAGACCAGAGGGAGGAGGGGGCATTGTCACCCGAGTGGGGGCAAATTCTGAGTTAACTTTTCTAGAGGCATTTTTCGTCAGGAATCCGAATCTGATAGGTAATAAGCCAGGCGAGGGGGCGTTTCCGAGATAATCGAGGTCAAAGGTCACGGAAGGCCAAATAACGAAAGAAACGAATATAATTCAAAATCTTTCCAGAATAGGGCCGAAAATTATTGATGACAGCAATGAGACAATTATAATACAGTAATATAATAATAACATTATATCTGGAATTTCGTACCGTACTAAGAACCGTATTTTGACATTGAATACCCCCCCCCCTTCATTATCATTATCATAGTGATTGAGTTTAATACCACACAACTTTGATCGCTATTTAAGGTAAGTAAAGATGAATGTGCCATAATATTACTTACATAGTTGAAGAGGGTAATAAACAAGCTTTTCGCTGATATGTAACATTATATCTGGAATTTCGTACTAAGAACCGTATTTTGGCATTGAATACCCCTCCCCCTTCATTATCATAGTAATGGAGCTTAATACCACCAAACTTTGATCGCTTTTTAACTTTAAGGTAAGTTAATATGAATGTGCCATAAAATTATTTACATATTTGAAGAGAACAACCAACTAGCTTTTCTGTGATTTTAACAATGTCTCTGGAATTTCGTTCTAAGACCCGTATTTTGGCATTGAATACCCCCCCTTCATTATCATTATCACAGTAATAGAGCTTAATACCACCAAACTTTGATCGCTTTTTAAGGTAAGTAAATATGAATGTGCCATAAAATTATTTACATATTTGAAGAGAACAACCAACCAGCTTTTCTGTGATATGTAACAATATTTCTGGAATTTCGTTCTAAGACCCGTATTTTGGCATTGAATACCCCCCCCCCTCTTTATTATCATAGTAATAGATTTTAGTACCACCCAACATTGATCGTTTTGTAAGGTAAGTACATCTTTATGTGCCAGCAAATTATTTACATATTTGAAGAGAACAATCATCAAGCATTTCGCTGATATGTAACATAATATCTGGAATTTCGTTCCAAGACCCGTATTTTAGTATTGAATACCCCCCCCCCCCTTTATTATCATAGTAATAGAGTTTAATACCACCAAACTTTGATTGCTTTTTAAGGTAAGTAAATCTTAATGTGCTAGAAAATTATTTACATATTTGAAGATAACAATTAACAAGCCTTTTGCTGATATGTAACATTATATCTGGAATTTCGTACTAAGACCCGTATTTTGGCATTGAATACCCCCCCCCCTTCATTATCATAGTAATAGAGCTTAATACCACAAAACCTTGATTGCTTTTTAAGCTAATTAAATATGAAGGTGCCATAAGATTATTTACATATTTGAAAAGGGTAATAAATAAGCTTTTCTGTGATATGTAACATTATATCTGGAATTTCGTACTAAGACCCGTATTTTGGCATTGAATACCCCCCCCCCTTCATTATCATAGTAATAGAGCTTAATACCACCAAACCTTGATTGCTTTTTAAGGTAATTAAATATGAAGGTGCCATAAGATTATTTACATATTTGATAAGGGTAATAAATAAGCTTTTCTGTGATATGTTACATTAAATCTGGAATTTCGTACTAAGACCCGTATTTTGGCATTGAATACCCCCCCCCCCCTTCATTATCATAGTAATAGAGTTTAATATCGCACAACGTTGATCGCTATTTAAGGTAAGTAAATATGAATGTGCCATAATATTACTTACATATTTGAAGAGGGTAATAAACAAGCTTTTCTATGATATGTAACATTATATCTGGGAATTTCGTACAAAGAACCGTATTTTGGAATTGAATACCCCTCCCCCCTTCATTATCATAGTAATAGAGCTTAATACCACCAAAACTTGATTGCTTTTTAAGGTAATTAAATATGAAGGTGCCATAAGATTATTTACATATTTGATAAGGGTAATAAATAAGCTTTTCTGTGATATGTAACATTATATCTGGAATTTCGTACTAAGACCCGTATTTTGGCATTGAATACCCCCCCCCCTTCATTATCATAGTAATAGAGTTTAATATCACACAACGTTGATCGCTATGTAAGGTAAGTAAATATGAATGTGCCATAATATTATTTACATATTTGAAGAGGGTAATAAACAAGCTTTTCTATGATATGTAACATTATATCTGGAATTTCGTACAAAGAACCGTATTTTGGAATTGAATACCCCTCCCCCCTTCATTATCATAGTAATAGAGCTTAATACAACCAAATTTTGATCGCTTTATAAAGTAAGTAAATATGAATGTGCCATAAAATATTTTACATATTTGAAGAGAGCAAACAAATAGCTTTTCAGTGATATGTAAAATTATATCTGGAATTTCGTACTAAGACCCGTATTTTGGCATTGAATACCCCCCCCCCTTCATTATCATAGTAATTGAGTTTAGTACCAACCAAACTTGACCGTTATGTAAGGTAAGTAAATCTCAATGTGCCAGACAATTGTTTACATATTTGCAGAGAGCAATCAACAAGCTTTTCTGTGATATGTAACATTATATCTGGAATTTCCTACTAAGACCCATATTTTGGCATTGAATACTTGAATACCCCCCCCCCCCCCTCCCCGTTTCATAATCATAGTAATAGAG
This sequence comes from Patella pellucida, assembly GCA_917208275.1. Classification (NCBI taxonomy): domain Eukaryota; kingdom Metazoa; phylum Mollusca; class Gastropoda; family Patellidae; genus Patella; species Patella pellucida. The sequence continues at coordinate 41,540,995 of OU795038.1, read as the reverse complement.
CTTATACCACCAAACTTTGATCGCTTTTTAAGGTAAGTAAATATGAATGCACCATAAGAATTACATATTTGAAGAGAGCATTCAACAAGCTTTTCAGTGATATGTATCATTATATCTGGAATTTCGTACTAAGACTTGTATTTTGGCATTGAATACCCCCCACCCCTTCATTATCATAGTAATAGAGCTTAATACCACGGGTATGCAGGTGTCATCGCAGCTCATTGTTATTATTATACATGTATTACTGTATTATAATTGTCGCATTGCTGTTATCAATGATTTCCAGCCCTATACTGAACAGATTTTGAATTATATACGTTTCTTTCGTTATTTGACCTTCCGTGACCTTTGACCTCTATTATCTCGGAAACGCCCCCTCACCTGGCTTATTACCTACCAGATTCGGATTCCTGGTGAAAAATGCCTCTAGAAAAGTTAACTCAGATTTTGCCCCCACTCGAGTGACAATGCCCCCCCTTCTACCTCTGGTCTACTATAGTTTCAAAATAAAATACATTATTGGATACGACCAGATCAAGTGCGTTTAGTATAAAAGATTTTGTGAAACGATCTGGTATCTCTTCTGGAAAATTTTGTATCCAGTATTCAATAGCTTTAAGTCCTAACGTTCGATCAATATTATTATATAAGTTTATCACATCAAAGCTTATAAGTGTACTACCTGGTTCTACGGCTTTTGGGTAATTGGTGTAGAAAATCAATGTCGTCACGTAGATAACTTTTAACGTGAGTACATAATGGTTTAAGAATAATATCAATGAAATTACTGAGCCTTTGTGTACCACTGTTTGGTCCTCCAACTATAGGTCTAAACTTGAGGTCCGGTGGATTTTCAATGCAAATAACTGTACTCTTTTTAGTCGTAATTAGTTCTTGGATGACTTTACTTTTATGTATTTTTGGTAATCCATAAAAATTTGCCGTGTGTGCCTCGAATTCGTTAGATATTCATATTCTTTATCAGTAAATAGGCCAATGAAATCTTTTAGAAAATGCCTTATTTTACGTTTTATATTACTATTGATATTTTCACTAGATGGATTATAGTATTGTTTATCTTGGAGCATTTGTAATATATTAGAATGATAAAAGGACTTATTTAAAATTACAATAGCCCCACCTTTATCAGCCTGTTTAATAATTATGTCTCTATTGTTTCGTAAATTAATAAGGCCTATCTTCTCTTGCGAATTTAGGTTGTTGTTTACCTTTTAAAATATAATCGACTTTGTGGGCTAAAGTTTCATTTATGAATTGATCCAAATATGTATCTCTTCCTACGTGTGAGGTGAAGTCTGATTTGTTTCTTACTAGACTTTCTGAATATGAGATGGAAGGTTGCGATTGTTCAATTTCATTTAAATTCCGTGTTGTGTTAAAATCTTCATGATATTCGGCTAATCTTAGTTTTCTGCAAAATTTGACAATTCGGATTGTAAAAGTTCACCATTATAAGTTGGCATAGGTGTGAATTTTAAACCTTTGTTCAATAAATTTATCTCACCTATTTCTAATTGGTATGAACTTAAATTGAATATTACTGGTTCAGAATTTACCTCCACCGGTCTCGAAATCGGTTTTGGCGTTTGTCTAAAAAATAGTTATTTCTGTTTGAATTTGAATTTGGATCTCGAAAAGGAGATCTGTTATAGTCTCTAAAATCTCTACTGTTATTTCTGCGGTCTCGAGATCTTCCAGGACTCACATACTGTCTTCGACTGTAGATCGGAGCTTGTTGATATCTTGGAATGAATCTTTCATTAGTTTCACCTGTATTCGTAAGGTTATATTGGATTCTGAGGGTTGGCGACGTACGTTGATTCCGCGAAATTTCCCTAGTGGTATTGGGTTCCCGTTATTGCCGGTGTGTTGAATATCGTTCACTTGTTTCACCTGTATGTGTAGGTTTATATTCGATTCGGCGGGTTGGCGACGTACGTTGAATCCGTGAAATTTCCCTGTTGGTACTGGGTTCCCATTCTCTCTGACGTGTGGAATATTTCGTGTTTCTTTCGAGTACGAATTGTGCAGAATTCTCCAACTGTGTCCGATTCTTCATAATGTCGGTACCATTTTTTATCGGCATAACCTGTAAGTCATTGTTTTCGACTTTCCCAGGAAGATTTAGCCTTTAATTCGTCCGATATGCATTCTGTCTTCCACATTTCGAATACTATTTCGCGATTGCTGTCGTTTGTTTTTTCCCGGATAAATTTGCCGAAATCAGAGTCGACTTTTTCGTAGTTGTATTTAAATTTGTCGGCATTAATTTTCATCAACTCTATTTGTGCTTGAAACTTTTGTATTGCCAGACGAATGCGGATACGCTGGGCATCTTCAGACTCGTTTGGGATTGGTTTTATTCTGTATTTAACGGGTATTAATGGCTGATCCAGGCTCACCCACTCTTCGTATGTACTAGCCTGGCTAGTGACATTAAAATACTTTAAAAACCATTTGTTCCGCTCTCCTTTATTACGATTCCAATCTTGAATGATGCCTTGTTTAAATTGTTGGACTTAATTATCGTACTTTATTTGTTGTTGTTTTTGTTGGGTATAAACAATATTATTCGTAGATTGTTGTACGTTTGGTAATTTATCTAAAATATTGGTAAAGACATCTGACAAGTTTTTAGTTTGGTCTGATGTTGTTAGACATTTCTTAGTAAACTTAAAAAGTTCTCTAATAAGAGTATTTGTTGTGTCTAATTGAACCGTGAGTATACTTACTTTTCCTTGTAAGTCATTGACAACTTTTGTAAGTTCTTCTACTTGTTTCTTTCCAGCCATGAGAGCGCAAATATATATATAAAAAAGTTGTGGTAACAGCTCTCAGGTGATATATAAATAAATAAGATGTTTGAAAAGAAAACAAACTACATATTTCAAGTTAGCGCTTTCAGTTCCATCGGAACCTCCTCAGACTTTTTAATATGATAGCGTTATATAAACATAAATAATAACAATAGAAAGACGTCACATCCGACGTTTACAATAAATGTTGAGTATACTACTGTTATTAATAATTTAGGTTGTAATTTAGTTACATACACAATGAAATATACATTGGCAATGAAATATATTTATAATTTAAACTACACCAGTTAAACTTTAACATTAAGTTCGGGGTTGTATTTCCGTTGAACATGCTTTCTTTTATTTCTAATAGCGCTTGATTTGCTACATTTAATTTGTACATAGGGAAAACAGTGTATCTACCTCCGCCACAACGATCTAGATGAACTTTTACAATCCGAATTGTCAAATTTTTGCAGAAAACTAAGATTAGCCGAATATCATGAAGATTTTAACACAACACGGAATTTAAATGAAAATGAACAATCGCAACCTTCCATCTCATATCCAGAAAGTCTAGTAAGAAACAAATCAGACTTCACCCCACACGTAGGAAGAGATACATATTTGGATCAATTCATAAATGAAACTTTAGCCCACAAAGTCGATTATATTAAGGTAAACAACAACCTAACTTCGCAAGAAAGATAGGCCTTATTAATTTACGAAACAATAGAGACATAATTATTAAACAGGCTGATAAAGGTGGGGCTATTGTAATTTTAAATAAGTCCTTTTATCATTCTAATATATTACAAATGCTCCAAGATAAACAATACTATAATCCATCTAGTGAAAATATCAATAGTAATATAAAACGTAAAATAAGGCATTTTCTAAAAGATTTCATTGGCCTATTTACTGATAAAGAATATGAATATCTAACCGAATTCGAGGCACACACGGCAAATTTTTATGGATTACCAAAAATACATAAAAGTAAAGTCATCCAAGAACTAATTAAGACTAAAAAGAGTACAGTTATTTGCATTGAAAATCCACCGAACCTGAAGTTTAGACCTATAGTTGGAGGACCAAACAGTGGTACACAAAGGCTCAGTAATTTCATTGATATTATTCTCAAACCATTATGTACTCACGTTAAAAGTTATCTACGTGACGACATTGATTTTCTACACCAATTACCCAAAGCCGTAGAACCAGGTAGTACACTTATAAGCTTTGATGTGATAAACTTATATAATAATATTGATCGAACGTTAGGACTTAAAGCTATTGAATACTGGATACAAAATTTTCCAGAAGAGATACCAGATCGTTTCACAAAATCTGTTATACTAAACGCACTTGATCTGGTCATATCCAATAATGTATTTTATTTTGATAGCCTATACTATAGGCAAATAAAAGGGGTTGCCATGGGAACGAAAGTAGGGCCTACGTATGCTACTCTGTCCTTGGGATATCTAGAGGAAATTTGGTACACCAAACTAGATATAACTTTTGGCGCCAGCTTTTGTAACTATACAAAACTTCACTGGAAAAGATTTCTAGATGATTGTTTTTTTTATATTAAAGCAAAACGAACAAACTATAACAATACTGCTTGATTTACTAAACTCGTTAGACCAAAGTATAAAGTTTACAATCGAACAGATTAATATATCTTTAAACTTCCTGGATGTAACAGTCAAATTATCAGCAGAAGGTACAAAAGAAACAGATTTATTCTTTAAAAGTACAGATACACACCAGTACCTAAATTTCAAATCTTGTCATCCACCCCATACAAAACGAAACATTCCGTTTAGTCTAGCTAGAAGAGTGTGCACAATTGTATCGAACCATCAAACTAAACTCGTCAGACTAAACGAATTGAAAGGTTATCTACTTCGACAGAATTATCCTATCAAACTCATTTTGGAGGGAAACAAAAAGGCCCTTTCCCTTGATCAGACAAAATTAAGAGAACCGAAAATTTACCAAAATGTTTCAACTAATAAGGAAATAGCTTTAGTTACAACTTTCAATCCATCACAAGAGAAAGGTAAATAATATATGACAAACACCGTCATATTCTTCAAAATAGTAAAACAATGAGCAAAATTATTAATCGAATCACAATAATTAATAGTCTTAAACAACCACATAGTTTACGAACAATGTTGACATCTTCAAAATTTGATTCCATATCTTCTACACCCACAGTTTCTAAATGTAATGATAATCGGTGTTTAACATGTAATGATATTATCGAAGGGTCGTCTATCACTGTCACAAATCACCAGATATTTACAATCAAACAAAATATGAATTGTAAATCAAATAATGTAATCTATTTGATGATATGCGCAGGTTGTACGGGCAGATACATAGGGAAAACAGAATTGCAATTAAGTAGACGAATGAACCTCCATCGTTCACAAATTAAAAACGCAGAAAATAGAACTATTCCTTTGAGCGAACATCTAGATCGTTGTGGCGGAGGTAGATACACTGTTTTCCCTATGTACAAATTAAATGTAGCAAATCAAGCGCTATTAGAAATAAAAGAAAGCATGTTTATACGGAAATACAACCCCGAACTTAATGTTAAAGTTTAACTGGTGTAGTTTAAATTATAAATATATTTCATTGCAAATGTATATTTCATTGTGTATGTAACTAAATTTCAACCTAAATTATTAATAACAGTGTAGTATACTCAACATTTATTGTAAACGTCGTATGTGACGTCTTTCTATTGTTATTATTTATGTTTATATAACGCTATCATATTAAAAAGTCTGAGGAGGTTCCGATGGAACTGAAAGCGCTAACTTGAAATATGTAGTTTGTTTTCTTTTCAAACATCTTATTTATTTATTTATATATATATATATATATATAAGTACAAGTACTTCTTTGTTTACGGTAGATAAATGCATATAAAAATATAAAAATACGTCCAGGTAAAAAATTCTCCACTTTACAATAGATTTCCATGACAATGGATTATAAATAATATTAAGTAACATACAACAAAGGTTTAAAAGTATATAGTACATAACGTGACATTAATCTACATAGTCTTCCTGGTATAGTCAATATAAGAATAATTAGATCAAAAAATGTTCATAGACCAATTAAGTAATCTGGCTATAATAATTTACATATTCTTCCAGGCGTAATTAGACAACAGAACCATACAGAAGTGAAGAGATTAATTATATGTCAATAGATCAATTATGTAATTTGGTTGTAAATTAGTTTATAACCACTTTATTCTCCAATAAACCGATTATAGAGAAATAAAGTAATATAGGGTTTAAAATACCCTTAGGTATTTACAGTCTCTAAATAAAATAAAATCTCTTATTCTACCAGCTACCAATACATCACTTACACTATTATGTTCTGTGTCCCATTTATTAATCGTATTAAGTAAATCATTCACATTCATGTCGCTAATATTATATTTATTAACATTATATGTGTAACATATATAGTTAATATTATTACAAATAGTGGATTTACTTCCATGCAGTGCATGCAGAGCACAGATGTGCGTGCATTCATTTTTACTTTTTTTAAAAAGTATATTAAAATATACTACTAATGAATTTAATGCATCGTTTATGAAGCTGTGCTTCTATTGTAAAATCATTGCAAATTAAATGTAGTAAAGCATTATGGGTACGATTTGGTATATTGAACATCCTCCTGACACTCTTACGCCAAGTACAATAAAACCTCCCTATGGACTTGTGCGTTATGTCCCATAAAGGACATCCATATAAAGCCATGCAATATGTCTTAAACAAATTATACTTTATAGAACTCTGAACAAAATGAAAATTCTTGAGCGTTACATTTACTTTAGTTAAAAAATTTCGAACACATTTATCAATAAAATTATCTTTCGATTTACAACATAGAATATTACCTAGATGAGGTTCAGTGTTAATATTCTGCACCTTTTTACCATCGATATAAATATCTTTACAAGTGATAGATTTACCATTTGAAGGAAACATAAGTAATTTACTTTTATCAGGGTTAAATTTTAAACTGCATTCTTTAGAGTAGTCATTAGCTATGGATAGCAGCATAATCAGAGACTGTCTACTTGGAGCTACAAAAGTGACATCGTCAGCATATGCAATAGCTCCAACATATACATTGCCGATAGAACATCCGAATTTGCTATTCTTGCATCGAATGAGCAATTCGTCTAAATAAATAGTAAATAGAATAGGTGATAAAACGCCCCATTGTTTTACTCCATTTGTTACATTAAAGGTTTTAGTTGTATAATTACCCCACCTTATTCGAATTTCTTGGTTAACATAAATGTTGTCAGATGTTCAGTCTGACAAGATGTAACCCGATTAAAATCTGTGTTGAAATCTCCTCCTATTAATATGTAATCAGTTGGCGATTAACCTACTAAGAACAGACAGAACACATGTCGTACATTAGTGTGAATAAGTTTTATCATATTCGTTGATATCACATCCATCACATGGCGTATAAACATTGCATAGTAATTATGTCAACTTCTCCGAATTTGACTGTTACCGCACACACCCGTTTTGAATTCAAAGGTACGGGTGCTACATCACATAATAAAGAACTATGCCAAATAATTGCAATACCCCCAAATGGTCTACCAACAATAACATTAGCACTGTCCATTCCGGATACACCATGACAACAGATTCCCGGAATTTCTTTCTGAAAGAGACACAGTTGTTCATTAAGAAGCCAATGCTCCTGTATCAGAATAAAGTCATGTGATTTCTGTAGTTTTCTTATATAGTCTATTCGCCCAGATCCACATCCATGCGAATTATGACTAACTACTTGCAGTGTCATTTATCTGATGGCTGGGGTTGTTATCCCTCCGAGGGGGTATGTATTTCCGGATCCGTACGCCATTTGGCCACAAAGATTCATCAAATAAGCGATTAAACTGTGACTTAGGAACTGATAATTTGAATGATTTAAATTTAGACATCGGATTAGATATACATCCCGACTCCATCACCGTAAAATCATCATTTCTGAGATGATTTGAGATTTGTGATTCTGATGTGTTGTTATCCACACGGTATATAAACAGGCTACGTGTCGGTTCAGGTGCACCCTTAAAGTTGCATCCGGTGTTATCGGTCGAGTTTCCAATAATAACTTTCTGACGTTTTGTTTCCTGTTTTTTCATCTTTTTTTTTTACATGGGCTGGCAGTTCAAAGTCATTAAAATCATTCCTTGAAACATCGGTTCTAAGACTAGAATCACTAACGCCAGATACTACACTGCCTGCATCCCTGATATCATTCGCCATTGATTGACAAATCGTCACTGCAGAATTTCTATTTATTCTTCTACTCGGCGCTAATAAAGACTTGTTAATAGCGGGTTTCTCTTTATGTTTTGTAGTAGAATTCTTGTACATATTCACACTCTCTGCATATGAGGGTTTTCGTAAGGGATTCATATTGTCCAGTCTATCCTTAATAGATATATTCTCAATTACAGTTATGTCCAGGCGTTCTTGAAAATTAGATAACTTTGATTCAAGGCTATTTATTCTCTCGGCTAATGAAATTGTATTCAGTTCTTCTGGGTATGCTTTGGGAATTTGTCCGAGGTCGAGAGCATTAACGTTGAAGACAGGCATAGTGTCTAATTTGTCAAGTTTTTCTATCGCTGACAAGATGTCTATTACGTGAGCCTTCTTTTTTGATCTCACTGCCGAGTCCTTTCTTTTTGCTTTTTCTCCAATAACCTTGTTATCACATTTATTCCACAGGAGTGACTTACTGCTTACAACATTTTCAAGTGTATAATAACCCAGTACAGCATTCTTTATATTATCGAATGTGCTGTTTTGGAACGAAAATACGACATATGACAGTAGGGCATCTGCTATAACAACTGGGTTAGAGCTACTCATAAGTCTGACTTCAGATTCATTGATTTGTTCATTATTTTCCACACTACTGAGCTTACACTCTTTATTTTGATTACAAGTCGACCTCTCACTTGATACAGATTGATGTGAAGAGTGAACTGTACTCGTCTGTTTCTTTGCAGGGGCCCGAACCTGTGTTCATAGCAGCTTACACACAAGGACATATCTCCTTGGGTCATAGTGACATCAGCTCTTCCTCTCCGCTTGAACGGACAGGGTCCATCTGGTATACCTTCACACCTGATTGCTCCTTATTATTTAGTCTCCAACACATTGGTAATCCAAGAATTTAAATCCGAAATATCACATTAGTCATATCAAAGAATAAATGTTAAAAATGATGATCATTTACATTATATTTAAACACAGATATAGCAAAAGCCTTCTGTCAACAGTTGAGTAACATGGGTCACGGTTGACCACAACCGAGAGCGACAGAGAAAACACGTCCACTCCCTAAGACAACCTATACGCAGTACATCGCAGTACATCCTGAGTGTTTGGAGTAATGTGGAATTCACTCTTTCAACAGTGGCGTTGGTCTCTGGATACGATGAAGTCGTATAACGCGCAATATGCTTGAGCTCGCATTATGCATTTACCAAACTGGACATAAAATTTCTTCCTTTATCACTAACTATGCTTTGTGGGGCTCCATAGCGAGTTATGACTTCGTGATATAGGATTGAAGCTTTTGCCCCCTTTGTCTTCAATGCGAATGCCTCTGTCCATCTGGAAAAGCTGTCTACAAGAGAACATGTTTGTATCCGTCTGGTGTTTCAATTAGTGGTCCAAGAAAGTCTATGTGGAGCCTTCCAAATACTGAACTTGTTCGCCAGTGGGAGATCTTGACGATGTCTGCACACCTTTGCTCTCTGACATGGCTCATATACTTTGATGTAGTCAAGTAGATTTTAATACATTCCATGCCAATGGTATTTGCTTTTCAATGCATTGTATGTGCGTTCTATGCCCATGTGACCGGAGTTGTCATGGTACTGTTCAATAGTGGACTTCTTCAGTGCTTCTGGTATGACAATCTGTTAAAACCATTTCAGATGATCAGGTAGATCTTTACCGCGAGCTTGGCGAAAATGAAGAAGTACGCCGTCTGCTAATTCATATTCTGTGGCTGTATTTACGACAAACTTGACCTTGTTATCATTATCCGAAAGTTTCTTATCTTGCAGAAATTCAATCATTATCTTCAATTCTGGATCATTGTGTTGAAGGTTTTTAGTGTCCTTGGTAACCTTATTTTCATCTATCACACCATCTAGTGCTGATATACTTGTATTTTGACAAGTTTCGTCATACATCAACTCAACCTCAAAATAATCATCAGTACATTTATCTATTGAACTGACAGCTGTAGAGCCGTATGGAATTCGGGAAATTGCATCGGCGTTTTGGTTATTTTTACCTGCGCGATATTCTATTGTTTATTGGTATTCTTGAATTTCCAAAGACCATCTATGAAGCCGAGCTGTTGTATGCTTGATCGTTGTTAACCACGTCAGGGCCCAGTGATCCGATACTACATTAAATTGTTGTCCAGCTAAATAAATTTTAAAGTTTCTGACACCTTCAATCACAGCTTTACATTCTTGCTCAGTCGCATTCCACTTAGTTTCGTTGGGTTTTAAGGCTCCGTAGGCGATAGGATGTTCCATACCATTCTCATCTAATTGACCAAGTATAATATACGCGATTGCAGAAGCTGATGCATCCATGGTAAGCCTAAATGGTTGTTTGAAATTAGGATACATGAGGACTTGGGCAGTAGTAAGAATATCCTTTAGTTTCGTAAATGTTACAGCACATTCATCATCCTTGTGGAGTAATCGGTTCAATGGCGTTATGCGTTTTGAGTAATCTTTTACGAACTTCCTGTAATAATTGCATAGACCTAAGAATCCTCTTACTTCACGTTGATTTTTGGGCGTTGGGAAGTTCTGGACAAGGTTTACCTTAGACTCATCTACCTTTACACCATCCTTGGTTGGTATATGCCCCAAATATGAGATTTCTTCTAATGGAAAATGGCACTTGCTTGGTTGTAGCTTCAGACTGTGCTCATTAAGTCTGGCGAAGACGTCTTCAAGAATCTTCAAGTGGTCAGAGAAGTTGGGTGACATGATAAAAATGTCATATATATAGCACAATATTCTTTTCCAGTTTAAGCCTCGTAAAACTTTGGACATAACCATTTGGAATGTTGAGGGGCGCGTTAATTACCCCAAATGGCACCCTTTTCCATTGGTAAGTTCCACTATGGACAATAAACGAAGAAAATATGTTTGGAATCTTCTTCCATCTAAAGCTGCAATAATGCGCCTTTTAGGTCCAGTGATGTGAATATTTTTGCTTTAAGTTCACCATAATTAACAAGAAAATCCTGGAATCTTGGTAATGGAAATATCACGGGCTTTGTTAAGGCGTTTACTTTCCGGAAATCACAAGCAAGTCTGTATTCTTCTGACGGTTTCTTTACTAGCACCACTGGACTTGCCCATTCACTTTCTGAGGGCTCAATTATGCCATGTTTCTCCATCTCCTCGATCTGTTTATCCAACTCGGATTTTGCCTTAATTTTTGTTCTATAAAATTGTTGACTAATTGGTCTGGCACCAGGAATCAACTCTATTTTATGGTTATGAATATTGGTTTTCCCCAACTCTTTTGGATTAGTAGCAAAGGTACCCCTATTGTTGATTAAAAATTCTTTAAGTTCGGCCCTTTCTTTGATGTTTATACAAGTTTTGGAAAAAATCAAATCGATCAATAAATTCGGATGATGACGATGATGATGATTTAGAAATATGGGGATTGACTAAATTTATAGCGTGTTGAAACATAATTATTATCAACGACGTATCCTTTACCTACAATTTTTCTTTTTTTGAATGTGATGGTTTGATTTGTTGGGTTTAATAGTTTAAATATAGCTTTTCCATCAACGACCTTAACTAACTTCTTAGCCCCAGCGATGCTGTTTTTATATAAATAAACTATATGTTCGATTAACATGATTTTGTTTACATTTTTATTTATTTTAACGCCTATATTTATTTCAGATTTGGTTCCATAACAACCTTTCTATTTACTCGTACTAACGCAACACTTTTATCTAGCAAATGTACATACATCCGATCAGGAAATGTTATTTGTTTTAGTTCATAATCTAATTTAGCCGAATTATTTATCAAGAAATGATGACCTAAAATTAATTGGCGCTGTATATATTGAAAAACGTAAAACTAATGAAATGATTTAGTATTTTCTAAATAAAGTGGTAGTTCTACAGTACCTAAAACATATAAAATATTACCACCTACACCTTTTGCCAGTTTATATTGTATTTGTGTATTGTCCAATGTTCTCAAATCAACGCAGCTAATTGAAGCTCCAGAATCGACGAGTGAGTCAAATCTTTTCCCATTTAAAAAAAACAATTGTGTTTTTATGCATAAAGGGGGGATTATGACACATATTCGTGCTTCGTTGGTGCCTGTTCCTTGAAGAGCCTGGCAGGGAGCTGGGCTGAACAGGCGCGAGTTCCTATTGTCTATTATCCAGCCCTTTATTATACCCATTATATTGGCCTCGTTTGTTTGTTTGGGTATTTCTATAGCAAAAGTTATTATTACTTCTACTATATTGATTAGAATAATCTCCATTAGATCTATGTGAAAATTGCCTACCTTCATTATAATTTCTGTATCCATTTGGAAACGGCTGTCGTGGTTCTTTCGGGTGATATTGGTTGTATCTGTTACCATTATCAAATCTGTCATTTCGTCTCTTGGACTCCCTGTCTTCTAACATCATTTCCATCATATGCCTAGTGTCAGTAGTGTTTTCCATAATTAATGTGTACATACCAGCAAAATGAGACTTAAAATTTATTTTGATTGTACAGCAGGAACCTGACGGGGCTGCATGATAAGCCCGCTATTGTTTGTACTTTCAACGAGTTAAAAGATAATTTAAATTGTTAAGGAATTTTTGTTGACACAGTTATAGATAATAGTGTATCTTTAATGTATGCTGGTGACATTTCATGTATAGCCAGGGCAGGATTAACCTTGTGGGACATACCAACTGGGCGGGGCCCCATTTCAAATTGTTCGTATTGACCGCGGATCGTACCAGTATGTACTCCGCCCCCTTGAGTGCCCGGGGTGTTTTCCTCCAGAGTTTATTTGTTTAAAATAAAGATTAATCTCAGTGCATCTGAGACAATTTAGGCAGCGATTCATTGACGTTTAGAACTGGTTGACAATTTGTGTATTTTAAACCTTTCTCTTATGATGTTTTCATTTACTTTATTTTAGTGAAATTATTTTAGATGACATAAAACATTAAACTCTGTTGTCTGAACTACTATACTATGATTACGTTAATTTCCCGGGAATGGTTGGGCCACAGCAATCACATCGCGGGATGTGGTCCCCGGAACTGGTTAGGATCTATTGATTGATAGAAACTCTAAATTATGTAATTTAGTTAATTTTAGGGCCCAACCAATCTCTGGCCCACAATATCCATTACTGCCTAGGGCCCCAATCCTCGCTCCCTCAGCCCAGGTACTGGTTAGCTCCGCCCGGGATAAAATATTAGCATGAGCTAGAATTGTGGGGGGTCCCCTAAAATTAATGTGGGGGGCCCGGGACATTTGTCCCACTTTGCCTTCCCAAGATCCAGCACTGTGTATAGCGGATACGATGCCTAGGCTACAGTTACAAGTTGATTGTATAAATGACTTCTGCAAAAAATTCGGCATGAAAGTAAACTTAAATAAAACTCAATTTGTAGTATTTAAGAGGGGTGGCATAGTGTAAGCAAATGAACAGTGGTGGTTCGACGGCATCAAAATCGACACCGTGTTCTTTTATAAATATCTAGGCATCATGTTCAGTCCAAAGTTATGCTGGACTTTGGCTATACTATTGCACAGAAGGCCAGAAAAGCTAGAAATATGTTTTTATATTTCATACGTAGGCAGAACATTAACACCACTGATGCTTTGTTTCTTTTCGATAGAAAGATAGTTCCAATGGTATGCTATGGTTCGGGAATATGGAGATATACGCGCCGTTATGCGCCAGAAATACTACAAACTAAATTTTGTAAATCCACACTAAATGTAAACTCATGTACTTGTAATGCAGTCGTATTTGGTGAGCTAGATAGAATCGCATTGTTAGTCAATTATTTGTTTAAATGTATTAAATACTGGTTTAAGTTTTTATATATGTCAAATGATAAATTTCCGAAAGCTTGTTATATTATGCTTTTAAATTGGATACAAACATTAAATTTATATTATATAAATATGGATGGGTTCGTCTGGGATCTACAATACGTTCGAAATGTTCAGATGTTTCTGCAAAGCTTCAAGCATAGACTAATATATTGCTATTCACAACAGTGGTCATGGGCGTGGATTGAGGGGAGGGGGGCAGAGATTCCCCCCCCCCCCCTTAGAATCCAAAAGGGCGGGGGGGGGGCGAATATGTCTCTGTATCCCCATGATTTTGATCGTAGGACAAATTTTCAGGTTTATATCCTCATGAATGTCACGTTCTGAAGGCTATCTAACCACTACCTTGGGTCTTGCAACAGCAATTCATCTTCACGATATCTTCCTCCCGAATTGTAGTTAGTCAATTTTCTCGTATCGTCATCATATAACCCCTAGTTACAGCTATAATCGAAATATCACTGGTAAACTGTTCGTCATTATTATTTTGGTTTGGTAATAACCCAGTGGTCACACGATGTATCTACAAATTCTAAACTTGAACAGTACAGCTATTTTAAGTCTATACTCGAACCCGAGAAATATTTGTCCGTGAGTTTAAAAAATAATTATCGAATAGCATTAACGAGATTTTAAAAAGTCCTTGTATATTAAAAAGTCAATTTAAAACACACTTATAAAACAGCTGTCACGTGAAGAGAGGGTGGGTCATATTCTCCTTTTGTCATAATAAAAAAAAACATGTTTTTAAAAACAGATGTTTCGCGCCATCAGTGCAGATAAAAAAAACTTTGGGGGGAAAAAGAATCTGCTTGTGTTATGTGGAAAAGTGAAGTGTTCCGCATGTAAAATATAACAATACAATATATATGTAAACAACAATACGTGGGTAATGCTGACCAACCAGAGACAACCTTCTAATTGCCTTGAAGGAAATCTAACTTCATTAAAATAATGTCATTATTGACTGTGACCAAAGGTTGATAAGGGTAATACTAATAACAGCATCCAATAATAACATCAGTTTCCAGGGTGGAAACATCAGTTTCCAGGGTGGAAACATCAGTTTAATTGTTTTGGTGACCAGAAAACAAATTTTAATATGCGTCGGCTTACCCAAAATGAAAGGTTACGTGCCCTTGGCATGCTACAGATCGGCACAACACAGGCGGTTGTGGCACGGACGCAGAATGTTTCTCAGTCTGTCATAAGCAGGCTATGGTTCAGATACCGTGATACACAATCTGTACAGGACAGACCACGCCCAGGTCGACCAAGGGAGACAACTCAAGCCCAGGATCGATTTATCCGTACCTTGGCCTTGAGACATCGTGTCATCACAGCAAATCAGATCAGCGCTCGTCTTCAAACAGACACTGGTGTGAGAGTGAGTGGCCAGACCATTCGGAATCGACTGCATAGGGGTCACCTTCGCGCCCGACGTCCTCGCGATCATCACATTCAGGCTAGACGTCGTTGGTGTAGGGATCGTCAACACTGGGATAATCGACGCTGGAGCAATGTGATGTTTTTAGATGAGTCAAGGTTAACTGTTGATTTTTTGGACAGACGTAGGAGGGTGTGGCGTCGTCGAAACGAGCGCTTCTAAGACGTTAACGTCATCAGACATGATCGATTTGGGGGTGATTCTGTTATGGTGTTGGAAGGCATCACTGTTGCTGGAAGAACGGCTTACACGTCAAATCTCATCAGAGGAATGCCGATTTTCCAGTTGTCCTTACATTTATGTTTTTTGTGTACAAAAGGCCTATCAGTATTTTCAGGTACCGTAACGGTATCGAATTTTAACCTCTGATTAATTTCAATTTGATTTGTAAGAGATATTTATAATCAGACTCGTCGTTCACTTTAGAGCATTTTGGCAGCGGTAATGAAACATATAGGGGACATTATGATATTGTTTGGCTATAATGTAGTTTGTTTATACTATTATATGTTTATAATTGAATGAAATGGGGTTTAACGTCCTACTATTATGCACCTTACCTGGGCTAATGGAAGACGGGCATACACCACACAGTGTGCTATGAGGGAAATTTTTGCCCGGGCAGTGGCGTTACGGACTACTCTTATATCGAATTCCAACTTCCAAGGAATCTTTTACGTGCACTCTAATGTGTACACGGAACCTCGGTTTTTGTCCCATCCGAACGACTAGGCAGCTGTCCTTGTCGGGCCCTCCTTCTGCATCACTGACAAGGGGAAATCATGTAGTTGTGTTATACTGTATTTTGGTTATAAATGTTATTAAGCTGTAGTATAATCTTTGTATGATATTATTTGGATATACTGTTATTGTGCATATTATTATTTAGTTACACTGTTATTAGGTTATAATGTGTTTTGTAACACGCAAATTGGTTATAATGGAATTTGCTTAAAGTGTAATATGGTTATCATGTTGTTTGTGTATAATATTATTTTATTAAATGTAATTTGGTTATAATGTTATTCGTTTATAGTGATATTTGGTCATATTGTAATTTTTTTACGATATTATTTGGTTATAATATTATTCGCTTATATAGTAAGTTCGTAATATTGTAATTTGGTTATGGTGTAATTTGGTTATAATGTTGTTTGTTTATAATGTTAACGTAAATATATATTTTAAGATGATAATTGTACAAGTGAGTTTACAGCACATCAGGCAGCTAGGATGCATTGTTATCTGGATTTAGTTTACCAGCCCTGGAGAACTGATGGCACATCAGCACCTGTACCAGTAGCACCCAGGGTTAGTAGAATACATACTGTTGTACCACTGGCCATTTTCCATAAACTATTTACTATTATACTTACTCCCCGCCAATGCAATACAATGGTCTAAAGCAACCATGCCGTGTTCGATGGGGGGGGGGGGGGGAATTTTGACCAGACATTGGCGTTTACGTCGACTCTTCGTCGAATATCAACTTTTAAAGGTTCTTGTATATTTGCACGCCAAAGAAAACATGATAGGGTGCAGCAAACCCCTTTATGTCGTGCACATTTCGTGTAGATCGTTGAGAACGTTTCATTGGGGTTCAAAACGATGTATTATGTCATCGCCCCCTGTCCGCCTGTTTGATGGAACTTAAAAAATGTTTATGTCGGATGAGTTCGATTTTGGGACGTTTCGGAGGGTAACTTCCTGGATTATTTTAACCTGTGGACCCTCCAGGTATCAGGTCATAATTTGCATTTGAATTTAGAAACGTTTCAATTAAATCATACCGAATTTCCCCGACCAAATGGCCCGCTACCCTTTACACTAGTAGTCGCAAGGCATGTAATACATATGCTTATGTTGAGGACCCTCCAATTTAGATGCAACGTTAAATGTGTGTTACAAATCGGATCAAAAGATCTAGGATGAAGCCGATTTTGGTGCTCAACGGACCCTCCGTTCTGGTGTTATGCCCCACCCCCTGCCTTTTATGTAAAATATGAAATGTGCACAAAGTGTGTGGTCTCTAGAGGCCACATGTCAAATTTAGATGAAACTTAAATTGTTAAGGATTACAAGATCGCCGGTGAGTTTGATTTTTGTGTGCATCGGACCTTCCGCTAAATTAGTGAAATTGGGTACAGCTTACCTAGGTATACAATTAAGCAGTGTTATTTGTTGAAAGTGACAGAAAACTGGAACTTTATTCAATGAGCTACCGTGGCTCCCACCACTTGCCCCACAAAATACAACCTGCATTGCGAGTCAACTAATGCCGTAGATAATCAAACGTTGCCATAACTATCGATTGTGTATTTCTTGTTTCTTTCTTATGCAACTTCTATATTTAGATAGCATCGTCTCAAGATGACAGGATAACTCTAGTGTGGATACCCCCTCTCAGATCACCAGTCGTGAATATGGATACGGCATGTAGTATGTGTACACCAGATGATGCACTAATTCAGAATGCTGTTAATGCTACTTCTCCAGCACCAACAGATCGATGGTCTCCAGAACAAGCAACTGGTATGTTTTAACTACCAAAAAATAAATCGGTGCATTGCACATGATATATTCGATTAAAATATATGTTCCTTTAAGCATTATTAGTCCATCTGTTCGACCTGCTAATTCTCTTTTTATCTCAAAGTATAATATTTCAGATCACAAGGAAATGATTATGTCTTGTATGCTTGCAAGTTTAAATAGAAGTATTAACTTGTAAAAGAAAACGAAATATCATACCGGTCTCCACCAACAGTGTTAGGGCGATTCAGTGTCACCAGAAATTTCATCCTACAGACATTATTTGGGGTTTATTTCAACATAATATAATAAGGCTTACCATAAAAACTTCATTCATCAACAATGAAAGTCTGGCCACATTGATTTTTGAGGATATATAACTATTTGGAAGTTTGTTATAAATGACTGAAAATCTACCCGGCATCTACAATCAATGGAGTAACCTCTTAATGAGAATAAGAGTTATGTCCCTTGGCTGTGCTAAATTTAAAGCCCCAAACTACACACGTCCCAGAGGTCCCGTGTACACATTGGTGTACGCGTAAAAGATCCCCAGGCAGTTGAAATTAGATATAAGAGTAGGCCGCGCCGCTGCACGGGCGACAGTTCCACTGTAGCATACTGTATGGCGTAAGCCCGTCTTCATTAGAGCAGAACAGTAGTAGTAGGACGTTGAACCCCATTTCATTATTTCTATATACCCACATACAGGGCAGGGGCGGATCCAGAGGGGGGGGGGTTGTTGACCCCACCCCCCTGCTCAGCCACAATTTAAAAAAAAAATCAACACTTTTTATGAGAAAAAAATTCACGGCCGCCCAGGCTTGAAAATATGAAGGGTCCGAGAAACTTAAATATAAAAGCCTGAATCTGACTCGAAAATTGCGAGTTTGTATACATTGAGTTAAGTCATGAATTTCATTCAATTGTGGACAAAAACAAATCGTCACATACAGCTCAGACAATTATCCAAAATCGTCGACAGCATAAATTGCCGTCGGGACCAATTGACCCCACGGCAAATCGCCTATTGACGACGGCAATTTTTTTAATACCGTACAGTATGAAAATATAAGTTTATAGAAATTTAAAGAGTTTTATTAACGCTGTTCGACTGTTGACGTTTAATAATGTTGTGTTTGCTTTTTACTTTTAACGACAGCGTTGATAACTGGCCTAATTGTCGAATTCCTTTCCTTTCGTTTCTCCTTTTTCTCGCACACCAGAACAAGCAACTGGTATGTTTTAACTACCAAAAAATAAATCGGTGCATTGCACATGATATATTCGATTGAAATATATGTTCCTTTAAGCATTATTAGTTCATCTATTCGACCTGCTAATTCTCTTTTTATCTCAAAGTATAATATTTCAGATCACAAGGAAATGATTATGTCTTGTATGCTTGCAAGTTTAAATAGAAGTATTAACTTGTAAAAGAAAATGAAATATCATACCTGTCTCCACCAACAGTGTTAGGGCGATTCAGTGTCACCAGAAATTTCATCCTACAGACATTATTTGGGGTTTATTTCAACATAATATAATAAGGTTTACCATAAAAACTTCATTCATCAACAATGAAAGTCTGGCCACATTGATTTTTGAGGATATATAACTATTTGGAAGTTTGTTATAAATGACTGAAAATCTACCCGGCATCTACAATCAATGGAGTAACCTCTTAATGGAGTCACACTCTCGGTACCCACAAATTGTAGTTCGTCTATTTATAGCAATTCTCTCTCCTTCTCTTTTCTCCCCCTTTGCATGGACATTTTTGTTGATTTGTTGGTCTAGAATGGAAGAAGAGGGTTTGAATTAATATTTTCTGCCAGGTTTTGGTAAATATTCATGATTTTGAGGCGGAAGGATAACTGAGTTATCAGGTTGGCTACGGTGATAAGTACGGCAACTAGTTACATGTTTTGGGTATGCTTCTTCAAGTTGGTGTATCTCAAAATTTTGGTGGTCAACCTCATACAAATTTTAGTGCAAAGATATGGTCATTTGTTCCTCTGTCTATAGTGAAAAGCATTCAGCCCAACGAAAAGTTGGGGAAAAGTTGGAGGTGGGCAAAGAGGCCAGAATTAACATTGAAGTCAATGGGGAAATTAATGGTGGTCTGCCTCCTATATGTCAACAATCTGACAGTGGACGAAAGGCCTGGATTTGATGATATGATCTCTAAATTGCCAGAAAATGTGATATATGACATTTTGATAATAAAAAAAGTGAAATGGTAAAATTTCAAAAATATTTGACAAATTTGTGAGGAAATTTTGTGATTTTAGTCAAAATTTTGTGATTTTCAGTGTTTATTTACTTTTGAAAATTAGTGGAAAATATTTTAATGTATAATTTTTACTTTTTATGCACCATAAATGTTAGACGGGAAGAAAGTACAATAATTTCTATGGATTTTGCCTAAAAATCATGAAAATTTGCCTGAAAATCTGCAGATTACCCCCAATACTGCTGTCAAAATTTTAATTATTCATCTGTTGTAAAATGCAACAAATTGTGTTTTTGTTTTTTTTTCCTTTGTTAAATAACTTGGAAAGGATCCATGTGTTTGTCAGATATTGAAAAAGTATCCATGTGCTTGTCATAAATCTAAAAATTATGAAATTTAGTCTAATAATGTACTGCTGAGGTATGTTAGAATTTCCCAACCATGAGTGAAGTGCATTTTTCTGCTGTGTTCCTCTGACTTAACACAATTTTAATCTTTTAAAACCTGAAATTGTTGCATTTCCCTTCTCGAGAAAATAAAATCTATGTGTTTGCAAGGAAATTTCTCTGTCTTCATTTCATTCAGACTGGCTCACCCTCCCCATCCCACCCCTTTTCTGGAACATGATATTTGGATATCCAATTGAACATATATTGACTCCAAATTGACAGTAATTGGATTTTGTGCTTGAATTGTAACCGGGCATTTTATTTTCCACAAGCAAATAGTTACATATAAGATTTCAAGGATTTCTAAGACATTTTGTATATGGCCAAACATGTAATCCTATGACAGTTTTTCCAAATGAGTCCACACCCCAAAATTGATATGTTGTAGATTTGTCTTTTGCAGCTTAATGTTTTACATTTTGGGTATAAATCTATTATTTGTGGTGATCTTTTAGAATGTGGCACTCACAGAACAATAAAATATTAATTATTAGCCTTTTCATACTCTTTTTATGCTAAGAATTATGTCAAAACTCCGCATTTCCACGTCATTTGGTCAGGAATTTGATTTGAAAATTAAAACAACATGCTTCCACAAAATTTTTACACTATGTAATTTCAAGAATACCTCTGATTGACAAAATTATTTAAATGCTGAAATATTCCCATTTTTTGAGAAAGAAAAGTGTTTTGTGACCCTTTTATTAGAGTGGCTGGTTATCCCCTGAATACAACATTTCTTTCACATTTATGAATCCATATTTTAAAAAATGATTCATACTTCTTACAAGTACATGTGTTTGTGTGTATGTATACAAGCCAGGGATAGAAGAACATGGCTATTAGCCATATTCCATCAACAGTATTACTTATGTGGACACAAGTTGGATTTGGTACCACAGCAACATTTTTCGGGGGTGGGCTTACAAGTTTCATTATAGTTCCATACAGTTACCTTCAATGCAACCAATTTGCAGCTTGTTTTCTTTTAGATTGGCCAAGGTTTCTTGAAATAAATGCCTTTCACCTCAGACTTTCCAAGAAATAGGGAAATATTGGCATTTTGAGACATACAAAGTGTAAAAAATGGGCCATTTTGTAGAAAAAGGTAGAAAAAAATACATTTTTTGAAAAATATTCCAATATTTTGAATATTTTTGATGGGACTTGTTTGAAACTCTTTAAAACTTTTTGCAGAACTTACATTTTGACAAAATTAAGAAAGAATCTTCAATTCTAGAACAAAAGGCCCATGGGCATGACCTGCAACCTGGTATACAAAACAATACATAACTTTAAAGGGACACCATTTCTTCTGTAATTTTTTTTTTTAATTCTGTATTATAATAATTTTGCAAAAATAAATGTGAAGCTATAAAGAAAATAATTTTGATGATATATGAACATTTAAAACCATATAGGAGGCAGACCACCATTAAATTTCACACTCTCACAAATTGTAGTTCGTCTATTTATAGCAATTCTCTCTCCTTCTCTTTTCTCCCCCTTGCATGGACATTTTTGTTGATTTGTTGGTCTAGAATGGAAGAAGAGGGTTTGAATTAATATTTTCTGCCAGGTTTTGGTAAATATTCATGATTTTGAGGCGGAAGGATAACTGAGTTATCAGGTTGGCTACGGTGATAAGTACGGCAACTAGTTACATGTTTTGGGTATGCTTCTTCAAGTTGGTGTATCTCAAAATTTTGGTGGTCAACCTCATACAAATTTTAGTGCAAAGATATGGTCATTTGTTCCTCTGTCTATAGTAAAAAGCATTCAGCCCAACGAAAATTTGGGGAAAAGTTGGAGGTGGGCAAAGAGGCCAGAATTAACATTGAAGTCAATGGGGAAATTAATGGTGGTCTGCCTCCTAATGAGAATAAGAGTTATGTCCCTTGGCTGTGCTAAATTTAAAGCCCCAAGCTACAGACGTCCCTGAAATACGAACTATAACGCAGTCGGAAAACATCGTTTATTTCCGTGCTGCGACGTAACGGAATAAACTCTATGAGACGATTGAATTTGACATATGCGCGCAAACGCTTAGTTGTTTTAACAGTAGACCCACGCCTTCAAATGTCTTAACATTAACTGTTTATAATGCTACAGTGGAAATACAAATACACGTTTAGCTGGATATGAAAAGATCGACGTTTGACATGAATTGTTTCAAGATTAGCCGAATACATGTATTAAAATGAATAGTGTGTTTATTTCTGTATACGCCTTGAGGTTGGGTGTTCGATCCCTGCATTGGCCGAGAAAGCTCATCCAGATTTTTCGGCGTGGTTTCTTCTTGTCAGTGAAGCAAGCTGGAGGACAGCTGTCTAGTCGCTCAGGTGGGACGAAAAACAGAGGTCCCGTGTACACATTGGCGTACGCGTAAAAGATCCCCAGGCAGTTGAAATTAGATATAAGAGTAGGCCGCGCCGCTGCACGGGCGAAAGTTCCACTGTAGCACACTGTATGGCGTAAGCCCGTCTTCATTAGAGCAGAACAGTAGGACGTTGAACCCCATTTCATTTCATTATTTCTATATACCCACATACAGGGCAGGGGCGGATCCAGAGGGGGGGGGGGGTTGTTGACCCCCCC
Organism: Patella pellucida; assembly: GCA_917208275.1. Taxonomy (NCBI): domain Eukaryota; kingdom Metazoa; phylum Mollusca; class Gastropoda; family Patellidae; genus Patella; species Patella pellucida. The sequence continues at coordinate 41,517,667 of OU795038.1, read as the reverse complement.
CCCCCCCCTGCTCAGCCACAATTTTTTTGAAAAAAATCAACACTTTTTATGAGAAAAAAAATCACGGCCGCCCAGGCTTGAAAATATGAAGGGTCCGAGAAACTTAAATATAAAAGCCTGAATCTGACTCGAAAATTGCGCGTTTGTATACATTGAGTTGAGTCATGACTTTCATTCAATTGTGGACAAAAACAAATCGTCACATACAGCTCAGACAATTATCCAAAATCGTCGACAGCATAAATTGCCGTCGGGACCAATTGACCCCACGGCAAATCGCCTATTGACGACGGCAATTTTTTTAATACCGTACAGTATGAAAATATAAGTTTATAGAAATTTAAGGAGTTTTATTAACGCTGTTCGACTGTTGACGTTGAATAATGTTGTGTTTGCTTTTTACTTTTAACGACAGCGTTGATAACTGGCCTAATTGTCGAATTCCCTTCCTTTCGTTTCTCCTTTTTCTCGCACACCAAGTAACGCACCAAGTTTGGAATAAAACACATAAAGTCGGGAGGAGGGTAAATCCGATCATTGATTTTTGCTCTTCATATATTGTAAAATGTTAAGAACAACCATAATATGTTATCTGAAGATATTTTGTTCCTCACCTGTGAAGGAAGCCTACCCCACCAACATTTTAAGGACATTTAATGCGATTTTCTTGGCGATTTTTAGACCTGTAGTCTTGGAATTTAGCTTCCGGAAATACGTCAGAATTCACCAAATTGAATCTAATTTACCAAATTTTTCTGGGACAGGCCCCCAACCCCCCCATCGCAACGTTTGGCGCCTTCGGCAGTTAGTTAAGCAGTTATCCAGCCCCCCCCCCCCCCCCCTGCAAAAAATCCTGGATCCGCCCCTGCAGGGGTCTGTTTATTTTTATAATGGCATGTTATACAGAGGGAGCGAGGGTGAGAGACGTCTATAAATCTAATAATGTAACACTTTAATGTAATGAAAAATAAATTGCCGGTTAAAGTACGAGGAAAATATAACGACATTTAATGCGGAGAGGGATAAAGACATTGCTGGATAAAGTATCGGGACGATATTCTATAAGTATTACAAATAAAATAAAGATCGTGCTTCAGGGCGATTTTAATTCGATTGTATATATAGTGGGGATTGGTAAAAACAACATAATAGATAATGATTATATAATATTAACAACAAATTCAAATTAGGACCACATTCTCTGTTTGGTATGCTGGCATTTACACACGCATATATATGCTGTTATCTGTTCATTTATACGGGCACTCAACGTTTCCCAAACATGTTTTAAAGATACGCGGGCGCGCTCACATTTTTTTATTTTACTGTTGATTGTGATGGAGTGTAACAGAGTTTAGTCCCGCGACAGACAAACATGCGATTATAACCGCTGCAATGTTACCATTCGAAACGTTTAGTTCCATGAACAAATTATAGCATTCTGTGCTGTATCTTAAAAGGTTTGGACTTGCAACCATTTTTTTTAGCCTGCCAATTGTTTTTCATTTTCATTATTAGCCTTCATGCCAATCATTTCTTTTTTAGTCTTCCGAAGTCGTTTTTGGGCGATCGTGCTTTTAGGGCACTTTGACAATCGCCGCAAATACTTACATGTATTTTCCTATTTAAATCACCCAAGGTCGCATTGTCAGATGTCTCAGTCTCTTTATTTATTAAATTAATTTCATTATTGTCTGCCGATGGAGCCTCGTCCACAATCCCGGGAACAAATGTCAAGAAAATCGTCGTGTGATTTCATACATTTATTGGACTTGGCCTTACTTTTACCAAGCTTCCTAGTCTTTGTCTTCAGTCTGACCGGGTTTTTTTTTAATGTATTTGTCACACAGTTATCATGTAAATCAGTTATGATAGGCCGATACTCTGTAGTTGTCGGAAATTTAATAACAATGCCTAGTATAAGCCTATTTGTGATTTGGAAACTTGGTGTTCAAATTATAAGGATACTCATTGTCCAATGTAATGCCGGATAGCAAATCATCGGTGGACGCCATTTTGCAGGGGTAAGTCTCAAATCTAGAATAAAAATTAGGTCCGACGATTAAGGCTTATGACTACAAAATAATTAAAATAAGATATATGAGTATGAAAATAATGTTAACCAAGTTACCGAAAACTGTCTGGAAAATTAAGACTACCAATAAAAATTTGTTTCGGTTATTTTCCGGTTGCAAATAGATCTGCGTATTTAGAGCTAGCAAATATTTATTTCCTAACCCATACAGTGTGGCACGTAAACCAAGGTTGTAACCACTAAATAAAAGTAATTCCCAAAACGTTGTAATGAGTTTATCCCGGCGCTCTTTCTACCATGGAAGTTAGAAATAAAACGAAGCTATTACAACTAGCTCTGTATCAAAACCACCGAAATCGCCAAAATCAAAAATTAAATCATGGACTGCAATCAAAATTTTTCCTCGAGTTCGCTATTAAATAAACACGAAAGTCGAAGCGCGTAATCAGTGTATTTTTACTTGGCTTTATAATACCACATGGAAAGCTATTTGTGACCTATATTTGCTGCGACCACCAAATTCACGTGCCCGGGACTAACTATCGCTCATAAAAGCTGTTTTGATCCGAGTGACAACACACTGTTATAACAGGTCAGTTTATACAGTACAGATATTTGATGCTGTGGGCCACTCTAACAGACAGCAGCGTTTACACTGTAGCTTAAAAAAGCAGGCGTATTTCATATTTTACATGGACGTGGAGTGGTTTGGGCACTGTATATTCAACAAAGATGTCCCTAGTTTGAGCTCTAGCGTCCGCCGAGAAGGAGCAGGGATATATTTGAAGAATTTTGTGATGTTAAGGAAGTTGTTTGTTTACCCGTTTATACATTGGCTTAGATGTTATAAAATCCTTGAAATTTAGAATTCGAACAAATAGAAGCTGGATGGAAGTGTACAATTGAAACGGGGCATGCATGTTATATAATGATTCTGTACATTTATTGTTTTTATTCAGGTGCCCCTGATGCTGAAATGTGTGATTCCAGTATGTTTGCGTGGATGCCAAAAGTTTACAGTTGCACAAAAAAGAATTGTCAGATAGATCTGTTCTTTCAATATCCTGTTATACCTGAAAGGTGAGTGATCATTATATCCAGGACACACTAGGTGAATGTTTATGGCTAATCCTTCGGGCGAACCCTTCGCCATTGAATTTCGTCTAGTGTGTCTGGATGGACCTGTCATATTTTGATGTTTACCGTCCGAATCTTATCGCTGTCGACTTGTTCGATGAGTGTGTCCATTCCGGCGAAGCGTATCCTGAGTCCTAGAATTCCCCAGCCAATCAAAACTGTTCGAAGCTTCACATGACCAACAAAATGGCGACCTACAAAGATACGTAATTAGCACAGCCATTTACCTTGCGTGTCCACTGCGTTGCCCAAGTAACTTAGACGACATAAACTTTGGTCTAACTATAGGCGAATAAAATTCGCATTGTGTGTTCCAGTCATAAGGGAGTTGATATTCTAACATTAAACGGTAATGTTACCGTCCATTAATTTTACACATGTGATGCAATAGGTTAAACAAATTTCTGAAAATAATTTTAAAACAAAGATCATGGCTATTGTTGATCCGTTACGTCTAATAAAGTTTCTAATTAACAAATGTAGCATGGTCTGCAAAGTTTGGGCCCGAGGTCAATTGCTAATTGTAGTCCATGTGGTATATAATAACTACTTTTGACTCTAGGAATACAACTCCTCATCTTAAGAGGAATTATAAGAGGTTCGACTATTTCAATTACTTTAATCAGTAAAAATACACGTTTTAATAACACTTTTCCATGTGGAAAAATCCCACCCAAAGCAGATAATGTATTGTTTTGAAACTACAAAAGAGGGCAGCTAGAAGCATTCTTCATTAAAGCCCCCCATCTCCCTACTCTTTGTTGGACTCCCTCCCCCTTCATACAAAGAGGGTTGTTTACAAGAAAGCTATTTTATTATTCTAAATTATTACATTAAAATGTCAGTTCCTACTTTTTCGAGAAAAAAAATCCTCTTGTGTCAAAAATTTCAATCTATTAAATACAGTTTTATATTTCGTTGTTTTAATACTTTCGACGGCCTACACTGCATGAAGATCTGACAAGTTATAGTGGGAGTTCACGTCAGGGGTCAAACGACCGACTTTTTACCTATGACTCCAGCCATTGATAAATCAATCAGCGCTGACGTTTCTAGTGGTTTACCAACAGTCTCTTGCAACAAAAGGCCAATAAGTCGCCGTAACGGACCGTTTCATTGGCTAAACGCGCACTTGCATGGTCTTAAAAACTAATAGTTTTTATATTTCAACGTTATTTTATCTAGATTATCGCCCTTTTTTATCGGGAAATTGCACCTTCTAAACCACGACGTCATAACAACTATTACGGCAGATTCACGTCACGCCACTCAGTCAGCAGACGGCTCGACTGTCTCCCTAGATAGTCTATATTCCTTTGCTTCTTGTAATCAGTTTTGTTTTTGTTTCTGTGACGGTTGTAATGTGTGTCCTAAATGCATTTAATACACTTCAATCCTTTTATTGATTTGATTTAGTTTGAACTAGGCCTACTTCTGATACATTTAACTATGTGGTTACTTGTGTAGCGGAATTTATACAACAATATACTTACATTCGTAATTCTTACAACATATAATAGATCATGACTCATGCTGACACTATATAATTATTTCTTTGGGTTGCATTCCCAGTTGTTTTCAAATTGAGTGAAGTCTGTTTCGCCACAGGCCCGGGACTGTACAGCGCAGTGGACGCTTACGGCTAGCCCCCGGATCCATTCGCTTTTTTTGAATTGTTTGTTTGTTGTTGTTTTTTGAGTATGGTGTCTTGTCGCTATGTTTGTCTTTTGTGTAAATCATATGCGGTGCAGTCCCCCTGCACTTACTATTAATACAGAACACGTCAATGATAACAATGCTTCAAGATCCTAGTGTAGTGGAGATAAGTAAACGAAATTTTGAACTACAAAGACAAAACGAAATAGGATCAGTGTTTTAATCAAATTGCTAAAATTGGTATTCCTTTTCATGGCAATAGGAAAAAGAAAGCCACGAAATGTACTTTCCAGTTCTCTTCCTTTAAAATTGCTGGTGCAAGTCATTTTATTTTGTTTTTAAATGTGTTTTTTGGAAACTAAATATGTTGCGTCACACCCGAACTTTCGCGTATTCTATTCTACCAGATTTATAAACTTGTTGACGGCAACATTGTCAACATCGGAGTTTTATCTGCCTACGCTTTATTTTAGATTAACCATTTGGGTCATATGGAATGCTGCTATTGGTATAAAGAAACTCAAGTTATATTTTGAAGGCGGTCGGTCTAAAACAATGAAAAACCTTCCAGCACATTGTGATATGCCATTTACAACTAGATTAAGTGTTTCACGAAAACTCACTAAGGTATGTTATTTTATAATTGTTGAAGTTAAGTGTTTCACGAAAACTCACTAAGGTATGTTATTTTATAATTGATGAAAAACTGTAATGTATTTACCGAAAACTATGTGAAGAAACTTTTCGTAAACATAAAACAAATGTTCATAATTACGCAAGTTTCTAAATAAGAAAGCAATGCAAAGGTGTAATACAAACCGTCTTCAATAGAAGGCTTGATCTCGCTTTAACTACGTGCATCTTATCAAGGCCTTCACGCAACACCCTGCATATTTCGGCACTAATTTCGATTTGGTATAAGTCCAGCTTGTGAACCTATCAGATTCTTTGAACGTCGCGAAAACCAAGTGGCGCGATTTCAAGCTAAAATGTTATACCTGTGATAATCAAGTTGCAAAGTTCAAGGTTCGTTCAATGTCAAGGTTTCCGTGGGGGTCGCGATGTCACAACCTCTGATTTGACGCTACTGTTCACGTGTCTGTAGATAGCGTAGCTATAAGTTCGGGGATTGTGAGTAATCTAGCAACGTTCAGATGTTGTAAAACGCACCTAAATACAAATTTACTACAATAATTTGCTACCCCCGACTCTCACTTAAGCTATGTGACCCGCTTAAATGAGACGTAATATAACAATATGTGTTCTAGAAAAAGAAATCATACCCTGCCTAGTAAACGACGGATTATGTCCTGTGTTCTAATAAGAGATAGATCTTATAGATATTACATTTGTTATTGTCCTTGTCATAAATTTCGATCTGTACACTAAGTTCTCGAAAGGGGGTTATGTTTTGGATTGTGATGTAATAACATGTTACCTTGGAGACAATTTTCAATGTTTACAATTATTTTATTCTTGTGAACAGCTACGTATTTATACAAGAGATCAGTATGTTGCTATAGACGCCGTAGAAGTTTTGTCCAGACGGAATAATGAGATATGTCGAGGTTGTAGAAAATTAAAATATAACATACACAGAGAACCACCATTTCCTGGGAAACATATTCAAATATCCAGCGACCCACTCTTCACTGATTAGTGAGTTCAATGTTCTTTAATAGTAGACCGTTAAATTAGAAATTTGTATAAAATAAGGAGAACATAGCTTTCAGGTGACGACTGAAACCGTTGATTAATGTTGTTTTAGATATGCAAACCACACTATAAAATGTGAAAAACCAAGACTAATCTAAACGTTTAAGCTCGAAATATTGTCGCTGATCTTAATGTACTTCTATGAGACAATGACAAATGTTTGTAGGAACCTTCCACATAATATTATAAACCAGTTCGGTGCACCTATACGTCTTATATGTCTTATATGTTTCTGGTGTATGGCTATGATTTCATAACACTGGACAGAACTCTGAAAGTCTTTATTCGCAAGGGTTCATAACTATAGAAATAATGAAAATTTTCATATTTTCCCATTTTATAAACTGTCTGATAATAATATTACAAATTAAGAGTTAAAGAAGAGTATTTTATAAACAAATTTAAACCCAAACTCAACCAGTGATATTGTTTCATTTAATTTACATGTAAAATGATTGTAACTATCTCTCCATAATGACGATACGTAATGACGTAACGCCATTATCTATTATTGCCTTGAAAACCTAACGGCGAAACATGTAGGCATTTAAATAAAATTTCTTTAATGGTATTTTCTACTTAAGTTTTTAGAATATATATATTCAAAAGATTCTAATTTCAACTCTCAGGTTTATATACCAAAAATTAATGGTATTTTCTACTTAAGTTTTTAGAATATATATATATATATATATATATATATATATATATATATTAAAGTAGATAAAGTACAAGTACTTCTTTGTTTACGGTAAATAAATGCATAAATAAATAAAAAATACGTCCATATGTATATTTAAAAGATTCTAAATTCAACTCTCAGGTTTATATACCAAAGACGGCCGAAAGATCTTGGCAAATATGTAAATGTAATTAAAATATAGTCTTTCCATCCAAATCTTAGTATTTTTGGTATATATATATACCACAACTTTATATATATATATATATATATATATATATATATATATATATATATATATATATACATAAATAAATAAAATATACGTCCAGGTACAAAAATCTTCCACTTTACTTCATTATGACATACATTAAATTATAAGCTAGCTATCTGCCTTCTAAGGGCGTCTTCAGATATTAATAATGTATACAAAATATTACAACTACGATACATATATATATACATTTTTAGAATAATAGGTATCCATGGATTATAAATAATATTAAGTAACGTACAACAAAAGGTTAAAAGTATATAATACAAGACTTGACTTTAATCTACATAGTACATGTAGTTTGACAATGGTCAATATATTAGATCAATTAAAGTTCATAGACTAATTATGTAATCTGGCTATAATAAAACTTAACCTTTCATTAATTTACATGTCTTCTTGGTATAATTTGACAATAGAACCATACAGAAGTTAGGAGGTTATTTAAAAGTCAATAGAAGAATTATGTAATTTAGCCTTAAACTTATTTATATCCACCTTCTTCTCTAATAAACCGATTATAGAGAAATAAAGAATTACAGGGTTTAAAATCTCATTGTTGAAGTAAAAAGTGTCAATATATATATATTAAGATTATTTAAAATTAAATACAGTGGGGAGGGGACAAATTAAGCATTTAAATCTGGTTTGAACCGGTCAATAAAGTGTGCTTCCATATTTCGTCTCTTGATAGTATTGTCAATGTTGACTTTGTAAAAAGGAAAAATACTAAATTTAATGTTTAAATTCTTAGCACAAGTATTTAAATGTTTAGAGACTTTAAAAAAAGGATTAGTTTGTAAACTCTGCTGCCTATGAACTCGGACGCGTGCACGTAATTCAGTGCCACATTCCCCCAAATAGAACTTCTGACAATTATTGCAGATAAGAACATATATTAAATTTTTAGTACTACAATTCATATTATTATTAATTCTAAACGTATAATTGGTATTAGAAAAAGTTAATTTAGTATCAAGAATTATATGTTGACAACATTTACAAAGTAAGCTATGACATTTAGAAGTAGTAAACGCTGCATTACTAGAAGCTTGAAATTTTGCTCTAGTGAGTATTTTCTTAAGACTAGGGGGCTGACGTTTACTATTAATAAAATCTATGCCATGAAATTGATTATTAAGATTATCATTAGTATATATACAGGGAGAGTAATGGGGTTTAGCAGTTTACTCGACACAAACAAGGTCATTTATGGCGTAACATATGATTCTATTACAATAATTCGCTTGGGTGTAGGAGTGCCCAGAGAAAACCCACGAGGTTGGACAGGTGACCCTACTCCTTGACTTTATGATGCAGCGCGCATGTGCTTTACCATTCGGCCATCCACCCCAGCCCACCCCAGCCCCGTATTTATAGAGACAGAGCACATCTGGGGTGGTATATTTTAAATTCCAATTATTGTATTTTTATTGCAGTGATGTAAAATATGGCGTAACTTATCGTTATTGGGTAGATGCGTCACCGGGTGGTAAAACCAGCCAATCGTCACCTGGTTTGTATTACAAACATGGTCAACCATATTGTGGAGATGGACAAATAAATATGTAAGTACAACAAAAACAGAGGGCAAAATGGACGTTTAAGGAAACTGGATTAAATCGTTTTAGCCAGTGTTAATAACAGTCTCAGGATTATATTGTGTGATTTTTAAGTTTAAGTTATCAAAGACAAATCTAAGAGGAATAATATTTATTGGCAATAATGGTCACAGCCCAATAATACATTTCAATATATTAAATCATTTATTAGTGTTTATTTATTTCATAATTTAAAAGTTCATCACATTTTCATTTGACTTTGTCAATTCAAAACTGTTTCACTAAATCTTCCATTGTGTATCTGATCAATGTAAACAATTCTATATATCTCTTTCAATTCCATAATTTATCAATCTACTCATTCATAAAACTACATTGGTCGCCGACAGATGGTCATAAAGGCAGGCCAATCCATGCATTTATGGTATACCTTATAGTTCAGTTTGATTCTGGGAAGCAGAAATCAGACTGAGATATCCGATGACGTCGAAATTATTCTTGATTTGCAGCTGAGTATGCCATCTTGACAGCGATAACTTAGTTAACGCTGTCAAACGCCACAGACGTGGGAACTTAGCTGCGAGCTGTGACCAAGCGGTATCAAACCTCCGAAATATTGCTTAAATTGAACTCATTTAACTTTTTATACAAAATTCTAATTAGAAAGGAACATATATACAATTAAATAGAAATAAACTAAACGACTTGTGTCAAGTTCGTGTACCTGATCATGGCGATTCAGGATAACTTCCATTAGTCGATCCAGATAAAAAATGTTCTAAGGCCCCTTGAAGTGTACTCAAAAATATTTCACATGCTAACGGAGATAGATGTACCCCGTCTTCTGCGAAAAAGATTTTATCACGGCTGATGTCTGGGTATCTAATATAGCTGGAGGATGAACTATTTATGCGCTTTCTAGATGTATCCATAGCATGACCATTAGACGAATAGCGCCACTGTAGGCGAGCTAAAATTTGTGACCAGATCAAAGTTGTGTTCTGCAATTTGGCGGCTATATTTGCAAAAGTCTCTTTTATTTCATTACGAAGAAAGCCGACTTTAGTTTTGCCAATATCGTTCCCAGAAACATGCATTACCAAATAGCTTGGGGGCTGTTCATATTTCAACATAATGTCAATTAGGCAGATAGATCTTTCCAGTGCATACCACGACGAGATTGCCACCAAATTTCCACATTTTGTCGTTTAAGGCCTAAACTAATTCCGACAGGTCGTGATCTAGACGCGGTGAATGCATCCCTTATAATTGACGATCCAACGATCCAGACTGAAGTCAACGCTGAAAACACGATGTAAGAAAGCATGATTAGTATTAAATTATGAACGTATATAAGCTGTATAAGATTTTGATTTCCAACGCACTAGTTCCTTGATGTCTGATTCTGAGAGACCACTCAGAAAGCCGTTGGATGCAGCACCAATCCTAAATGAGTGCGATGTATAACAAGTGTGATCGATGCCTAAAACCGTTAATGACTTTTTTAAAACAGCTGAAAACTGATACCCTGTTAGTGGACTACAATCAAAATGGGTAAAGAGAATCTCAGAACCGGGAGTGCGTTGATCGGTATATGAGGACAACAGAGACACGGGACACGTAGGATCTCCCCGCTTTCTATTTATCGTAATTTTGCTTCCAGCCCTAGCTTGATCAGTTTTTGAAGTTTTGAGAAGAATTATAATAGCATCGGGGGAAAAGAATATGTCACCTAGCTTTAAACAATGTCTTTGTGATTTCCTTTTGTCATAGGTTATTTCCCCTACCCTAAAACAGCCATGGAATGCAATAGAAAATGCCACAGAAAATAAAAACCTCTCAAACGTTGAGGAACAGACAATGCGTAATGAAGAAATAATGTCCGATAGTAAGTCTTTTGTAATAGGTAAACGGGTATCCCTGGTCACCCCCTTTGTCCTATTATAGCCCCCTAAAACTTTCTTTACCAGAAATGAAGTTGTTGGGTCCTCCAAATTATTAATTTTACTATAAAACCCCAACCCCGATCCATAGCATTTTGCAGTTGAATAGGATACATCCAAACGAAACAAGTAAACAATAAAAGAAGCTATTTCTTGAACAGTCAGCGGCCAGGAATTATCCATACCAAACGTCCTTCGAAATTCATGAAATGAATTCATGCCACAGTTAAAGGTGTTTAATGTATTATGAACAACTGAATTTATTAAGAGTTGGTCAATTCCCCTTTTGAAATTGCCTCCAGAAAAGAAACCGGCATATAATCTGGAAATTTGCGTGCCATCGGAACCAATTCTCGGAAGCGCTGTTCCTGAAAACGTGAAAGACTATCAGCTATGTCATTCTTAGCGGATTCTATATCCCCTTTGCTTTAACTTGAATATTGTTTATCAGGAGTTCTAAAACCAGGGGACGCAACAGATGCATTACTCGTGGGGATTTCGATGACTGTTTGTTGATGATTGACACAAGTGCGGAATTGTCAATGTTTAAAATGACACAGTTCTGTTTTAGATACTCTTTCCAAGTCAGGAATGCTAACACAACCGGAATCAGCTCTAAAAATGTCATATCCCGAATTAAATCTGAGTTTGACCAACTGACAGGCCAGCTCAATTGAATCCAACGACCATTACAGTATGCCCCACAACCTAACTCTTTATTTCCAAAACTATCGGTAAATAACTCTAGCTTGTTGTTTGACAACCATTTTTGGTGTGAAATGTAGCTTATTCCATTAAAGTTTTGAAGAAATAATTGCCATATCCGAAAATCCTCTCGAAGGGTACGGGTTACCCTGATTGTATAGTAGTGTTTTGGGGTTTTTCGCTTAAAAGCAGCAATGACGTCATAAAAACGTCCGAGGAAGGCCCGAGAACATAGAATGGCTCTGGCACAAAAAGACATCAGACCAGTATGGTGGCCCATGGTCGCAATAGCGTTTTTTTTTTGTATTTCATTAAAAATAATAAAAAGTTTTAGTAAAAAAAAGAAAATTCTTTTAAAATTGGAAAAAAAAAAATCTAAAATTTTTTCAAAATGAAAAAAAAAGTTTTTAAAATTAAGAAAAATCTTTTTAAAATGAAAAAAAAAAAGATTTTAAAATTAAAAAAAATAATTTTAAAGTGAAAAAAAAAAATTTAAAATGAAAAAAAAAAAACTTTTTAAAATAAAAAAAAAATTGTTTTTTAAAAAATAAAAAAATTGTTTTTTAAAAAATAAAAAAATTATAAAATAATATTAAAAGAAAAAAATTAAATAAAAAAAAAAATGAAAAAGAAAAGATACAAAAATAATTCTTGACGTGGCCCATCGTCGCAATAGTGTCTTGACTATCCAGGCCCAGTATACAGCTATCATTAGACTAGAGCGACCAGAAACATTTTGTGGCCCATTGTTGCAGTAGTATCTCGATTATCATGTGTGGGATCTATGAAGAACGTATATATATATACATAGATTTTAACGACAAGAAACGAGTCTGTAGTTATCTCACATCAACATGTGAGTGACGGAACTTTGTCATGTTTATGTTCCCCCGAGAGCGACCAAAAACATTTTGTGGCCCGTTGTTGATGTACGTAGTAGGCCTACGTGTGTGAGATCTATGAAGAACGTAGCCTATATAGACTCGAACGACAAGAAACGAGTCTGTAGTTATCTCACATCAACACGTGAGTGACGGATTTTGACATGTTTATGTCCCCCCGAGCCCTGTTCTTCGAAATTGTAACTAAAGATAAAATCCAAATTTAGTTGATAGGCCTATATATACTTCAATTTTTTTGGCTAATCAGTAATCACTAAAATCCAATATAATAAATATTATCTATTATCAAATCAAATACTAAAATTTGGATTTTTTCTTCAATAAGGCCCTAGCCAGACGAAGTCCGCGTAGGCTATCAATATCATTCTCTATTTTGTCTTTGAAATTGATGTTGTGCGCTATCACACCTCCCAGGGGTTTCAATAGTTCGCTTACTCCTCTTACTCTTCAGCGAAGGACCCGAAGAAAATCCACGAGGTAGTTGACTCAATGATGTTGTTCAATCCATTTCAGTTTATTGAATAAAATATTGTTTAAACTAATGACGGGCTTTATAATATTTATATACTTTACGATACAGCGCCCATGTGCTCAGTGCCGGACTGGTTGGCCGATGTCCCACTTGCCATACCTGTGACAAGGCCCACGAGCAAATGACGGACGAAGCCCGCCTACGACCGCCCTGTGCCAGGCGCGAGCGCTCGAGGGGGTCTGGGGGGTTCTCACCCCAAATTTTTTTGAAAAATAGACAGCCGCAAACCCATTTTCCAAGCACCTCAGACCAGAGCAGCGGAGGGAGATATATGGTGACATGCGAGCACTTTAATCACACATCCTCGAATACGAATAGAGAAATCTCCTCCCCTCTTTTACTACCTTTTCTTTTTCTTTTTTTTTACTTTTTTCTTTTTTTTCTTTGTGACTTAGGCCCAAATATTTTTTTCGGCTTAGGCCCAGCCCGGCACTGCACGTGCTAACCATTCGCCCCCCCCCCGCAACTATATATACTTAGAGTACGTAGACCTACTTCGAGGATAAGTTTCAAAATTATTAACTACTTTTGAATTATGTTTTGTAAATTCCTGAAGAACACCCACAAATTTCATGTGTGACAATTCTCAATAGTTTCGGTTAGGCCTAAGATACAACATACTGCAATTTAGCACCGCCTCTGGTCGTAAGAGATGTTTAGAGGGGAATAGTGGGGATCTAGACCTCAGGGAGAGACATATATATATATATATAAGGGTTTTAAAAACATAAGCCTTTTGAGTGGAGAATAGACCTTAGTGCACTAGCAGGCCGAATGGCGTCATTAATGTCGAGGTGTTTAAATAAACGTCAATGTGGGCCTAGTTCTAGTTAGACTGGATAACTCAGAAAGACGCCTGGCTAAATCTATTAATTATACACTTCTAGTGATTTGCATGTATAAATACATATATCTAAGTCTACAGAAATGTATAATTGATAGCTAGTCTATGGATATATTTATATGTGCAAGTTATAGACGAAGGAGTAAGGACGTAGAAGCGAGCCTGAACTGCGTCGATTTATAATCCAGTCCAAGTCCTAGGCTCGGCTAGAGTTACAAAAAGAACCATAATAATAATAACTTTATTACCCAATCAAGGGGACATTGTACAAATCAAAGAGAAAAAAACCCAAACAAATGGAAGAAAACATTGAAATATTCAAAAATGCATGTATGAATAAAGCGAGATGATTTGTAATCAAATAGAAATATAGACCTATGCTATGGGTCCTATCTCTCAGTAGCGGATTATGATTGAGGCTGATGAGGCTGCAGCCTCAGGCCCACAGATTTTGTAAAAAAAAATTTTTTAGACTTGTCTTATACGATTAAAAACAAATAGACAATGAATGTAAGGGGGTGGGGTTTAGGCCCAACGGGAATCAACATAGGCCCTGACCCGAAGTTAATTAGGCCCACGCCATTTTAAATAGGCCCTTATAGGCCCTCCAGCAACTACCGCCTCAGGCCTTGGTGGAGCTTAATCCGCTACTGCTATCTCTATAAATAGATCAGGGGTTGGGTGGCTGAATGTTGACGTGCGCGCTGTATCATATATATCCCACACATGATAATCGAGATACTGCGTACATCAACAACGAGCCACAAAATGTTTTTGGTCGCTCTCGGGGGGACATAAACATGTCAAAATCCGTCACTCACGTGTTGATGTGAGATAACTACAGACTCGTTTCTTGTCGTTCGAGTCTATATAGGCTACGTTCTTCATAGATCTCACACATGTAGGCCTACTACGTACATCAACAACGGGCCACAAAATGTTTTTGGTCGCTCTCGGGGGAACATAAACATGACAAAGTTCCGTCACTCACATGTTGATGTGAGATAACTACAGACTCGTTTCTTGTCGTTAAAATCTATGTATATATATATACGTTCTTAATAGATCCCACACATGATAATCGAGATACTACGTACATCAACAACGGGCCACAAAATGTTTTTGGTCGCTCTCGGGGGAACATAAACAGGCCAAAGTTCCGTCACTCACATGTTGATGCGAGATTACTGCAGACTCGTTTCCTATCGTTCAAGTATACGTTCTTCATAGATCCAACACATGATAATCGAGATACTACTGCAACAATGGGCCACAAAATGTTTCTGGTCGCTCTAGTCTAATGATAGCTGTATACTGGGCCTGGATAGTCAAGACACTATTGCGACGATGGGCCACGTCCAGAATAATTTTTTTATCTTTTTTTTTTCAATTTTTTTTTAAATAAAATATTTTTTTTTTTATTTTTTTCATTTTAAAAAGACTTTTTTTTTAATTTTAAAAAGTTTTTTTTTTAATTTTAAAAAGTTTTTTTTTTAATTTTAAAAAGTTTTTTTTTTAATTTTAAAAAGTTTTTTTTTTAATTTTAAAAAGTTTTTTTTTAATTTTAAAAAGTTTTTTTTAGTTTTCAAAGATTTCTTTTTTTTTTTAATTTTAAAAAGATTTCTTTTTTTTTCTAATTTTAAAAATAATTTTTTAATTTTTTTTTTTTTACTAAATATTTTTCTATTACTAAATGAAATACAAAAAAAAACGCTATTGCGACCATGGGCCACCATACACCAGTAACCGATTCTAAATCTGCCAATTTTACATTGCGTTTCGAGATAAAGTCTAGTAACTGCGCTAATAATTTAGTAAGCTTTTCGTCGGGGATTTTTACCTGTAACGTAACGGTGTCAATATCAAACCCCAGAAAGGTAAGTTAGGTTGTGGGGCCTACAGTCTTTTCTTCCGCTAGAGGAGCTCCAAGAGAGTAACAAATATCAGCGAAATAGCTCATTAAAGTTTGGCAGTCGTTTAAATTAGATGGACCTGCAAATAAGAAGTCATCCAGGTAATGATCTACTGATTCCAGTCCGGACTTTACCACCAATACCCATTGAAGGAAACTGGATTTTTTTTCGAAAAGGGCACAGGATAACGAGCAACCCATTGGTAGACATTTGTCGGTAAAATAAAATTCACAAAAGTATATCCCAAGTAGGTCAAAATCACCTGGGAAAAAGGGTAATAAACGAAAAGCTGACTTAATGTCCATTTTCCCCAAAAGTGCACCCTTGCCCAAAGTAGCTATCATGTTTACGACAATATCAAAAGAAGAGTATGATACTCTGCTATTTTAAGGGTCAATAAAATCGTTTATATTACCACCAGGGGGATAAGACGCTTTGGCACTAATCGGATTGGGGAAACTTGTAAATAAGAAATTGGTTTGAATAAAAAGGGGCCCATCATTCTACCAACCTTAACTTCTTTAATTAATTTTACCCAACTTTCAACTTCTAGTGTTTTAGAAGATTTAAGATTATGTGAAAAACGGGCTAGACGTGGGCCTTGAAATTTTAATCGAAATCCTTCAGTGAAACCTGATCTCAATAACTCGGCGTCCTCGTGTTTAGGATAGGAATTAAGTAAACCATTTAATACTGCAAGGTTTATAGGTGTCCGACCTTTGGACCATAGATCTGTTACAATAAAAACATAGAGGTAAAGAGGGTGTTTGGAATATCTACTAATTATAACGCAGGGTGCCTGAACCTTTGTACAAGTGGGGCTCTAACTTGAGGACGTGGAAATCTGTGGTTAACCGTTGTTGTGGGATATCTTGGGAAGGATTGATAAAAAGGAGTTGTCGGCCGAAAACCTGTACCTCTACCGGGAATGAATTTGCTGGTATGAGACATTTCAGCTGAACATGAAATAAATGGATGGTTCCTGAAACAACGCAAACATCTATTCTGGTAGGAACAATATGCTCTAAGACATTGCCCATTATAATTATAGGAATAGCATAGTCTATTATTTTGAGCATAACTATTAAAGGTAGTGGAGTTAGACGGATAAGCCTTAGCATCACCCAATTGATTTACACAATTTATATATAGGAGCCACAATTCCGTATCTATAACGGACCATGGACCAGTTGGGTGTTTTGCTTTGCGCAGACGAAATTGTTCGTCATATAACTTCCAGCCTAAATCATTTACCCTTTTTGATGCAATTCGAATAACTTGCATATATTTCAATAAATCTGGGTATTTGTCCTTATGTATGGAACAATAAAAATTATAAATGCATCTGACCAAACTTCGACCGTCGTAATTTTTGATTCCGGTTTAGACGGTTCAAGAACAAGCTGACCCTGTTGAATTATAACTCGATTTCCACGAGCAACTGGAGGGGAATGATCCAAAAGAGAAGCTAAATCAACATATTCCCCTTGCACAATTTTTGTTTTTATTTGTTGAGAAACATTGGCTGCAATGGTGTCACCGACACCTTGAGTTTGGGGAGGGCAATCTAAATTAAGTAATAAATCTATATTACCGGACGGTTCTGCCACAGCCAAAGGCTCTATGATGCCGTGATGCTCTATCAAGCTGTCAAGTGTGGGGATTCCAGACTCTGATGTTGATTCTCCCCTCCTGCCATCGACCTTCTTTTTCGATTTGGTAATTCTTGGCTGTTTAGCGGCAGGTACGGCACTCGATCCCTGTGCAGAATTAGCTAGCCTTGTGGTGACTGTCGTGCGCTTCCTGGTTCTTAACATGTTGCTGAAACTCAATAGAGAAAGGTATGTAAAAATAGATTGAAAAGTTGAAATACATTATTCAAATTCCTAGGGAATGTCCCTTTAAAGTTAACATAGATAAACTGATGTACTTAAAACTAACGGGGCGTTGGGCCGTGACCTAACAAGCTGCATACAACAGGCTTGTTGTTCGACGTCATCGGTTAATGCACTTTGTTGATACTATTGAGATATTATCAATATTAATAAATATAATATTGTTGGTGCAATTCTAACATCTGTCACGCAGCTAAGACAAAGAGACCGCTCGAATCGAATAATTGATAGAGACTTATCTAATCCTAAACTGTTACACATTGCTAAGTAAACAATACAATTTGAAATCAAATGAAATGAAATATTGTTTAATGGCACGTCCGCTCATCATAGTAACGTCCACTGACTTTAGCCCAGCAAAATACATATTAAAGTTTTAACTCTAAGTAAAAGTTCAGCCGTCACACGTAAATTTAAAATTCCCGATATGATTTTCCATTGTTTTCTCTAGATTCTAGGTTTCTTTCCCCCAATAGAAAACACAAGTTTTTCCATCCATTATTTTGAGTAGATCTATTAGTTAGCACATTATTGTGGTGTTGTTTTCCTGTGACGTCGAGGCCTTGTTGCTTCACGATTCACGGCGGGAAGTTGTTGAGCGAAAGTTTGAAGTGAGAAACTTCTCTTCTAAAAAAAAACGTAATTAGTTTTTATTACTCACTTTGAAGTACCTAAACAGATTCACTGAACCATAATACACATTTTAAACCACATTAGATTACATTTTCACTTGATATTTATGCGTATTTATAGGTAGGCCTATTTCATCAAAAAATCTAGCTAGTCATTTTTTCACTTCTCTACGCTCACGCATGGTTTATTTACCGACTATACGTCATTTAAAGAGTTTTATACTGCTAGGTAATACTTTGCAAACCATTATTCTATTGATATCTAGTGGTGGTTTTTATTACTCACTTTGAAGTACCTAAACAGATTCACTGAACCATAATACACATTTTAAACCACATTAGATTACATTTTCACTTGATATTTATGCGTATTTATAGGTAGGCCTATTTCATCAAAAAATCTAGCTAGTCATTTTTTCACTTCTCTACGCTCACGCATGGTTTATTTACCGACTATACGTCATTTAAAGAGTTTTATACTGCTAGGTAATACTTTGCAAACCATTATTCTATTGATATCTAGTGGTGGTTTTGAATAAAATCTTGAAATATTATCATTAAAGATATAGAAACACGTTCCTATGTGAATTCCGAATAACACGGTGAAAAACGAATAACAAACTGCTCGTTATTCGCTGCTTGAATAACAATGTGGACTGTTTTCGTCTAAAATTTGTTTTACTGTGTTTTATACTACTGGGGGATACTTGACATCCATCATTCTAGTCATGACTATGTTAATAACTGAATCAAAAATAAAAAGTTGAATAACGAATAACGAGGTAGCTTGTAAAACACCTCGTTATTCTTTATTCGTTATTCACCGCTTGAATAACGATCTGGTTTATGTACCGACTATACGTCATTTTATGAGTTTCTACTGCTAGGGAATACTTTGCAGCCTATTATTCTATTGTTATCTAATGGTGGTTTTGAAGTAAATCTTGAAATATTTTCATTAAAATAACAAATAACGAATAACGAGGTAGCTTGTCTCGTTATTGGCGAATAACGAGGTGATTCACCTCGTTATTCGTTATTCACCAAATAACGAATAACGAAAAACGACCCAACTTCACACTGCCTTACACATTGGAGTGTTAAAGTTCCCCCTTTTACAGTTGAATGTCAATATAGATAGGGGCAGGCCTAGCACTTACACATTGGAGTGTTAAAGTTCCCCCTTTTACAGTTGAATGTCAATGAAGATAGGGGTAGGCCTAGCGCCGCTGTCCTGGCAAAATTTCTTACATCATTATTATTATAGCTCTCGTTATGGCGAAATTAGTCAGTCGGAGCAGAACAGTAGAACAATAAACCCCATATTTTCTGGATTCACGTAATCATAAATGATATGAAAAGTTCACAAATTCACGAAATGTTCACGGTTTTCACTAAAATGACTTAATTATAGAAAATTAAGAGTTCACCACATAATAAATTGTTCACAAAATGTTCACGGGGATTCACTGATCATATTCACAAAAGTTTCAATTCACTAATTCACATATTTACCACAACAATGCGGTGAAAAACGGTTTCGAAGCCGGTGGGGACATTTTGGCCCGCCACGCCATGCTTCATTCACATCCCATACTTATCAACTATCGCCAAGACAATAGACGCGATTATACTATAATGACATCTTAATAAGAAATAAAGACTAGGTTAATTAGACACTCATTACGAAATTGTACATGAGTAACTCACATTTCAATTCACATTGTCAAATAACCAATAAATACTGAATGCAATAATTTGGACATTACATACCGGCCTCTATCGAATGAACAAATCGTCGGCCTTCTGGCGAACCGACGAATCTGATATATATTTAAGTATTGAGAATTACGTATTGAGAAATTTATACTTTGTTGTTATCTCTGTGGCCATAAATTAATAATATTTATTTAAATGACGTCTAGTGTCATGATGTATATGTCTGAAATAATACATCATAAACAAATATTGTATTTGATGGCCACAAAGATATCAACAAAGTATAAAATTCTCAATACGTAATTCTCAATACTTAAATATATATCAGATTCGTCGGTTCGCCAGAAGGCCGACGAAATGAGATACATTTAAAACTAAATGTCCAAAATTATACTATTCACATTTATTTAAGATTAACTAACTAAATTATTCTGTGATTTAACTCTTACTTAATTAAGAGTGATAGATAAGTTTCATTACAAACATTATAATACATTAATAAAGATACAATCCTTGTAATATTCTTACACATAATATAAATATCTCACATTTATTTCACATATACATGTATGTACTTTAGTTCACTTAAAACTCAATTACAAAAATCTTTTACAGTTCAATAGTTTTCCATCTAATCATCACACAATATTCACTACAATATACATGTACTTAATTTTCACCATCTTGTTCTAGTAACAAACATAATTTGTCAATCGGACGTACTAACATGGCCGATTTTGTCTTAACTTTTACACTACGCACTAATCCGTTTTTATTGGGATATGTTTCAACAACAAGACCTAAAGGCCACGAACCTCTTGGAGCACTACTGTCTACTATTAAAACAATGTCACCTACAGAAAAGTTTTTCACAGGTTTTAACCATTTTTGACGTTTTTGTAACGTTGGGAGGTATTCCCTTGTCCATCTTTTCCAAAATAGTTCAGCAAGATATTGAACTTGCCTCCATCTTCTTCTGGAATATAGGTCACGTTCACTAAAAACACCTGGGGGGAATAGATGTGTTGGGTCGAAGCAACAACAGAGAATTAGGCGTTATTACCTCTAAATCTGACGAATCTTCAGACACGCACGTTAGTGGTCTACTATTTATAACGTACTCCACTTCGCATAAAAATGTTCTTAACTGTTCCTCACTTTGACTGGATTTGAGAAACTGTTCACATAAGATAGCTTGCAATATTTTGCGAATTGTCCTAATCTGTCTTTCCCAGACACCGCCGAAATGCGATCCAGCGGGGGGATTAAAATGACAGTTAAAATGATTTCTGACACACTAAAATTGTTCAACTGATTTCGATCAAAGGCTTGAATAGCTTCTTTAAGTTCTTTGTTACAGGACACTAAATTAGTTCCGTTGTCAGAGTACACATCTTTAGGGTAGCCTCTACGAGCAATGAAACGACGAACAGCTGCAACACAGGAACTAGTATCTAACGACTCAGCAGTTTCTATGTGCACTGCACGTGACGAAAAACAAGTAAAAATCACACCATATATTTTCTTTATGGAGCGTCCTACTTTTATTTCAAACGGACCGAAATAATCAATCCCAACATGTGTAAATGCTGGTTCATCAGCTAATACGCGAGAAGACGGTAAATTCGCCATCTTTTGTTCACCAACTCGTGACTGGATTTTGCGACATACTACACACTTTCGTAATAGACTTTTCGCAAGAACACCAGATTTGATTATCCAATAACTTTGACGTAACTCTGCAAGGGTGTAGTTACGTCCTTGATGACCTACTTTAATATGGCAATATCTTAATATTTACTTTGAAACATGACTATCCTTTGGAAGAATAATCTGATGCTTTGCATCATAACACAATGAGGAATTCTCTAACCTTCCTCCCACGCGCAATAAATTGTTTTTTAACACTGGGTCTAAGTCTGCAATAACACTATTTGATTTCACGTTTGATTCACCGTTACTTAAACACTGAATTTCTTCAGGGAAAGCACTATACTGTACTAATTTCACAACAGCATGCTCTGCATTTATCATCTCGTCAGCAGATAATTGTTCACTTCTCAAACTAACAGGAATTTCTCTACTTTTACTTTTCAGCTTTAATATGGCTTTTAAACGTAGCCACCATGAAACAGCTCTTTTTAATTTTGTCCAATCTGAGTAATGTTCAAACAATTGGTTCACGACACTGTTAGCCTCTTGACTAATCTTTACCACGTTCACATCAATGGATGTAATATCTAAATTGTCACATGTCGGCATTTCCGCTGACCATTCACTTTTAGGTCTAAGTAGAAAATCTGGTCCACTTAACCAATTAACTTGAGTTAAATTTAATGCGGAGAGTCCACGAGAAGCATGGTCCGCTGGATTCTGTTTAGAAGGCACGTAGTTCCACTGATTAATTTCTGAACCATCATGAATCACAGCTAGTCTATTTGCTACAAATACCTGATGTCGCATTTTTTCGTTACGAATGTATTTGATAACCGTTTGACTGTCTGTCCAAAAATGTACTTCGTTCACCGGAATAGTAAGTTCTGACACCAACATGTTGTTTATTCTAACAATGGAAGTCGCCGCAGACAATTCTAATTTCACGATTGTATGCGGTCTCAATGGAGCGACACGCGATCTACCCAGTAGAAATGCACAGCTAACTTCATCATTTTCACTTTCAAATCTAACGTAACTTACTGTACCGTAACCATCACTTGAGGCGTCTTCAAAATGATGTAACTGGATATTACTGATTTTTCCAAAATTCTTTGGTTTTATGCAACGTTCGACTGAAATGTTTTGAAGATTGACTAAGTCCTTCATCCAATTTTGCCACGGAATTTGTTGTTCATTGGGAATAGGTTCGTCCCAAGAGAGTTTTTCACGACACAGTTCCTGTAAAATCATTTTAGCTTTTAAAACAAAGGGGGACGCGAAGCCCAAAGGATCATACACAGACGACATAGCAGATAATATGTTTCGTCGCGTACATTTCGGTGACAGGTTTTCCACTCTGAATACAATACTGTCATTTTCAATTGACCACATAACGCCAAGAGCACGTTTATCTGGCAAATAGTCAAAGTCTAAGTTTTTAACTTCATCGATTCTGTTAACCTGCGGTATGGCTCTTAATAACTCACGACTATTGCTTATGAATTTATTTAAATTGAATCCACCTGATTTCAATGTACTTGATACTTCATTAGCTAATTCTATGGCATCCTTTTCACTAGAGACAGACTTTAACAAATCGTCAACATAAAATTCTTGATTAATAGCATTCACAGTTTCTGGATTACAAATACTCGCATTGTCCTTAGCAACACGTTTCAGCGCGTAACTTGCGCAGCTTGGTGAACTTACAGCGACAAAAAGATGCACTAACATTTTGTACTGCACAGGTCATGTGTTCATGTTACCACCAGGCCACCATAGAAATCTCATTATGTCACAATCAAATTTGTTTACAGGTACCTGGTAAAACAAACTTTCTATATCTGCCATAAACGCATAAATGTCTTGTCGCCATCTTAATAAAACTCCTAATAGTTTGTTTGTTAAATCAGGACCGGGTAATAACAGTGAATTAAACGAAACACCGTCAAATATTAAAGGACAGTTAAAGACAACTCTCACTTTCTCTGGTTTGCGAGGATGGCTAACATTGTGGTGGGGAATAAACCATACTCTTCCGTCACTTCTATTAATTTCATTTTTCGGAACCTTTTCGGCATAATTCTTGATTTCTCAATCGGTCATGAATTCTGTGTACTTTTCGAGCAGTGTACTATTGGCAGCTAATCTCTTTTTAAGTCTATATACAAACATTTCTGCCTGCAGTTTATTATTTGGCATAGAAATTGTCCTATCACGAAATGGAAGATCTGTAATGTAATGATTGTCAACTAACTTTATGGAATTATCAATAATATTCAGGAACCACTTGTCCTCCACAGATAACAGTTTTTTTATCTTCACATAATTTTTCACCAAACCCTAAGTTGAAGTACCTTTTCACTTGAGCTTCTAAATTATCATCCAATTGGCAATAATTAACATTCACGGTATTAGAAACATGATCACTTAATTTACCAGAAAGTCCATAAAATAACCATCCAATGGGTGATTTCACTGCATAGGGCTCTCCTATGTTACCAACAGCAACTTCCAGTGGTATGGTTGCGGCTGGGAATTTTATTCCTATCATTATGGTCACTTGCGGGATACAGTATTCATCGGGTGCAAAGTCAGGTAGAGTTATACCTCTTAAATGCTTCCAGTTTTCCAAGTCAATTTGTTTGGGGGCATCGGATACTGAAGCAGGCAATTCATCTTTCACATAAGCTTGGGGTAAATCTAAAAATTTGTCAACGTTGAAATTACTAATTTGTAGCACATCAATTACCAAAAGTGTTTTCAATGTCTCTTCTAAGTTCATGGTCTTCAACGTAACTTTTGTGGATTTACACCGCAACTTTAAGGCGTTCACAAGAATAGAGTCTCGAAATAGAGCACTACACTCATTATCGACGAAGGCGTAGGTTTGTAAGGTTACATCACTGAGTTTAGCTTTCAATTTCACTGGAACAATAGCCATTAACGGAATGTTTGCTTTTACACAACCAGAAGATACAAAGGATTTTGGTTCAGTTTTATTGCAAGATTCTGGTCCACTGTACCGATATTGGGGTCTTCTTATGTCTTTACTTGAATCGTGTAATATCGTTGAGTGAAATCTTGGACATTTCTCACATTTCGTCCACTCAGGGTTTTCACATTTAGATTTCAAGTGTCCTGGATTCAGACACCCATAGCATAAACCTAACTTTCTCACAGTTTCAGATTTCTGATCCATTGTTAATGACGCAAATTTCCTACAGATTGAAAGTCCATGAAATGTATTTGGTCCACATACTAAACAAGGCGGCTTAGTTGCCAAGTTTTCTTTTAATTGTGTACTAAAGGCTTTCTTTGTGATTGGAGTATGTTTATTTAAATGATATGAAGATTGGGCTTGGTTCTGTTGCGATCTGTGCTGGTAGCCTAACCCGCTGATTCTAGGGTCATTTTCATTTCTCGATATAAGACCTACAAAGATTTCAAAGTCACATAGTGTTGGGGATCTAGATTCACATTCACGTATTTTACCTATTTTTGCGATCCACTGTTGATGTAAAGGTATGGGGAGTTTTGAACACAATGACTTAATAAAATCAAATCCATCCATGCTATTCATTTCAAGGTTATTCTGCTTACAGTTTACACAGTTGATCAAAAATATTGAAATTTTCTAAGTCCAACTTTATCAACAGACTGTATTTTTGTCCAATTTTCTGCTTTACTTAGGAAGGCAGATGTGATAAGAGGGGGGGGGGGGGTCACCATAATCTCTCAGCAGTAAGGATCTAGCTCGTACATAACCTTGTTCAGCAGGCTCAATTAAAGGACAAAATTTGATCAAATCATGCGCTTCACCTCGGGTATACTTTAGTAAGAATTCTAAACGCTGTTCTGGATAACTTGTATTTTTCACAATAACAAACTCAATGTTTTTAATGAATGTTTGATATAACAAAATGTCACTGCCGTCAATGGGTTTGAGATCCTGGGACGGTAAGTTTTGGCCTTTTTGATTTTCTAAAAGTTTGTAAAATACTTCCATCAAACTGGAATCTTTCATGGATTGAACAGGAATTTCACTCGATTCATTCACGGTTTCACTGGGATATTTAACACATTTAGAGTGCACCGATGTGTTCACTGATTGTAGTTGGGGTGGGGGTGTGCTGTCAACTTCAGTAGAGACAGTCTTGATCCGTGGTACTGGCGGTGGGGGGTTCTTGAATGTTACTTCAGAATCTGAATCTTTACCATGGCGGATTCGTTGAAATGTCAAGTTTACGTCTTTTATTGCCTAAAGTTTGGCTTTCAAACTAATTTCTTTTTGTTTTCTATTTAGCTCATCAGTTCTTCTGTTTAATTCATCAGTTCTCCTCTGTAATTTAGACTTTTCCTCCTCTAAAACATTAGCTTCTTTCAAGGCCGCTAACTCGTAACTTAATTCAATGTCACGCTGAATGTTCTTCATTCTGAAAGTTTTTGACTATCTCCGGGTGCAATAACAGGCTCACCATTATTAACAGGACTATTATTATTAGATCTATTACCATTGTCAATGTTTTCTTCATTTTGAACAACTGCTGCACCGGCCCCGTTTGGGACATTAACAGCATTATCTCCTTCATTTGGATCGTTCATATTTTCATTGTCTAAATTTTCATTACCGGTATCGACATTATTCAAACCATTACGTTGGTTGTACTGTAGTTGATCATTTTGTTCGATTTCACTATTTTCATCACTATCAGACATTTGTTGTGGTGGTTGTCCCTTCCAGCTTTCAATATGCAGCTTCCGCGAATCAATCAATGTGTGACATCATAAAAGCACCAATTTTAAATAATAAATGTCAATGTATTAACCAACAAATTACAGTTTACAGTAGACAAATGACAAACAAATCAAATATAAGTTCTGGAATCACGTAATCATACATGATATGAAAAGTTCACAAATTCACGAAATGTTCACGGTTTTCACTAAAATGACTTAATTATAGAAAATTAAGAGTTCACCACATAATAAAATTGTTCACAAAATGTTCACGGGGATTCACTGATCATATTCACAAAAGTTTCAATTCACTAATTCACATATTTACCACAACAATGCGGTGAAAAACGGTTTCGAAGCCGGTGGGGACATTTTGGCCCACCACGTCTTGCTTCATTCACATCCCATAATTATCAACTATCACCAAGACAATAGACGCGATTATACTATAATGACATCTTAATAAGAAATAAAGACTAGGTTAATTAGACACTCATTACGAAATTGTACATGAGTAACTCACATTTCAATTCACATTGTCAAATAACCAGTAAATACTGAATGCAATAATTTGGACATTACAGAAGATTATTCAGTTCCGCTATTGCTAAGTAAAAATGATTCTGTATTGCAACCTCTCTCGCCAAATCAAAGTATTAAAACCACTCTGACTCCAAGAAATTGCAGTACCCCCTACCACTCTGTCTGAATATGAAACCCATCTACCTGTAGTTTACCTTACACCTGTGAATATCCAGGTGAACACCATTCATTCTGGGTCTTTTTTAGATACATCTTTTGGTACTGGCCGTAATATCAAATACACAAAAAATGATTCCTCTGATAATGATCAAACCATAGCCAAAGATCCATTTTTCGCTGGGGATCCTGATGACACCTGTTACAACAATGATAAATATAAAGCCTCTATTGAAAAACTAATTTGTGATGTGTTACTTTTGACAGACAAAATAAAGAAGCTTGACTCTGAAATTGAATCTATTACTACATTGCCGAAAAATGTAAACAGTCAGGAATCATTTAAACCACTTGTTAAAGAAGACCATACATTGTCATGTAACTTAGGCCCAATTCATAAAAAATTCTCTAATGTGAAAAAACTGGAATATAAACGTAACATTGTTATAGGATCATCCATACTTAAAGGTATCAAACCAAACGGATTGGATAAAACCAATTCCACAGAAGTGAGAACTCTGCCAGGGGCGACTATACAAGATGTCATCACCTATGTTGATAATTGTACCTCATCAAATAATGTCCGCAATATAATATTTCTAATTGGATCTAATGACTCAAAATATGGCCCGTATGTAGACTATACTCGTAATTATTATAAAACTTTAATAGAATTGTGTTTCTCTAAATTCCCTTATGCATCTGTTAAATTCATTAGATTATTGCCAAGGTTTTCTCGCTCTTCAAATATCATTATAAATCGAATTAATGACATACTATATGATGTATGTGAGGATTGTGGAATTGACATACCTATTGATCATGGAAACGTATTTTATAATTATCACCTAAGTAAAATCAGACAGAATTTATATCATGATTCTGTACATCTTAATTCTTATGGTTATACCTGTTTAAGCAAACTAATTAGGAAGCATATTATCTCCCCAAGCATGCCAAATTAGGATACCCGGTATCATTATTTTCCAGAAATTTACATTTCCTGTCATGCTGCGGTTTGCAACCACCTCCCTCACAAAGAGAGCTTATACTTGCACTTGTTTTTCCATCCACACCACACCATTATAATATATTGGTGTAACGGTTTTAACATTAAAAGTGTTACTGTTGTGTCGCGCTTTGAGCATAAACTTAGTTTGTGGATATAGCGCATTATAAATATTCACATTATTAATATTTGTTATAATTAATTCTTACTTTGTGTTATTTACAAAGATACCTAGTTTATTCCTTTCATCATATATTACAATTATATAATAGATGAACCCAGTTTTAAGTAAAAAAGGTTTACATGTAGGTCATCTAAATGTTCAATATTTTTTTTAACAAAATTCCAGAACTTAGTCTTTTCATCCAAAACTTTGATATATTTGCTATTTCCGAATCACACTTAACTACTTCTATAGATGATAATCAATTACATATTACTGGATTTCATAAACCGTTAAGAAAAGATAAGTCTAATTTAAGTTCTTCTGGAACATTGCTCTACATAAAAGATAACTTCATTTATAAACATCGCCCAGATCTGGAACATCCAAATATTGAGTCGATCTTGATAGAACTAAATTTAAAGAAGTCAAAGCCAATTCTCATATGCTGTATATACCGTAATCCAGCCTCAACTAAACTATGGATTGATTCTTTTTCGGAAATGATGGAATCTGTATGGAATAATCAAAATGAAATTCTTATGATTGGAGATTTAAACATGGATCTTTACAAAAATCAAAATAAATATTGGACCGATTTGTTACAAACTTTTGGCCTCAGTCAACTTATTAAATTACCTACTAGAGTTACTGATAAAACGAAAACATTAATAGACCATCTCGTTGTTTCAGACCCTGATCATGTCAAAGAAATTAAAATTCCTTGTTATGCTGCCTCGGACCATTAACCAGTATGTTTTACCTGGCAGAAAAGGGGTGCTTCTTTTCCTAAAAATAAACATGTGACTATTAAATATAGGTCTTTTAAAAACTTTAATGAAGATCAATTTTTATATGAATTGCATACAGCTCCCTTTGACTATATTTATAATTATTCTGATCCAAATTTAGCTTTATCTGTCTGGTATTCAATTATTATTCCAATAATAAATAAACATGCCCCCTTAAAAACTAAGAGAGTAAGAAACGTTGATAAACTAGTTTGGTTAACTCATGAAATATTTCAACTTATTCATAAACGAGATTATTTAAAGAAAAAAGGTGATGTTACTAATTGTAAAAAAGTAAGAAATGAAGTTAAAACAGCTATTAGAGCAAGTAAACGAAAATACTTAGAATCCTTGATATCTGACCGAAAAAACAGTAAAAATATTTGGGATGCGATAAAACTGGCAAATAATACTTTTCATAAAACTTCATCGCAACCTACTCAAATGGATCCTGACACTTTCAATGATTATTTTATAAATGTTGCAAATAACTTACTCAACAATGTCCCAACTTCGTTAAGCAAAAATGATTCTAATAGTATTTCTAATTTTGTAAACCATCAAATTTCATCTTGTACTCCTCAATGTAAAATACCTTTTATTTCTACTTGTGATGTATACAAATATCTTTCAAATTTAGATACATCAAAATCTGTAGGAATTGATGGTGTTAGCTCGTATTTTCTCAAAACCGGATCCTCAATTTTAAATACCTCTCTATGTATTTAACCTTTGCATTGAAAAGAACATATTTCCTGACATTTTAAAACAGGCAAAGGTACTACCATTCTTCAAACCAGGTGATAAAAGCCTAACCGGTAATTATAGGCCAATATCTATTTTGCAAACTCTCTCTTAACCCCTTGAAAAACATATAAATTTAAATATTACTAATTATTTAAATAAAAATAATCTTTTATATTTAAATCAATCTGGCTTCCGCTCAAATAGCTCCTGTCATACAGCCCTAGTTAATATCACTGAAAATGTTTATAACGCTCTAAATAATAATATGTTAACATGATTAATATTTTTTGATTTCAGAAAAGCTTTTGACATGGTAAATCATAATCTTCTTCTACAAATACTTCAGCTGTATAATTTTTCTGAAAACTTACTTTCATTATTGAAATCATACCTTAATAATCGAAAACAGTGTATATCAATTGGACAAAATAAATCTTCATTTCAAAATATAACTTCTGGTGTACCCCAAGGATCAATCCTTGGACCTTTACTTTTTAATCTCTTTTTAAATGATCTACCGTTTTCTCTTTCTGTAAATTGCGATCTGTTTGCAGATGACACCACCGTTTATCCCTCTTCTCCGGATATAACATCTCTTAATAATAAACTCCAATTAGAAAGCAATATAATAAAACGATGGTGTCAAAATAATGCTATGATTATCAATGAACCAAAAACTAAATCAATGTTAATAGCTACAAATTATCAACTTAAAAATCCATTAAATAAACTTGACATTCAAATCAATAATAATCAAACTGAAAATGTTTCTGAATTTAAACTCTTAGGAGTAATCATTGATAGTAAATTGTCTTGGAATAAACATACTGAGTACATGTGTAAAACACTAAATAAAAAACTGTATCAACTAAAAAAGATAAAATCACTTCTTCCGTCAAACTTGTTAAAATTATTCTATTTTGGCCATTTTCAGTCACATCTAGATTATTGCTCCACCATATGGGATACCTGTAGTAAAACATCTTTGAATTACTTACAGCGTGTGCAAAAATTGGCTTTTAAATTAATTAGTGATAAACCGCTACCGAAAAATTCAACCTTATCTACTTATGAAACCTTGGCTACATCATTAAATATTTTAACCATTCAAAATCGGTTCACCTTCAATAAATACATCTTTCTGTTCAAATTAGTTCATAAAAAATGCCGAAACTACTTAACTAATTTTCTCGTTTTTAAAAATACACCTTATACTAATATTAATCTTCGATTTAATATTCCTAAACCTAATAAATCAATATATAAAAAAAGCTTAACATACATTGGACCTTGTCTCTGGAATAATCTACCTACCTCAATTAAAAACACACCTGTATTATCAAACTTTAAAGCGAATATCCTTTTACACATAAATTCCAACCTCAGTAAACCTTATGTACATAATTTTAATTCATAATAGAGAAGGTAGTTAACCTTATTGCAAATTTTATATTTTAATATTGTAATTTTAAATTTTGTATCTCTTTATTTGATCTCATTGTTGTTCTTATATTGTTTTGTTATGTTTCAAGAGCAGAATTGTAAAAAGGCCTGGCCTAATTTCTTACCCTAATAAAGATATTATTATTATTATTAGATTTGTTATTCAAGCGGTGAATAACGAATAACATTCGTTATTCAAAACCACCACTAGATAACAATAGAATAATGGTTTGCAAAGTATTCCCTAGCAGTAGAAAACTCATTAAATGACGTATAGTCGATAAATATACCAGATTGTTATTCAAGCGGTAAATAACGAATAATGAGGTGGATTACCTCGTTATTCGCCAATAACGAGAAAAGCCACCTCGTTATTCGTTATTCGTTATTCAACTTTTTATTCGGGATTCAGATATAAACCTAGCCATTACTAGAATGATGGATGTCAAGTATCCCCCAGTATTTGAATAAAATCTTGAAATATTCTCATTAAAGATGCAGAAACACGTTCCTATGTGAATCCCGAATAACGCGGTGAAAAACGAATAACAAACTGCTCGTTATTCGCTGCTTGAATAACAATGTGGACTGTTTTCGTCTAAAAGTTGTTTTACTGTGTTTTATACTACTTGGGGATACTTGACATCCATCATTCTAGTCATGGCTAGGTTTATAACTGAATCAAAAATAAAAAGTTGGATAACGAATGACGAATAACGAGGTAGCTTGTCTCGTTATTGGCGAATAACGAGGTAATCCACCTCGGTATTCGTTACTCGTTATTCACCGCTTAAATAACAATCTGGTTTATGTACCGACTATACGTCATTTTATGAGTTTTCTACTGCTAGGGAATACTTTGCAGACCATTATTCTATTGTTATCTAATGGTGGTTTCGAATTAAATCTTGAAATATTCTTATTGAAGATGCATAAACACGTCTATATCTGAATCACGAATAATGAGGTGAAAAACGAATAACAAACTGCTCGTTATTCGCTGCTTGAATAACAATGTGGACTGTTTTCGTCTAAAAGTCGTTTTGCCCTGTTTTATACTACTGGGGGATACTTGGCATCCATCATTCTAGTCATGACTAGGTTTATATCTGAATCCCGAACAAAAAGTTAAATAACGAATAACGAGTAACGAGGTAGCTTGTCTCGTTATTGGCGAATAACGAGGCGATCCACCTCGTTATTCGTTATTCACCGCTTGAATAACAATCTGGTATATTTATCGACTATACGTCATTTAATAAGTTTTCTACTGCTAGGGAATACTTTGCAGACCATTATTCTATTGTTATCTAGTGATGGTTTTGAATTAAATCTTGAAATATTTTCATTAAAGATGCATAAACACGTTCATATCTGAATCACGAATAACGAGGTGAAAAACAAATAACAAACTGCTCGTTTTTCGCTGCTTGAATAACAATGTGGACTGTTTTCGCCTAAAAGTCGTTTTGCTGTATTTTATACTACTGGGGGATACTTCATATCATCATTCTAGTCATGGCTAGGTTTATATCTGAATCCCGAATAAAAAGTTGAATAACGAATAACGAGGTGATCCACCTCGTTATTCGTTATTCACCTCTTGAATAACAATCTGGTCTATTTACCGACTATACGTCATTTAATGAGTTTTCTATTGCTAGGGAATACTTGCAAACCATTATTTTATTGTTATCTAATGATTGTTTTGAATCAAATCTTGAAATATTCTCATTAAAGGTGCAGAAACACGTTCCTATGTGAATCCCGAATAACGAGGTGAAAAACGAATAACAAACTGCTCGTTATTCTATGCTTGAATAACATGTGGACTGTTTTCGTCTAAAAGTCGTTTTGCCCTGTTTTATACTACTGGGGGATACTTGGCATCCATTATTCTAGTCATGGCTAGGTTTATATTTGAATCCCGAATAAAAAGTTGAATAACGAATAACGAATAACGAGGTAGCTTTTCTCGTTATTGGCGAAACACGAGGTAACCCACCTCGTTATCGTTATTCGTTATTGGTGAATAACGAATAACGAGGTAGCTTGTTGCGTTATTGGCGAATAACGAGATGATTCTCGTTATTCGTTATTGTTGAATAACGAATAACGAAAAACGACCCAACTTCACACTGCCATGTGTGAGCGGAACTAAAACACTTCAAGCAAAAATATCCACCTTCCCACATGGATTGACTTATTAAAATTCATCTTAACAATGACAGATATAATTATAACATAGCACAAAATTATACCGACCTGAATCTTCTTTCAACAGTTAACAGTGTTTAGTTATATCGAAATTTGTGGTTACTGTTCAAAACTTCTTAACTTTAACAGCGTTCTATCGATAACGAAATTTATATCGAAATTGGTGGTTACTTAAAAAGTATAAGAGAAAACCTCTCTAGCATTTATAAGCTTCGTTTTGTAAAGAACTGGTAAACGATATACTTGTCTGGACTTCGTCAAACATAAAATGAACGCAGGCGGCAACCACGTAACGAAGACGTCATTTAATTACCGTAACTACTCTATAATTCAACGCTTTGATAACGGATTTTAAGTTAAGGCTTAAAATCATTATTTTGGATAATATTTAACAATGTAGTAGATCTTCAAAGTTTTTAGACCTTGTGTTTTTGGTAATTTATAAACAGTTTAGTGTTCGGGTATTAAATCTACTCACTGGTGACAAGTTTGTCATTGGGTCAGTAGTATATGGTTGAATCATGGGATGATCACCTACTCACGTCAGCAACTTCTCGGTTACAATGAGCTCAGAAATAAACTTTCAATGAAAGATTTTTGTACACTAAAGATTTTTGATATTCTTAAACGTTTGCGGGGAAATCGAGCTGGCCGACGAAAGAAAGTAAGAGTTCAAATCCCTTCAGAAACAAGTGTAAACACCGGAAATTTAGTTCAGGTTCATCCGAAAACTCTTTTTAAAAAAAGGTTTCACTACTTTATCAGCCAGTCTTGTCGAAATACTCTTGATTTAGCTGATTTGATAATTGAAGAACTGATATTTGTTGCTTCTCACGGAAACATGGTTAAAGCAACATGGCGATGAGGCCAATATTTCTGAATTGACGCCAAACGGTTATTCAATTTACAACAGTCCAAGACCTAATCGTTTAGGCAGAGGAATAGCTATAATCTTTCACAGTTCTCTTAATGTTGAATTCTTGAAACAGTTTGATATCTATCAAACTTTTAAGTCACTCAATCTGAAAGTCAGTGCAATAAATATATGTAAAGAATAAATAACAATTACTGGCTTTCTTAACGAATTTGAAACCCTGCCAACTAATCATAAAACAAATACAGTGTTTCTAGGAGACTTCAACATTCACTTTCAGCTTTGATGACCCCAAAACAATCAGCTTTAAGATTAGACTGTTAAAGACTCCTAGTTTAACACATAACTACTTTAACTCATAAATCGGGCCATATTGTGGACTGGGTTATTACCCCTGATAGCCGTAATCTGATTGAAAATGTCGAAGTACGTGACATACAAATATCTGACCATGTTATGGATTATGGCAAAAAAAACAAATGTGAAGGTGTTCTTCAATTGTGTCGGAACTTAAAGAATTGTTTTTGAATGATCTCAATTCCTCTGATCTGATTTATCCCCCCCCCCCCCCGAAGACCGCAATGACCTCACCGATTTACATAATGTGACTCTATCTGGCATTCTGGCCAAGCATGCACCACTTACTTGTCACAAGAAAAGTCGTCACTCGGACAGGTTCGTCATGGTACAATGAGGAGATGCATTTGGCGAAGAGCGAACGCAGACAAGCTGGAAGACAGTGGCGGGAATCTAGCCTGGAGGTTCATTGTCAGATGTATAAGTCTGTTCGAAACCATGCCAATCAGGCCATTCGAGCTGTGAAAATCCGTTATTGTACAGCAAAACTAGCTATTTGTCATACAATCCCGTCCAATACCATCATTTTATGAAGTCACTGTTAGGCAGGAAATCCATATCAAATTTTCAACTTGCAAATAAATTCTCAGATTTTTTCATTGATGAAATCGTTCAAATTCGAAATCGACTTCTCAGACAGATACCAGAATTCTCAGACAGATACTCTTATAAATATTGTAGAACGTGCTTGTGAACCATTCTCACACTTTGATCAATTCAGTGAAAATAGTATCAAGAATATCATCAAATCATCAAAGATGGACCCAATTCTAACCCGACTTCTTCTCGAATACTTGGATGTTTTAATTCCCATAATAACGTCACTTATAACGTCTAGTCGGAGTTTTTCCTGACATAGTGAAAGAGACTGTCGTAAAGCCAATACTTAAAAAAAATCACTGGATCCTAACGTGCTCAATAACTATAGTCCAGTCCCAAATTTGCGTTTTTTTATCAAATTTTATCAAAAATTGTGGAGAAAGCAGTGAATATTAGATTGCGATCCTTCCTTTCGACACATGATCACAGAAACTACACTTCTTAGAGTAGTAAATGATCTAAAATGTGCTGTTGATGATGGTAAAACAGCTTCTTTAATCCTCCTTGACCCTTCAGCAGCATTTGATTCTGTTGCTCAAAAAATTCTTTTGAATCACCTGCACAGGAATTTTAATATATCCGGTTCTCAGGCGTTGTTTTCATTATTTCTGAGAAATAGCACCCAGTCTGTTCTGGTCAACAAAGAAAACGCAGATGATGTC
Organism: Patella pellucida; assembly: GCA_917208275.1. NCBI lineage: Eukaryota > Metazoa > Mollusca > Gastropoda > Patellidae > Patella > Patella pellucida. Next base: position 41,481,562 of record OU795038.1, on the reverse strand, counting down.
ACCTTGTCCTGTGGGGTGCCACAGGGATCAGTGCTGTATTATTTGTACTATACACTACACCCTTTGGTATAATTACTGACCAACATTAATCCTACGCCGATGATACACATTCAAATAAATGAATCCTTAAATCGTAAAGCAGCATGTTCGCAGTCCATTGAGTCCTGGGTGAAAATTAAATGATGGAAAAACTGAAGCTATGTTAGTTGGGACCTTTAAAAATCTACGGAAAATAACAGAAAAGAATATATCATTCAGGGATTCAAATGATTGACTCCTCTGTCAGCTTGGAAACACTTGGTGTTTTCCTAGAGTCAACACTTTCTATGGAAACTCACGTTGATGAATTGTGCCGTATATTTTTCTATCATATACGTTGCATCAGAAACATTCGCAACCTGATCACGACTGATGCTGCTAAACACTAGTTCAGGCGCAAATACTGCCCCGTATTGATTATTGAAACAGTCTGCTCTTCGGACTCACCCAAACACTTACAAATAAATTACAGAGATCCCAAATCATCGCTGCCAGGATTGTAACAAAAACTTCAAAATATTCATCTACAACTTCAGTGTTAAAGTCTTTTAAGTGGTTGTCTGTCGAACCCTTGATTCAGTATAAAGTTATGTCATTAGTGTATCAATGTTAAAAAAATATTGGCCACTTATATTTGTCTGAAATTTTTACAAACTATAAACCCAAAAGTGCGCTAAGGTCGCATGGCAAAAATATATTTGCTATTCCCTAAACAAAACTAAAACAATTTGGTGATAAACGTTTCAGTGCTGCTGCACCCCGGATTTGGAATCAGTTACCAGTAAACATTAAAGAATCTCAAACGTTCACAATCTTTAAGTCACAACTAAAAACACATGTGTTTAAACTCTATTATCCAGATAAGAAACAGATTGTTTCTGTGTTTTTTTAATAACGAGAGACTCTTTAAATGTTGCTCTTTGAGCATACGTATATGAATGAATTATTAAGCGCATTACAAACAAACATTATTGTTATCTTTTTTATATACAACTGGCGGTAGTTTTCTCTTTGATGTGTATAGCAGTTATATCTCATAACAACCTGTCATGACGTCGTCATAGGTTGATATTCTGTCCATTTCAACCGCTGATGACGTCGTGACAGGTCGATATTTCATATCAACCGCTAATGACGTCATCTCAGGTCGATGTATTCGACTCGCATCAACCGCTGATGATCGAAATAATACAAAAAACACAGAAATAGATTTTTATTCTTTTGACAATTTAAAATTATCATGGTACAATATGTAACATTCAAAACCGAAATAGACGGCGTACTTATCGGCATATTTAAAATCGGTTATCCATACTCGACCATGTCTAAGATATCTTTCAGAATCTTCTTTCCGTCCAAACACTCCTAGACTTGAAAGAATTTATCGCACAAGATTTCCATTATAAAGTATCTTTGGGTACAGTCCATGCACTTAAAACAGTCGGTCTAATCTTTCTCTAAACTTAGTGAAAACCTTCAATCAAGGTCACTGAATGTCAAAATTATCGGAAAAGAACGCTTTTTGATCCAAATTTTCTTTAAGTTCGAATAGATCCTCATCGATAGTTGCATCCACATCAATTCCATCGTCAATTTGTTGGCCATTTTGTTTGTGCTTTTGCTATTCAATTCTTTAAAACGGCGCCGTATAAACAACAACAACCACGTAAATGCACGTGATTAATTCGGTAATTTTCGTTATTTGACGGAAACTACCGAGTAGGTAGCCAATCGTTGTTGGCCTTTAATGGAAGAGTCCATTTAATTTAAGGGTGGGCGTTGTATATGTCAGATATAAAGCTCTTCTCCCTCAGTTGATATGTCATAAAACCCCTGGGCTCCGCCCGCGGGTTATATGACATAACAACCTCGGGTAGGTTAATATCCTATACATATTATCTGACTATCGTGATAGCAATTGAACTGTTTGGCTAGCTTTATTCTGTTTTATTGTTAGTTTGTTTTTCATTTTGAGGGAAGCCTATATTATTACAGACCCGGGACTCTACATCGCAATGGACGTCCACGGCTGACCCAGTGGCCATTCACTTCATTTGATATTAATTGTTGTTTATTGCTTGTCTGTGTAGTTCGTGTCTTGCCCGTAGGTTTGTCTTATCGGGGTTGTTTGCGTGTAGTGTAGTCCTCCTTCACTGACTATTTGGTTTTATCAGGGAAAATGGCGAACTTTGTGACGATGGTAATGTATTAGATGGCGATGGGTGCAATACAGATTGTCAACCAGAAGATGCCTTTCAATGTTTAGGCAAGTAGCATTATTACATTATCCGATTGGTTCCTGATAATAATCTCGCAAATAGAAATATGGCTGAAAGGGAGATGTTATATCAAAAAGGTTTACTTTCTATAATAAATGACATATTTATAAATTAGTTAAGAGTATTACAGTGACACAGTGTGTTCCTTAAACTTTATTAGATAACACGTGGAACTGTCATGGAATGCAGCAGAATATTTTTCTTTGTCCAAGTTATGCTTTGTATGAACTTAAACAATATTTTTATTCAGAAATAACCTTTTAAACAGGAAATATTTTGTTGGGGCAGCTCTCCATATCTTATTGTTAAGTAATGAATGGGCTTCCGTCATGTGTAAGCTAACTACATGGTTTGGGGGGGGGGGTCGTTTCATCCAAACTACTGACACGGGAGAACCAGGCTAGAAAATCCGTAAGAACTTTAATGGGGATGGATCCCGGAACCTCCGGGCTAGTTTAAGTAAGCGAGAGAGTTTTAATTATGGCTATGTAATGCATTACAGGAAGTCCAAGTATATGTTATCGTCATGATGGTGATGGTGTATGTGAAGAGTTTGAGAAGATGACCAGTATAAAAGATTGTGGGTATTATACACCCGATGGTTATATAGATCAACAGGTTTTCTCGGCAACATCTAATCCAGAATACCAAGATCCACACTGTCCAGAAACAGCTGTTATAGGTTATCCTGATGTTGACTTGGTATGTTGTTTTTGTGTTCTGTGTGTGCATGTGTTGCAGATAGATTTAGGTACTTTACCCTGTCCCTTTTTTAGTTGCTATTTCCAATTTCAATTTTAATATTATATTCTGGAAAGCTTATATTTTTTATAATTTAACTAGATATGTAATGGTATATTTGATCCAAGGAAAGCATGGCACCCATGTGGTAGTTTTACAGATGAAGGAGATTTCTGGCTAGAGGTGAGAAGGTTTATACTAATTGTAATGATAACTTACATGATTCATGACTTACATCGAAGTTCGGGAATCGGATTGCTTTTTAAAATCGCATATTTATGTCCTGTTGTCTGCTCTTGTTTTCTATTGTTTAATCTAAAACATGTTCTCTCCTGTGTCTCATCACAGCGTGTGGCTAAGTGCGTAAGGCGCTGGTTCGCTAGCCTGGAGGGCGATTGTTCGAACCATGCATTGGCCGAGAAAGTTTATCTCGATTTTCCGGCGTGGTTTTCCCTTGTCAGTGAGCAGAACGGAGGGCCTGACAAGGACAGCTGTTTAGTCGTTTGGATGGGACGAAAACCCGATATCCCGTGTACACATTGACGTGCACGTAAAAGATCGCTTGGCAGGTGGATTTTCATATAAGAGTAGACAAAATTTTCCTCATAGCACACTATATGGCGTATTTCCGTCTTCCATTAGCCCGGGTTAGGAGCATAACAGTAGAGGGTTAAATAACTTAAACCCCGTTTCAATTCATCTCATTTCATCACGCCGTAAAGAATCGTGGAGATAACAAGGGTTATCTCCCTTTATATGTAACGGTATGGTTTTGTTGCTCTGTCGGTTTTTCTGTTGACCCGAGAGCTTTTTTATTGATTTACAAACATCGCTATATTTTAGCATCAAACAAAACTACTTAACTAAAAATTTGCATTACTAACAATTTCTATTACCCCTGTGTGGTCTTCGTATATAGGTTCGTGTCTTCTGGTGCCGATTTTCCCCAAGGTTAGCTTATTCCACTCCACTTCAACCCAACCACTACAGACCATTTAGCTATTAAGTCTATCGGGCATGTGCACTTTAGGCGAACCCTCCATAGACGGCACGCGGCACACAGCATATGGCATGCGTGCGAAATAAAATTAAACACAACCATTTAGAGTTGAACACTCTATTGACGACAAGACACAGCCACGACGAAACATTGCGTGACTTACTTTGCTGCATTGCTCGTTTTTTGTGAGAGACCGACCGCTTCTTTGGGACCCCCAAAACCCGGAGTATCACAACAAAGATCAAAGAAAACAAGTCTGGGAATATATTGACAGTAAATGTCTACAGGTGTTGCCATGTCTGACCTATCGTTTTTCATATCAATTGGTATGATCTTTAATATAGACATCTGAAGCAGCAATTTAAGCCATAGATTTGGCACATATCTACCAAGGTTTTAAAGATATTTAACTTTGAAGTTAGCTTAAAAATTGTCAATTTTTGTTATAAATGGTTTAAACAATATTTTATAATATATATTTTAACATACTCATACAATTATACAGTCTCTAAAGCCCAGCTTATGTCGCCCTTACGACGCGATAAAACTATCGGCGACTGGTCTACGATCAAGTGGATACAATCAGTCGTAACTACTTGGGCGACATAAGCGCTCTTACGACTGGTGTGAATCGGACGCAAGCCAGTCGCCGTCGAGTTGTATCCAGTTTCTCCGAGTAGCACATGTTCTACTCCTACGACTGGAGACAACTAGTTGTCTCTAGTCGCAAGCGACATAAGCGCACTTACGACTGGCGCCAAATCGACGTAGCCAACAGGATTCGGTTATTTAGTCACGTGGCACCCAGGGGGCGGTAACAGCCATGTAATGAGGCCATTTTGAAGGTTATCACGTGTCAGTCATGTGGTCAGTTGTGGCTCCAAATCTTCAACTGATGTCGGGCGACATAAGCGCTCTTACGACTGCGATCAACTGGTTTCTCTTGGTTGTTCCCAGTCGTAGATACAATCAGTCGTAGCGACATAAGCTGTCAGTTCCCGCTAGTCGCTGACAGTTTTATCGCGTCGTAGGGCGACATAAGCTGGGCTTTAGATGTGTTGTGTTGTGATGTCGTGCACGTGCCGACAAGTCATGTGCCGCTTGCCGTGTGCCGTCTATGGAGGGTCCGCCATACGTAACACGTGAGATAAACCTGGAAATTAATGGGGTGGGGGTGCTAATTGCAATTACTTTATTAAGACAAGAACACTGTTTTCTTTATTTTAATGTACATCTATCTTCCCCGCTAGGTTTTCTTTGCACAGCACGTTGTGGCTACTGAGGTCATCATTCATATAGCATCAGATGGACGTATCACTCACGATTCAACTATTATCGTTGAACTATTACGAAGAGATGAAGACACTGTAACGCTATCACCACGTCAACATACTATTAGTTGTTCGAGCAATCCATTACACATTCCTGTTATACATGATCTCAGTAAACCTTTTTTTTATACCAAGGGTAAGTTCATCTTCATGGGTACATTTAAATAGCAATTGTTATAAGGTACGTTGTTACGCCCCTGGTTACACCCAGGTCCTCCAGGGCATTACTACTACTAGATTTAATGATGTTCGATCCCTGCATTGGCCGAGAAAGTTCATCTCGATTTTCCGGTGTGGCTTCTCCTTGTCAGTTGTCAGTGATGCAGAACGGAGTTTCTGACAAAAACAGCTGCCTAGTCGTTCGGATGGTGCAAAAACCGAGGTTCCGTGTACACATTGGCATGCACGTAAAATATCCCTTGGCAGTTGGAATTCGATATAAGAGTAGGTCGTAGCGCCGCTGCCCGTGCAAAATTTCCCTCGTAGCACACTGTATGGTGTATGCCCGTCTTCAATTAGCCCAGGTTAGGCGCAGTAGAGTAGGACGTTAAACCCCATTTCATTTTTCATTTTCTGACCAAATGTCCTATCAACAGGATGGCGGGATTAAGGGCATATAATTTTACAGAGCCTAATAAACCAACTCTTTTTCGTCACTTCAAACCAAGAAATGAGCAAAGTATCTATTGATGTCGTGTATCGATCAATCTTTTAACTCAATAAATGATATCCTGGACCCTGTTTCACAAAAACTTAAATCTCCTTAAAATCATTGTAAACTAAAATTTCATTCTAACTTAGGATAGAAGCGTTTCACAAAACGATTTTAAGCATTATAGCTAAAATCCACTAAAATAATATTGTAAGTTACAAGTGTATCCTAACTTAAAATAGTGGCGTTTCACAAAACTATTCTAAGGACAAATTTAACTAAAATCGATTGTAACTTAGGATAGCTGTCACCCTCACTACATTAACAAACATTGATTAGAGCTACATTGTTTGATCTATTGCGACATACAGATATAATTGGCACATAATTTTAACATACAATCATTCACAAAAACAATTTTCATTCAATTTCTTTTCATAGCATGGGATATACAGCTACTGTCCATCCGTTTATTTTATTGTAAGGTAATTTAAGCATTTGGGTGGCGCCCCATATTAGAACTCCAAGAAAAAAACCACCCTAAACTCCAGTAAACTACACACTAAATGAACATTAATATCCAATGACATGAAAAGAAGCGCACTCTTATCTATAAAGAAAATATCTTCCTGTTTAATATAGCCAATTTCTTGGTATAAGAAGGCCTAAAGGCCTATAATACCAGACATGCCATATGTAGCATTTACTCATGTTTTTTGGGGTTATAATGATTTGTAAAAAGATAAATCAATAATCTCAAATGTATTTATTCAAAAATGTTATAGGCCTATTTGAAATTAAATTTTAATATCACAAATTTATGATTATTTCTTAATAAAGTTACGTTAATAAAACAACATAAATACAAAAAATAGGCGCCAAAGCTATTTTATCTTGGGAAAAAATCATTTAATTAAGTAAGATAGATAGACTCTTCTTCCTTTTCAAAGAAAGTATCATTGAAAGTGTCTATGAGAATGACATTTCAAATCTAGGCATCGGAACATTGGCTGTTTGGCGTATTAATTTAATTTCAATATTAATATACTTTTAAACAACGAAAAAAAAATTGCAGCCTAGATTGGTCGTTTGAGTGACAAATATCATAATGTGTTTGTGAAAATTCTCAAAAGTTTCTCTTTTCCAGATTACTATAAAACTACGAAATTCAAGCACATTATTTCCATTGAAGCCTGCGAGGAAATCAAATGCCAAGTTCAAGGTGAACCCACCAATACATTTCGAAACTAATAATACGCAATAATCTCATTTATTTCATCTCTCTACGACTTTCTGACCATGTGCAAACATTTCTACAACGTATGAAACTATCCCTATTGATAATGTAACCGTTAATACAGTCTGTCAACAGTTTTCAGTTTCGAAGCTTTCACCGTTAATACCCGCAGCGGAAATCAGCACTGCGCGGGCGCAAGCGATTTTAACTAAAATCTATTAAAATTGCATTTTAAGTTACAATCGATCTTCGTGAAGCGCATAAAATTTAAAATCTCATTTTGATTTTAGTTAAAATCGATTTTAAGGATTTTAATTTAAGTTTTCGTGAAACAGGGCCCAGTACATACTTTAAGTGAAAGTATAACAGTACGGGGTATGTCGACCATTTTCGGAATATCTAATATAGCTTTTGCCAGCAACTTTTTATGTTTGTACCCCCCACCCCTTGATGAATTACACATACATACACTAAATTATCACTATATATTTATGGACTTGAATTCGATTGCCCTTTCCTATCGATGCTACCATGTTCATCATTAGATAATTTATTTTGATCGACATCGTCCTAATAATATTATTATGTTGCTGGGTTGTAGTTAAATGGGGTAAAGTCGAGTCAAGATAAGTAAAGTTAGCAATGTTATATTATACAAGTACCGTCATGATCAACAAGTCAGTTTGATAACTAATAGTTGCATTACGATTTTATAATGTTTACACGATTTAAATAATGTACCACCCAATGGTAAACAAAGAGTTTAACCAGCTGTAAGATAAGAAACCGTGGCGGTTGATATATATTGTCTCCTAAGCAAATTAAATCACTCAATTGTTTGTCAGTTGTCACCACCATTTCGACTAGACGTCAAATGCAATTAGTTTTCAAGACACAATTGACATGTGATGTTTATGCATTCGTACAAGTTCATCAAAATATAATCAATATAGAGCCTTGAATTCAATCGGTTTGCCTAATTTCATTAAGTTACTTCATAACTTAACGTCTGATTTTAAGGGTGTAAATAAACTGTATGTATACTTAAGCGTGGGCCAAGGGCGTTGACGTAATGTTAGCCAAGTGTATTTAAATGCAATGTTTATTTATATATGCAAATTTTCTAAAATGTTAAAATACCCTCTATTTAAAATATCAAAACACCACTCAGTTGTATTTAAAGGAATGATTTGGTGTCTGAGAATGTAGCCTCTACTTTTGGCATTTGCCTTACGCCCAACTTTATTTATAAGCCAGAGTTTACCTCAAATATTGATTATCAAAATAATAAATTTAAATGCATTAAACTGTAGCCTAGGCCCGTGTTTATGCATGTTTTTTTATATTTATTTATAGGTGTCCGTATATCGTTTACATCGTTTAACATCAGTATATCAGCTGTTCGTCTAAGATCATCTAAATATCTCGACCCTATAACTATAGCTAGCTGTACTACTGAAGAACTGTATAATACACGTTCTGGTCTCTGTGTTAGTCAAAATACAAGTCTGTCACCATGTCTAGAATATCAATTAGAACATGGTTCGACATCGTGCAGTGGTTTATCAGATGGTGATGTTTGTACTGTTACTTGTCAAGATGGGTAATAACAATTACGTATATATGTTTTATTCTTTATGAAATCATTTCTTAATTTAGACGCAAATCAAAAACATGTTATCCTGCTTACGCATCCATCACTAATATCCCCTCCTCAACCAACAGTCTTTATAAATGTTTACTGTCAGCAGAACACGTGTTAGAAAGCAACGGTTTAAGTACACACTCCAACCCCTCCCTTTCCAAATTATGTCTACACAGTGAAAGGATCCTGTCTCTATTATCCCGGTCGGTACAGAAAAGTGGGACGTTAAAACACATTTCATTTCATTTCAAATACATGTACAAGGATATGAAGGAAAGGGATTCCAAAAACAGAATCTAGCGACAAAGTCCGGATCGTAAAAAGATCAGTGTGATGAGAATTAGAGGGCGGGGGAATAATTAAGATAAAAGTATTATATCGATTGATTAAGTCAGTAATATGACTTAATTCAGTATCTGTCATGTTGTAGACATCCCTTGTTGAGTATTAACTCGATATTAATTATGTTTTAGATATTCCTCACGGAGCATTAAGGGTGATTTAATCTGTTCAGGTGGTAAATGGTTAAATTCTACACCGGTATCTTGTGAACCTATAGATTGTGGTCGTCCATCTATACCACATGGTAATATAAACTGTCGTACTGGTACAAAGTTATCATCTACCTGTACTTTTACCTGTATTCCACCAGCGAAATATCAAGGTAACGTTAACGTGTCTAGTGGCACTTGTGTAGACAGTTAGAACTTCTCTTGTCATAGCCTATTAGCCTTGTTCAGAATAGTTAGTTTTGGGTCAAGAATACATGTATGTTTGTCGATTTGATTGAATGGTTTATCTTGATTTACCATTTGTCAGTCAGTGAGAAGACTTAGCCAATTTTGTGTTCCACTGTCGACACAGGATGTTATTAAATTACGAATTCCGCGGCAGTTCAACACTTTAAATAATTACAGAATCCAAAGAATATTTCTGTTTATATAATATAGCATAATATTCTATTTATATAGGTACGTCTAATGCCGTCCATTGTGATATAAATGGTTTATGGACAACACCAAAGGCATCATGTGTAAAACAGTGTCCAGAACCAATGGATCTTATAAACGCTAAACTAACATCTAGAAAATGTAAACGACGACCCCTGCCCATCGGGGCCAAGTGTAAATATAGATGTTATAAAGGATATCATGTTCAAAATGAAAGAAATAAAAAGTAAGTAACACCACCGCTTATATTTTTATTAAAAATATTATGAAATATTAGTTGCAAAAAGGTTACCGTACAAAGAGCCTTGGGGATTTTTTTTAACAAGGGACTGAGCCCTAAGCGCTAATCATCTTGTTGTTCTTGTTGCTGTTCTTGTTCTTGGGGGCGATCTCTTCGAAAAAAGCCTAATGCTACACTAATTCTAGCAAGATCGACATGGAATATGGCATGCCTGTCCCTTGTACAATTGTGCATCGATTTATAATATCACAATTCCAAGGTGGTGGCGATGACGTCATACTTGGCTAATGATCCATACAGTACTATCGTATTTCTTTACTCTGATTTTACCCAGGCATAGACGTTACTAGTTCTATAGTCCGACACATATTCATCGAACGAACCTAAGACAGTTGCGGTATCGAATTAATGGTGACCGAACAGTTTAGTTGGTCGATATCAATAATTATAAGAGTGGTCAGCGTCCCAATAAGAAAAATACCCACCTTTAAAATCTGTAATAATCCTATTCGACAAAATAAGTGTCGGGTAAATGCGTTTTAGCCTAATACTCGAAGGTTCCTTTGCAACAGTTATTGGTCTTAAAATGTTTATTTGTTTTATTATATAGAAGATCATTATTAAGAACGTGTGGCGATACCGGAGAGTGGGAAGGTCCAGTATGTGAACGAGTTATTTGCCCTGCTATAGATCATCTGTATAAAGATTTATACACCTGCACAGATGGACTATATGCTGAAAGTGTCTGTACGTTAAAATGTCTGGACAAGAAACGTGTACGTATACACATCTTGTATAATGGATTTTGTTCATTAACTGAATTAGCGTATTGGCTAATATTGTATTGGCTAAATATCTTTGACGAAGACGAGGAATTATGCGATACGCTATAGTCTAGATTTAAAAAAAATCAATAATGTGTATAATGAATTTATCAAGAGCGCTGGCAAAACATCATATTAAAAAAATCAAATTCGTACATTCGTTGTTATTGCTACATTTAATAACTAAAAGACATTTACATAGTGACCCCTTTAATAGGTAGATTATCCAGAGTTAATTTAATTACATGCAATTTTATCTGAATAATAATTTGTTATTCATAAATTTATATCAAGCATGCTCTTGGTTTTTACGATTTATTGTAGCAATGTAATAGTGCCTTTATAAAGCGCACCTGGAGGGTGTAATAATAATGGTAAACGGTTGTGTATACTATATTAAACTACATGTAGTTGGACGATGTTTGGAATAACTATACATTTCAGCTCCAGGTAATCAAATGTATGAAGAATGGCCAATGGGATGGTAGATTTAAAGTTTGTGCGTTACATAAAGTTAGAAGTTGTTTGCGACCTCTAGCGGTGGATCTAGAATTCCACTGTACACAGCTGGTGGTTGGTATGTTTCTTGGTTAGAATAATTTTATGATAAACTAATGAAATATAACACATACGTAAGCAAGAACAATTAATTACTGATTAATTGTGGCGACGTTTCGATAGTTTAAACTTTAAAAGAATTACAAAATAAACTATGGTTTTCATATCCTTTGAATAACTATTTTTTTTCAAAAACAAAATATTATTAATCGATCACGCGTAAGAACACATCATCCCATGTGACAAAACTCGTTTTCAACGTGTGATTTCACCCAATTTTCTTGTATGTATATGTAAGGGGTATACGAGTTTCTGTGTTCTTTAATATGGTAAAAAATGCAAACGTATATTATGACAGTACATTAACACATTACAGACAATCCAACATGCCGTTCGTCACGACATAAAAAAAAAACCCAATGGACGAAGTACCCGAATTAACCGAATGTTATATTAATATATAACAACTCTCTCAGGATAACGTTCTATTAATCTCAATGGTATTACATGTTTCGGAAAGACAGTAGAGACTTTTGGCAAGCGTAAATACGTATCGCGTATCCGTATCGAGTTTGCGCGTGACGTCATCGATGTGTGTGTATTAATCATACGTGAATTTAATCATTATTTTTGATGAGCTTTCCGTGGATTTTTTATATTGTCCGTATCCTTGCTGGATGATCTTCGTGCTAAATTAGGGAGGTGAGACGTTGCAAATCGTAAAAGGGGTATATTATACTTTCTGAAATGATAGATTAGCTCAAACCAAAAATTACTGTCTAGTCGAAGATTCAACAGTATTTCATTTTATCCCTTTAATACCCAGCGTATCAGATATGCACACCTACATGATATGCATATTATTATAATCCCTATGGAGTATTTTAATTATTTAATGTAATAATATGAATTATTATTTATTTCCCGTTAAATAAAAATCGGTCACCGGGTGCAACTGTACAACTTCAAGGACCCTGGCCTCAAGTGCCTGGGACCAACTCTACATTTTCGGAAATGTCAATAAAAGCTATGTAATAATTCCAATTAAAGAAAATACACCTTTAGTAAATCTATTTTTACTTATATGCTATTTGTTGCCAGAAAATATATATTTTTACCAGTCTATAATTCAAATTTAAAAATAAACAATATATTTTCTGAAAATCAATGTCAAAATTGAGTGTATCATATATGATACAATGGGTCTGAGGCATACTTTATTGATATATAGAAATGGAGGCATTGTACTTATCATGTGTTAAAAGAGTGCCAGAAATGTCTTGAAATTCAGCCATTTGTGTATTTATATCAATTATATATGTGTATTAACCTGTTTTAGACCACAACCAATTAAATGAATTTTTTGTCAAAATTTGGCTTTTTGGTGTGATTTTTTGTTATTGCGATTTTTCTTTTTATGTTATGCATTTGTTTTAAAATTATCAAATATTGTAATGAAATGACAAACAATATGATAAAGTCTTTGTTAATTCAAAAAAACAATGTTTTGATACAAAATTTTATGTTGGTTTAGAATTTTTGTTGTTGCGATTAGCCCACTGTATCATATACATGATACACATTGAAAATCAAGGTCAAGGTCACCCGATCCTAAATTTTACTCTGGGATATTTTTTACTACATGTAAACCTTCAATAATCCAAAGTATCATAATTTTCCAAAACTCGGTTCATGGTGTGGGCATTACAGGGTTAAATGTCTTTTTCAATAGCTCTACTACTGTCGAGCGACTTAATTCCCTTCATGAGTTGATCTTGGTAATAACTGCCAGTATTCTGTATCAGAACTAAGCTCAGCTAAGCTACCATTTGTCAAAATTCTAAAACTACGTATATGCAATGACGATACGGTTACGTGATACGGGTGGATAAAATTACACTTGCCAAAAGTCTCTAGTATTACTTATAATATTGGTTTTGTAGACTGGTTGCGATAATAACCCGTATTATTATGTTTGGCAAACATTAGGACATAGGTTTTGATTAAACATGCATAATCCCAGAGCTAAATCTGCCTATTACAGATCTTTTTTTGAGCCTGAAATTTTATCTAAATTAAAAATTAGAATTAAAATTAACTTATCCAGACCATAATGAACTCTCGATGTCAACGATAGCCTTCGATATTGACTGAATTATAATCATATATGCTGCTTAACGCTCATTGATAATTAAATCAAAAAGTGGATAATCAAGACTATGCCTTTTATCGAATTGACTTTAGTAATGATTGAGGCTTGGCGGAAATTTCAAACGCTTAAATATTAAATCAATTTAACTGAAGTTTTCAGAAAATTACCCTTACATTATCTAGTTTTTAACTTTTATAATGGGAACCGCCAACTCTTGATCTAATCTTTCATAATGTATCTTTAAGGGTTTTTTTTAGAAAATTTCTAAAACCTCATGATTAGATGTTGAGGTTTTTAAAAAATATATATGAATCTTTGACATGACAATATTGTGGGCCAAATTCTTCTGGTAGGAATTTGGATTTAATATTTAAGGATAAATTGAGTTCTTTTAATTTCAATAACATTTACGTGGCTGTCGATAACATTTACTGAAAATATTTTCCAAATCCGTACAATATCTCGACAATTATCTTATATTCCAAATACAGACACTGAATTTACAATTGTTTATTAATACTATAAGTAATTAGGTCCCGCGTATTATGTTTAAGTGTATTACTATAGGGTTTATATGAAGGGCTTGCGCTTAGTATTTATAAATGAATACCAACTGTCATGGGCTGTTTTACGCGCACGCCAAAATGTACATATTTGGACCCCGGGGAAATTTCTTGACCAATACTCGGATCGACATCTGGCCCCTGGTGAGTGAGCCAGCGCCTTACCCACCAAAACACAGAGTCTGCCTTAGTATTTATATTATAGACTAACTATATTGTTTATGCATTTTAGGTGCTAGTTGTCGTGTACGCTGTAAACAGTCTACACATGAACCTATGGTAAAGGGTAATAGTCAGATTGTAAGACCAGTAACAGAACATACACTAAGGGAAGCATCTCTACATATTGTGTGTTTAGCTAGCAGAACGTGGTATCCTAGTCCCACAGATTTGGTGTGCAAGAGAAAATGCATTCAGGTATTTTAGATTACTTGTGTTTAAAACAAACGATTTACACATTCACTAACTTTCGGAATGGGTGGACTTTTGCCAGGGATATTAGCACGTTTGTGGCGGGTTGGGGTGGTTGTCTTGCCAGGGATATTAGCACGTTCGTAATAGATCAGCAGCCCAGAGCACTTTGGTCAAACGAACAAGGTACCAATATCTGAGTACTGGAATGCCTACTGTGTAAACTAGCATATTCAGATATAGATGTCTGTCGGGCTCAGTTGCTGCGTGTGGCCCTGTGGACCCCAAAGAGGGCACCCAAAAATGGGCTCGATCAAACATTGTGGATACCACTCAGAAACAAGTTGAAATTAACAGATATATTTCCTGGAGTACAAAACCGGCCCTGCCAAACAAATTCTCCTCCGCATAGGGTCCGCCAGACGCCCCCGAAGGGTCCCAAATTTTGAGCTTGATTAAACATTGGAGTATAAAAATCTCAATGCCAGACAAAATTTTTGCTGTAAAAGCCTCGCCAGACACCCCCAAAAGTTGGGTCCCGTGTTGAAAATGAGCTGGATCATACATTGGTGATACCGCTGGGGATGGAATAATAATTTTTTTTTTTCAAATTCTTTAAAAGTAAAGTGGTTTTATGGGCGACATATTCCATAAATAACGAATTTCACAAATGTTTTGTCAAAAAATAAATTGTTCACTTGAAGCTGGCCAATTTTCAAAATGGCCGCCAAATTTAGTTTAAAAAAATGACATTTTCGCTTATAACTCATCAGTATCTCGTAAGATTTGTCTTCTAATATGTCTTTTGTATGGTTTTCGAGGTATCTGAATTTAATTCTTGTCTCAAAAATGAGTTTCGATAATTCAAGATGGCGTAAATTCAAAATGGCGGATTTTCAATTAACCATCATTTTTTCTGTCGGGTACAGTTTCTAATATGACTTCTTATATGGTTTTCGAAGTCTCTAAATTGAACCCTGTTCTCCAAAATTAATTTCGAAAATTCAAGATGTCGGAAATTCAAAATGGATGCCAAAATGGTGGATTTTTAATTAATCACGATCTTTTTCTGCTGTATACAGCTGGATATGTATTTTATATTTCTTTCAACGTCTTTGGATTCAATTCTGATTTCAAAAATTCATTTCGCAAATCCAAGATGGCGGAAATTCAACATGGCGGCCAAAATGGATTCCAAAATGGCGGATTTTGCTTGTAAGATGTATCAATTTATGGGTAAGAAATAATTTAAGGAATTCAATACCATCTGCTCGGCGACCTTCTTGTCTTACTTAAATGTTTTTGCACCATTTCAGTGAAAAGCGTTCAGAAATGGTAAAGTGATTTACATAGACCGTTTTGAAGACTCTATATCCGGCATCATTTGTGGTATCATCTAGACCGATGGTAACCACAGATTCCTTTTTGCCAGTTATCTATTTCGCAACAAGTTATAAGTTGAAAAAAGAAGGGTCGCGAAGGTAATTTAAAATGCATTTACGGCTAGTAATCATGTTGCACTATTCCTTCTTTCGCTTTAGGTAGTCATCGGATTAAATGTCTTAGTCATCATCATTTTCGCTACTGGGGTTTTCTTCTGTATCATGTTGTAGTTGTATACTCTTCAAAAAAAGAAACGCAAAGCCCATTTTTCATTATTTTGTTTTATTTGAAATAGGGCGTTGTTTCCATAAATGTTACTTGTTTTTAATTTCATTATGTAAGCATAAAAGAAATTCATTATTGGTTTTAAATATAGTGTCACTAATTGTGACTGGTCATCCCTTTTGCCGAAATTTGTTTTCGCTTGATTTCACCAAGACACACGAATTTAACAACTTCGCGAGCTTCTCGCATGGAACCTAAATCTAAGGCTTTTAAAATTGCGGGGTTCTCGGTTTCCAAATCAGTTGCACATGTACACATTCGACGAACAAAGTTATGTCACATCTGCAAGAAGACCAACGCAACAACGTTATTGGTCGATTACAAGCAGGTGAATCTAAGACAGATGTAACCAGGCTGCTGAATGTTTCCCCGAGTTCCATTTCTCACCTTTGGGATGGGTACCGACATTGATGATCTGCACGTGACCACACAAGCTCGGGCCAAACAAGAGTGACCCACCTGCCCTGGGTCGTTACTTCAGGTTGCGTAAACGGTTCTCAACGTCGAACTCTACTGTAGCAGCATTTGTCAGACGGCGTAGAATTCAGATTAGCCCGCCTGTAAACGCCTACGTGAAACCGGATTAGGAGCCAGACGTCCCCGTTAGAGCTGCTGTTTTGAAATATACGGACAACGTGAAATTCAACTTTAGTGGGTTAAGACACCGAGGGTATAACTACAGCAACACAGAGACAGTTTGGTTCAGCAACGTGTCGCGGTTCCTGTTGCAACAAGGCAATGGTAGAGCGAGTATATACCGACGACGAAATGTTGCATTGCGGTTTTTTTTTGAGAGTATACATTGGCTCATGTTAATTGCTGGTGAAAAACGTTATTCGCGATTACAACAGTACATGTAATTCCAACAGGACTTTCTAATCTACCAGACTCTGTACAGTAGTATCAAACAAGTGGCAATATAGTCTCCATGGCAGTTATACTGATAAAATGCCTCATCATCAGAAGCCATACGGACACAGTATTGTGGCCAAGGCTTTTTTGATAGCTGTTTTTTTTCTTGCTATGATATCGAATGCTTGTTCAGTCCTTCTTTGATTAAATCCATCTACTTCACGTATAAGGCCTCTCATTAGTATACTGTGTCCGTATGACATCTGATGACGACGCATTTTATGCAAATAACTGTCACTGAGATTTTATGTTGACACTTGTACAAAACCCGTACCATGAAATTGAGCAAAACAACAAAAATGAAATGAAGATGAAGAAATAGACTATGCACAACACAAAAAACGATTGGCAGAGATGGAACCAGAACATATGGAACACGAACTGATATCTACAGAAGAAATTACTCCGCTTAAGGAGATCAGGTCTAGACCAACTGTGAATGGATATATGAAATTGATGCTGACCTGTCCACCGATTTTCCACAAATCAAAATACGAAATGGCCACAGAACAATGAATGGATCTCTAATGCGTTACTGGTGCAATTACAAATACTGTACTGGACAGTGGACAGTAGACAAAGCACAAGAAGAAACAGACGAAGACCTCCGTAGCGACAATGATAATGAGTGATGACTAAGACATTTAATCCGTGACTACCTAATCAAATGACTACCTAAAGTCGTAATTGCATTTCAAATTACCTTCGCAACGTGGGAGTATTTGCAAAGTTTTTCTAGTTCTGGCAGTTAGTATCAATAAAATAAAACCCAGTACGAACAATCTAAACCATTAGACAAAATTGGCAAAATAGGCAAAATAGTGTAATCAGGCAAAATAGTGTAATCAGCGTATGGACTTCCTTCACAAAATGCTATTAGAGCATGGCCACCGCCTTTTGAAAAAGACTGAAACCGTTGGAGTGAGAACTATGGTATTATTATTCTAGGGTGACAACGAAAACCCTAGAACTGACATATTATTACAAGCCATATCCAAGCCATATCTAAGAAAAAAATGACGAATATCTAAAAAATCGTCTATTTTGGGGGTCCATTTTGGGGAATTTTAAGTCAATCAGATAATAACTTTGGCTTCTAGAGCATCCACACGATTTTGTGAAGTGATCAAGGTCCATAACTCTGACAGTTATTATCAGAACTTGCTGAAAATCAATAGGCTTCTTTGTCTCATGACCTTAAACACTGCGAACAAGTCAATTGGATATTAACTGTAGCCACTAGAGCGACCACAAGGATTTTTGAAGTGATCAAGGGCCATAATTATCGGAACTTGCTGAAAGTCAATAGGCTTCTTTGTCTCATGAACTTCAACATTGCGAACAAGTCAATCGGATATTAACTTTAGCAACTAGAGCGTCCACAAGGATTTTTGAAGTGACCAAGGGCCATAACTCTGACAATAATTATCGGAAATCAATAGAATTCTTTGTCTTATGACCTTTAACACTGTGTATAAATTTAAAGTCAATCGGATATTAACTTTAGCCTCTAGAGAGGCCACAATCAGGCCCGAGGCTAGTGGGGGGCGGGGGGGGGGGCAACCGCCCCCCCATGGCCGTTCCTGTCGGAATTTTTCTGTCTGGGTCGGAAAAAGATCGCTGGTTAGCTATGCTCGCATTTTCGCCGGGAGAGAGTTTTAGTACGACATATCCTCTCGAATTCGGCCGAAAGATAGTTAATGTCGGCTGGAAACTCTTAATTTTCCGACACATTCGCGACCTGCATGTCATAGAGGCCAAAATTCACTCTCACAGCTTCTATTTTTCGTGCTCTCCCCTCTTCCTCCTTACGGCAGTCGGCGATGACCATGTTCATTGAATTTTTGTTGTCGGAAATTTATCTTCCTCGCCCCCCTATATCGGCTAAAATTTAGGTTTCTGGCTTCGGGCCTGGCCACAAGTAATTGTGGAACACGGGGGCGACGACAATATACTACCACATTTCAATGTGGGACTATAAAAAGGACGCTGCGTAGATGGTATTGTATTCCTGAAATTATTTCTGGCACAAAAATTGAGTTCAGGAAGATTGAAACCTTATTTGGTACATCTTACAAGCAATATCCACAAGAAAAATGACGGTTTTCCTGAAAATTCGCCATTTTGGCCGCCATCTTGAAAATCCACCATTTTGGCCGCCATTTTGAATTTCCGCCATCTTAGATTTTCAAAATTAATTTGGAGAACAGGATTGAATTTAGAGACCTCGAAAACCATATAAAGCCATATTAGAAGCCGTACCCGACAGAAAAAAATGATGGTAATTGAAATACGGCCATTTTGAATTTACGCCATCTGAGTCCGGCAGACATCCATATCTGAATATGCTAGTTTACACAGTAAGCATTCCAGTACTCAGATATTGGTACCTTGTTGGTTTGACCAAAGCGCTCTGGGCTGCCGGTCTATAAGGGTTGGGGTGATTGTTTTGCCAGGGATATTAGCACGTTTGTGGCGGTATGGGTTATATGTCTGGCCGGGACATTAGCAGGTTTTTAGCGGTATGGGGTAGTTGTCACTGTCAAGGCCCCAATTGACCTTAACCATCTTTTTGGTATAACCCCCTAAGCCACAAATTTTCTACTTAGCCAATGTACTTCAAATTTTGGTACCACGACATTTTAAACGCTTAAAATGTCAAATTTTCTCATTACCTATACTTTTATTATTTTAGCAACGGCGAGGTGATGGGTGGTGCGATGGACAAAATAACCGGGCATACTGTGGCTGGGATGATGGAGACTGTTGTGGTTCAACTGTCAAGGGGGGTGTTCTTCCCTATTATACTTCTTGTAGGGAAGAATGCACTTGTAAAGACCCACACGCAATCGAAAATATATCGAAATCTAAATTCTCCAGAGATAAAATCCATGTTGTGGGACATAAAGAAGTATAAATCACTGTAATAATTAATGCTGAAACATGTAAAATCAAACCTTTCACTGCCAAGGAAGCCTGCATAAGTTTTACACGCCAGGATGGCATAAAAGAGAGAGGGAGAAATGGGGTTTGAAGTCCACTCGACACAAACTAGGTCATTTCGGGACTAAGGATAGCATAAAGCCAAGTATTAATACATACATAATCGTATATACATACCACAGTATATTATTATATCAAAGCAT
Source organism: Patella pellucida (assembly GCA_917208275.1). NCBI lineage: Eukaryota > Metazoa > Mollusca > Gastropoda > Patellidae > Patella > Patella pellucida. Next base: position 41,461,213 of record OU795038.1, on the reverse strand, counting down.
GTTATACAATCTACGCCTTTGTTCTAATAATTATATGATAACTGGCACCAAAGACTCCAATGCAATGCGTTTAATAGTTCTCAATTTTAAAATGCATCTTTGATAAATCTAGAAATAACATTACGCATTATAGATTTTATTTATATAAAATTTAAACATCTTATCTACCTAAATGGGAAAGAAATAAACACAGCACACCCATTTAGTTATTTTTATCATTATGTATTACTAATTCACTATAGGTATTTGTATATAGGCATTTTCCAAAATTCTTGCCTTTATTTAGGGTTTATTGATTTTGCATATTTAACATATATTTTAAAGGAAATGGCGTTATTCCAAAACGATTGGCTAACTGTTGATCGCTGAATAAAAGACAAATATGGTGTTTGGGCCTATTTGAGAATATATAGATAAGTAATAAAAACTTACGAATCCAATGAGTGCAGGCTTCCAATTGAAAGAGTGACGTCACAGACGCCATTAAGCGTCTGCCCGATGCCAAGATGATTGAATTTTTATGCTTGATATATATCCCACTTTTTCATTAACTGTTGACATTGAAATGTTTATTCTTATCTTTACTCTACCCCAGGATTTTTGATTTTAAAATAGCTACCTCGCAGACATGACGTCATTTTATTCGCATTCGCATACTGAATATGTTGGTTTTTTTGCACTTAAGCCCCGTTTACATTACCAAATATTACACATTATATTATGTGCATTTTTGCATATATGTATTAATTACTCACGTATGCAAAAGTATATTTGCTAAGCGTTCACATGTTATATAAGCATTCACAGTAATATCTTGAATACAGTGTTTAGATGCTAATTCCAGTATATTTGCATATATGCAAAAGTATTCAGGGTTAGTATTTGTGCAGATTGTGTCATATAAACGCTCAGCAATATTTGCATATGTGTATATATCTGATAATGAGATATACACACATATGCAAATATTGCTGAGCGTTTATATGACACAATCTGCATCTATACTTACCCTAAATACTTTTGCATATATGCAAATATACTTTTGCATCTGGTCAAGACTAGGTGCATATTTGCACCTGCAGTATTTTTACACATGTATGCAAATGCGTTTACATGACGAAATTTGCATACATGAGTAATTTTGCATATATGCAAAAGATTTGCATGTGTGCAAATGTCGTCATGTAAACGGGGCTTAAGTATTGCAAATCATAATACTATAGTGTCATTTAAAGCCCCGTTTACTTTACCAAATATTACACATATGTGCATTTTTGCATATATGTATTAATTACTCGCGTATGCAAAAGTATATTTGCTAAGCGTTCACATGTTATATAAGCATTTACAGTAATATCTTGAATACAGTGTTTAGACGCCAATTCCAGTATATTTGCATATATGCAAAAGTATTTAGGGTTAGTATTTGTGCAGATTGTGTCATATAAACGCTCAGCAATATTTGCATATGTGTATATATCTGATAATGAGATATACACACATATGCAAATATTGCTGAACGTTTATATGACACAATCTGCACCTATACTTACCCTAAATACTTTTGCATATATGCAAATATACTTTTGCATCTGGTCAAGACTAGGTGCAAATTTGCACCTGCAGTATTTTTACACATGTATGCAAATGCGTTTACATGACGAAATTTGCATACATGAGTAATGTTGCATATATGCAAAAGATTTGCATGTGTGCAAATTTCGTTATGTAAACGGGGTCAGTGTCACAGTAAATGTGTAGCTTACATGACCAAATAATACACATATGTGCATATTTGCATATATGTATTAATTACTCACGTATGCAAAATTATATTTGCTAAGCGTTCACATGTTATATAAGCATTCACAGTAAATATGTAATAAAGTGTTTAGATGCCATTTCCAGTATATTTGCATATATGCAAAAGTATTTAGGGTTAGTATTTGTGCAGATTGTGTCATACAAACGCTCAGCAATATTTGCATATGTGTATATTTCTGAAAATGAGATATACACACATATGCAAATATTGCCGAGCGTTTAAATGACACAATCTGCACATATACTTACCCTAAATACTTTTGCATACATAAAAATATACTTTTGCATCTGCTCAGGACCAGGTGCACATTTGCACCTGCAGTATTTTTACACATGTATGCAAATGCGTTTACATGACGAAATCTGCATACATGAGTAAATTTGCATATATGCAAAAGATTTGCACGTGTGCAAATTTCGTCATGTAAACGGGGCTTAAGATAATATCTAAACCATTTTTTGAATACTTTGAGGGTCTCACCAGAATATTTCGCATCTGCAGAAAAAAATTTGCATCTATACTTACCCTAAATACTTTTGCATATATGCAAATATACTTTTGCATCTGGTCAAGACTAGGTGCAAATTTGCACCTGCAGTATTTTTACACATGTATGCAAATGCGTTTACATGACGAAATTTGCATACATGAGTAATTTTGCATATATGCAAAAGATTTGCATGTGTGCAAATGTCGTCATGTAAACGGGGCTTAAGTATTGCAAATCATAATACTATAGTGTCATTTAAAGCCCCGTTTACTTTACCAAATATTACACATATGTGCATTTTTGCATATATGTATTAATTACTCGCGTATGCAAAAGTATATTTGCTAAGCGTTCACATGTTATATAAGCATTTACAGTAATATCTTGAATACAGTGTTTAGACGCCAATTCCAGTATATTTGCATATATGCAAAAGTATTTAGGGTTAGTATTTGTGCAGATTGTGTCATATAAACGCTCAGCAATATTTGCATATGTGTATATATCTGATAATGAGATATACACACATATGCAAATATTGCTGAGCGTTTATATGACACAATCTGCACCTATACTTACCCTAAATACTTTTGCATATATGCAAATATACTTTTGCATCTGGTCAAGACTAGGTGCAAATTTGCACCTGCAGTATTTTTACACATGTATGCAAATGCGTTTACATGACGAAATTTGCATACATGAGTAATGTTGCATATATGCAAAAGATTTGCATGTGTGCAAATTTCGTTATGTAAACGGGGTCAGTGTCACAGTAAATGTGTAGCTTACATGACCAAATAATACACATATGTGCATATTTGCATATATGTATTAATTACTCACGTATGCAAAATTATATTTGCTAAGCGTTCACATGTTATATAAGCATTCACAGTAAATATGTAATAAAGTGTTTAGATGCCATTTCCAGTATATTTGCATATATGCAAAAGTATTTAGGGTTAGTATTTGTGCAGATTGTGTCATACAAACGCTCAGCAATATTTGCATATGTGTATATTTCTGAAAATGAGATATACACACATATGCAAATATTGCCGAGCGTTTAAATGACACAATCTGCACATATACTTACCCTAAATACTTTTGCATACATAAAAATATACTTTTGCATCTGCTCAGGACCAGGTGCACATTTGCACCTGCAGTATTTTTACACATGTATGCAAATGCGTTTACATGACGAAATCTGCATACATGAGTAAATTTGCATATATGCAAAAGATTTGCACGTGTGCAAATTTCGTCATGTAAACGGGGCTTAAGATAATATCTAAACCATTTTTTGAATACTTTGAGGGTCTCACCAGAATATTTCGCATCTGCAGAAAAAAATTTGCATCTATACTTACCCTAAATACTTTTGCATATATGCAAATATACTTTTGCATCTGGTCAAGACTAGGTGCAAATTTGCACCTGCAGTATTTTTACACATGTATGCAAATGCGTTTACATGACGAAATTTGCATACATGAGTAATTTTGCATATATGCAAAAGATTTGCATGTGTGCAAATGTCGTCATGTAAACGGGGCTTAAGTATTGCAAATCATAATACTATAGTGTCATTTAAAGCCCCGTTTACTTTACCAAATATTACACATATGTGCATTTTTGCATATATGTATTAATTACTCGCGTATGCAAAAGTATATTTGCTAAGCGTTCACATGTTATATAAGCATTTACAGTAATATCTTGAATACAGTGTTTAGACGCCAATTCCAGTATATTTGCATATATGCAAAAGTATTTAGGGTTAGTATTTGTGCAGATTGTGTCATATAAACGCTCAGCAATATTTGCATATGTGTATATATCTGATAATGAGATATACACACATATGCAAATATTGCTGAGCGTTTATATGACACAATCTGCACCTATACTTACCCTAAATACTTTTGCATATATGCAAATATACTTTTGCATCTGGTCAAGACTAGGTGCAAATTTGCACCTGCAGTATTTTTACACATGTATGCAAATGCGTTTACATGACGAAATTTGCATACATGAGTAATGTTGCATATATGCAAAAGATTTGCATGTGTGCAAATTTCGTTATGTAAACGGGGTCAGTGTCACAGTAAATGTGTAGCTTAAGCCCCGTTTACATGACCAAATAATACACATATGTGCATATTTGCATATATGTATTAATTACTCACGTATGCAAAATTATATTTGCTAAGCGTTCACATGTTATATAAGCATTCACAGTAAATATGTAATAAAGTGTTTAGATGCCATTTCCAGTATATTTGCATATATGCAAAAGTATTTAGGGTTAGTATTTGTGCAGATTGTGTCATACAAACGCTCAGCAATATTTGCATATGTGTATATTTCTGAAAATGAGATATACACACATATGCAAATATTGCCGAGCGTTTAAATGACACAATCTGCACATATACTTACCCTAAATACTTTTGCATACATAAAAATATACTTTTGCATCTGCTCAGGACCAGGTGCACATTTGCACCTGCAGTATTTTTACACATGTATGCAAATGCGTTTACATGACGAAATCTGCATACATGAGTAAATTTGCATATATGCAAAAGATTTGCACGTGTGCAAATTTCGTCATGTAAACGGGGCTTAAGATAATATCTAAACCATTTTTTGAATACTTTGAGGGTCTCACCAGAATATTTCGCATCTGCAGAAAGAAATTCTTAACAAAGATATGGTGATAGGTCAGTGATCTTGGATGTCCATTAATTAATTAGTAAAATCGGGTGTGTTGTTAGTTATTCCTTTAGCTAGGAAAACACATCATATCGAAAACGGCCATGTAAGTGCATTTCCAGTCAAACAAAGATGTAGGAAACGAATTAAGGATAAGCCGCAGACAAATAAATGGATAAATATTCTGGCAGAAAAATATATTCAAACGTGAATAAATCTAAATATATCTAACGAAAAAATGGCTAGTTCCGAGGGTTAGGTTAAGTGGAAGAGGAGCACGTGAGCTTCAGTGTTTAGATGAGTAATTAACCGTCATTAGTTATTATATTTTAATTTGATTTTAAATTTATTATATATATATTATTCTTCTTATTATTATTATTATTATACAACATTCGTGTAAATTCCCCATTTTATACGTGAAAATGGCATAAATGTTTTATTGGTAACATATATAAATACATATATTCTTGTAAGTAATAGATTTCAATTGGCTGTCTCAATACATACATAAATACAAGACAGTGGCGATTTAATTATAAAATAATTTACAGTTGTTGTAAATAGTACAAATGAAATAGATATTGTTAGATGTTAAATTATGTTAATTATTATATTAAGGTGTAATTGTGTTTTGTATATTTATATTAATGTTATTGTTATAAGTTGTCCTTGTTATAATTTTATAATGTAATCGTCAGGTTGTTTTATTATAGAAATTGTATGTGGGATTTATAAGAGTTGTTATATTTCAAACTATGGTTACAGGATTAAGATAGAGAGTTTGAAATAGAAAATAAATAGATGTTTGGTCGAATGTTATAATATTGTCGTCGTCTTCTACACATACATTGTCATCATACACGTTCGTCCACTCATTGTCTTCTGAATTCGGTATTGTCTATCCGCCTTTAATTAAACTTGGTTTGTAGTTATATATCCATGAAATATCAGGTGACTTCGAATTTGAAGAGATCCGTCTATTATTTAATGTGTAACGATTGCCCCGGGCTAAGTGAAAATAACATGAATGGGCAAACATCTTAATGTGCAGGAGAAACATTGCTTCGTTGCATAGATAAAAAATGTTGACCATGAGATCCCAATTCGGCCCCGAACCGTTTGAAAAGTATATACGCTTGCTCTGATCTGAAATTAAAAGATAACCACGCAAAGTGTCGAACATCCATAGAGCAGCTTCTTCTCAACAGCAGCTTATCTGAAAGAAATACTTGGATGTCGTGCAAATTTGATGAGGATCGAGGATTTTTCAAGAAATCCAACCCTATAGCTTCTACCGCGTTCGCAAGGTTTTCCGCAAAAAAGTATGTGTGTATGCGCGGGTGTGTTTGAGTGTGTGTGTGTGGGGGGGGGGGGGGGGGGGGTAACAACTTAGGAATGGAAGATTGCGGATTATGAGTGACCCAAATGATTCAAGCCAATAGAAAAAAGACCCATTAAAGTTATTGCCTGTGTCGCGTTCACAAGGTTTGTCGGAAAACGAGCATAACTCCGTAACGCAGAGTCGCAAAACGTTATATATCGATAGGATTCATCCTCTCGTGACCCCAATGATTCAAATCTTTTAAAAACTATAGCCTCTACCGTGTCCACATGGGGGAATGACTCCGGATAGGAAAGTCGCAAAAACGCATAATATCGATAGGGTCCATCCTCTCATGAGCCCAATGCTTCCCACCAAGACAGCCAAAAACTATAGAATATATCAAGGTTTTCGGCAAAGAGAGGTTTACTCCTGAAAGCTAAAAATCGACAGGGTTCTTCTTCTCATGACCGCAAAGCTAACAACATTTTTTTTTAAATTTCGTTAAAAATGTAACTATTATCGTTTTGACACTGTTTTTGGTAAAACTCTGAACATCGATAGAGTTGGTCCTCTCATTATCACAATGCTTCCAGTTTTTAAAAGAATCCATCGAAAACTTTAGCCTATTTGACGTTTACAAAATTTTCGGCAAATGGGGATAACTCCGGAACTGGAAAGTCGCAGAACGCTGAAAATCAATAGGATGACCACAATGCTTGCAACCAAATTTGAAAACAATATGTTAAAAACTAGAACCTCTACCGTGTTCAGAATGCTGGGTATCTATAGGGTTTCAATTTGAAAAGAATCCTAAAAGTGGGCCCCAAAAAATCAGAACCGAAAAATATAAGGAGATATTCGAAAACATGTAAACCGACCCTCTTGAGGTGTCTTAATAAATATGTTAAAAACAAATACTGTATATCCTGTTCCTACCTGTAAGTGATATAAATTCAACATTTATATATAATATGTAGTCTTCGGATGGGCCGAATATATCGGTCCTTGGATTGTGTATCATTGTTTCGACTCTTTTCGGGACATAAATTAAGTTGTCTACCTACACCCGTGTATTTTCTTCCGAAAATCATCTCCACGAATGTGAATTAGTTAATAATAGGTCAGGCGATATTGTAAAAACGATCCCTGGGACAAGTGATGGTGAATAGTGTTAGTTTTAGGTCGTAGCGAAGTCCCGGTTTATGTGTACAGGTTATTGTCTTTTTTTAAGAACTTTCTTGATCGGTAAGTCTCATTATCCCTCCCATATACCAAAATTCCGCAAATCGAGGTCAGGCTGTTGTAACAACGTAGCAATCATGTGGTAGGAGTGCCGTGTCAGCGTCAGCGGTCTTCTAGAGTGTGGTGAACTGAAATGGGGTTTAACGTACCGAACTTGGCTAATAACGACAGGCATATGCCATACAGTGTGTTCTGAGGGAAATTTTGTCCGGACAACTGACAAGGGATAATTTAAATGTACGCCAATTTGTACACAGGGCCTCGGTTTTTGGTCCCATTCGAACGACTAGACAACTGTACTTGTCAGGCCCTCCGTCACTGACAAGGGTCTAGAGTGTGTTGCCAAATGGTTTAGCGCAGTGAACGTGACCGAGAGTCGTTCAGGTGTTGAGAGGTGGTAATAAGAACGCAGCGATGACGCATGGGTATTTGTTGTGTACATAATCCAGTCCATAGTCAATGATAAATTACTCTGTCCAATATATCAAAAGCCTTTTTGAAATAAAAAATGGACATTAGTGGTGAATGTTGTTCTTGGGGATGCTAAGTGGCTTATCTACATTTTCTTTACTGGGAATAAGTTTGTATATCAACATTTAAAGCTATAACGGACCAAAACATACTTCTGAGTACTGGACGTTCGCAGTGAAAAATTTGAAATGCAATTTAAAATATTAAAACCTTTTTTTTTTCTCTTATATCCGTATATAAAATTTAAAAAAAAAACCTAATAGTTATCATTCGCTTTTAACATTATACCCCAATACGCTCGACAGTGCCTATTATTAGACCAACAGTTGTGTCGGAAAGTTAGGTCTAAAATTGTGGCTTCCCACTACTATGTAATCTGTACGACTTCATCGATTATTTAAAGTCCTCAAATAAAGACGCCGGGTTACATTTTTGGGGTTCACAAGATGTATACTACCTTTGTGGTGGCTAAGCTAGCTTCCACCTGTAAACGTATCTATTCTTTTTAAAAATAATTTCAATAGATAACTTATCATTTGTATATTGGCGCACAGAAATACATCCCCATTAAATAATACCGCCAAATCCTTTAAATGCTATATAATTGAAGATCGATTATCATAAATAAGAGAACGTCAATATTACTTCTAAAAAATATAATTGTAGAAAAAATATCCATTTGCACAGTCATGAAAAAAGGCACCAGACGTCGAACAGTAAAATTAATTCTACCATAACCGTAATATAATATCATTTTGGTATCGATTGATATAATTGGTCCTAATTTGAAAATAACATGTCTTAATTTAAAAGCAAGAAAGAGATGTTCTACATATGACTGCCTTCAGCTCCAGAGTCGGGCTATTTACCGTCTTAAGGTGATAATCAACGGAAATCGATTCTCATTAACGATGTTAATATGGAGGTATGGGGTCTAATTTTACTTTTTAATTTACGACAGGGCGGGTTGAGATTGATGTGAGATGTTGGGTTGACTAGTCATGTATTATTACAGGTGGAGGAAGGTTATTAATTTGATCAAACACCGCATCCCATGTGCTACCTAAATCATAATATAATAAATATGTCAACTACAAATAGTTTCTTGGTGTCTTGCGGCTGGGATTGGCTTTAATATCAAAATAATAAACAGTACAAAAGGGATTATGAACTTAATAAAAAAATAATATTTTCTTTTAAAAGACATCGTCGAGGCTTTGTTTCATATTTGAAATGACCTCTCAGCGGCTCATCAACAGTACTAATTTCTTGTTGTTTTTGACCCAAACATTTGGCTTGACTCCGAGATACATGAAAGTTATAATGGACGTTAGCCCCAGCTTACTTTCCGTGAATACAAACTATAAGACCCGAGTTGACAAATGGCGAGGATTATTAAATCAAAGAGAAATGTAGTTTTTGACTGATAGTTTGTAAGATAGACAAGAAAAGTATTGACCATTAATAGTTGACATCATAATATACACAGGCCTACCTTAGATACAGTTTTAATTTTAAAGTTATATTTTGTCTTTGTTTGTAGTAAATTTGTTAGCAATGACTGTGATGTTAACAATGTAAGAAATAATGCTAAATAATTAGCGTCTGCGATTTGCCACTCCCAGTCACCGACTTAACTATCTTTCAATTATACTACTTCCGCATTAGACACATGACGTCCAACACTCGAAGTAACTTAGAATTTTATTGAGAACGAGGAACGAACAAATGAAAAGTGTTTCACACAATGGAATACATTTGTAGTTAGCCCTCTGATAGCGAAGGAGGCAAATGTCGAACATACTGAATACATCATCTTTCTAATAAAGTATTTAACATACGCGGCCTTTTATTGTCGGGGGTCAACGGAAATTAAACACGCACGCGCAAGCTCTTCGGAATACAACGCCGCATTTGAAACGATCTCTTAGAGACAGATAGCTCACTCTGCTAAGTAGAATGATAGTGGATACACATGCATGTCAAATCTTAGCGCATTTTCGAGTCATTTTCTTTGCACGTGTGTGAACATTGCGCCGTTCTGTCAAATATGTAAAATATTGCATAACGAGCCTGTTGTATACGATGCCGAACACACGTAAGTCTCACGCACGGGTACATTAAAATTGTCCCCGTAGAACAACGTACGACAGGTTGTGAGCTATATTCTTGAAGCAATGGTCCAAGAAATCCCTCCCAGGCCATTGCTGGATTAGCTTCTGATACTTGAACTTTTGAGGGAGTGTGTCTATTCTTACTGTCTATTCTTACTGTCTTTGGGGACATTACATTCAAGAAATCTGAAGAAATTTGGCCCTAGCATCACTACACCTCTGCACGCAACATATTTGATCAAAATTACATGAAAACTGTTCATGTTAATTAAAACCTTTCACTAGAAAAAAAGTCAAAGATGATTTCCGCAATATAAACTGTAAAACAAAATCACCCATTCTCCTTTTAGCAAACATAGGAACACGATTTTAATTGTCTTTAAAATAAAACATTAAACCTGCGTATGCATAAGAAAATAGTTCATTGATTCTATCCCCTTTACATTCATTACCCAGACTACCATAAATATAATTATATTACGTCATTTACACCGCGACATTCTACGATAGTTTATGATTTAGTCATTATCCAATACCCCTTCCTGTTGACACAACATTTCTATCTCATTCAGTCAACAAAGTCACGTGTTTTCACACTCTTCAAGTAAAAAAACCCATCATGGCGCTTTCCGCCTAAAAAATGTGCACAGGAAATATTGCCGAAACGAAGAATTAGACAGCTGGATTTTGCGGTTCGGTCTGTATCATAGCGCGTGTTTTTAAAAATGTACCCTGCGGTTTAGTTCATTTCGGTTCACGTGCCATATTATGCTTAAACAAACATTATTACATATTCATAAGGGGCAGACGACATCTCTACCTTGAAGATATTTACACTATACACGAGCATCCTCCATTGACTCATAATTTCTGACACATTTTATGCCTGAATGTTGATATTTATCTTTTGTGGCTCTAAATCGAACATGAAGTTTGTTTGTCTTTACACAAAACATGTGATCATTAATTCCTTCAAAAGCCGTTCTCGTATGTTATTTTTGTTCCTTAAAAGAAGTTAATTTATTGATGTAAATAATGGATTGTAGTAGAAGATGTCAATCATATGGTTCCACATATTACTGGAGGGAGAGATCAACGTTAACTGGAAAGGACACACTGTTCACAATACTTAAATGGTCAAAATGACCAGTTCGATAATTTAAAATTTAACAAGGACTTTACAGTAGTCAATCAAAAATTATTCTTCTACAGGTATAGTTAGTCAAGCAGCATATTTAAAGTCATTTAAAAATTACCACGAGGTAATTTATTTTGTTGGGTAAAGTATATGCGCAATTTAGATTTATCGACAGTGGTATCAAGGAACAGATTAGGAAGAGCAATGCGTCTGAGATTGTTTGAACACTTGCCTGGGACACACTATGGGAAAAATTTTCGTCAAAAGTTCGACCGAAGTATTCGCAACCAAAGTTACGCGGGCAACGCAGTGGACACAAGGAATGGAAAATTCACAACCCCTGTGAAAATTCTATATTTCTTCAACGCAACTGTAAAAATAATGTTTTTACATACTTTTATTTTAAAAATGGTATAAATACAGTTTACATCGTGTGGTGGGGATAACAAATTAAACTAGCCCTTACAAATTAAGTTAACAACTTTTGTTTGTTCGCGTTGCTCGTTTTCAAAACGTTGCTACCTAATTTTTTTTCAAAATCATATAGACGATTTTATAGCTGGTGACATCTTGTAAATGTTCAGCACGTAACTCAAACCGTGGAGAGAGCCGAGAAGCTCACTGATTAAATTACACGGGATAATTGTCGACAGATCGAAAAGTCAATACACCAAATGATCGAAAGTCTTAAACAGTGGTGTTCCGAAAGGAAGGCTTTGATGAGGGTAATTTCAAAAATCTTTACCGGGTCGCGGAGTCGACTAACGAAATCACAGTCGCTGTCATTGTTACCATAGCAACGAGAATTGCTAAAAATTAGATTGTGTTTCAACAAGAAACGAATCAATTGTCGCACTTCTTAGTTTGGAGGTTGAGAGGGGCAAAGATTTCTATTGACCATTTAAGAATGGTCACAAATTAGTTAGGCAGCATTGTACGTTCAGCCATTGAAGTTGGAAAGTCTGTATTTACAGCATGACGAGGGCTTAGTTGTAACGGCCCTCCTCCCGGCAATAAGTTTACACACAATTGCTCTTTTCATACGAACTGACAATTGATAGGCCACTTTACTTCAAAATGAATGCAATTGCCGCAAAACGAGAATCTTATGACAGTTAAATACAAAATGCTCGCCACGCGGGATTTATCTTAGAGATGGCTCGTTTCCTTCAGCGAATGAATCGCAGCATCCGAACACATCACATGAGTAAACACTGGACACGTGGTTAGCGCTAGTAGACAATAGTTCTAATGAACAAACACGGGAGCTGAAAAGAAAATAGTACAAATTGCCTCCAATCAGAGCAATTTTGTAACCATTGAATATGACTCCGCGGAGGGAAAGCATTCTTTTTACTCGGCTTGTAGATTACATAATGACAGAGAGATTGACATAATATTGGCGATTTCAAGTCGTTAAATCAATTCACCGTGTAGTCCTGAACTTCTATAGATGTTGCGTTATAATAACAGAAATGGGTCGGAGCGGACGCTACTTGATGTGCCACTTTGTATGGGTGAAATACGAAACTTCGGCTACTTTATGTCAAATAACAAATTACTCGAGTAATTCACAATCTGTAATAGATTTACATGGAATCAAACTTGTCAATAACTCAAATAGCCAGCTCTAAAAGTTGATATAATTTTAATATTCATAACGTAAAAAGACTTGGATTCTGTAATTCTCCGTTATACATCAATGAAGAAAAGTATATAGCTTGAAATATTACCGATTTAAAATACTTTTTTTGTGATGACGCGATGAATGATTTTTGAAAAAAATAGGTACAAAGCAAAATTAATTCTAAAAAAAAAGTACTTAATCAATCGTATGTATTATGGACATTTGGCTGCAGGGTTGTTGCACTCTTTAAATATAGGGGGAAACAGACCAGACCATTATAATAATCAGATACATTTGCTTTATTTATCTTTATGAGATTTAGAAAGTAACAAATTCGTATGTTTCGTATCGAGACTGAATTGAAGAGACTTTTCAGATGGGCACAGCAATATAATACTTGGTAATTTCATCTTAATACCAAATCGAGTAATACAACAGTTGCTCACTGATCTATGGAAGCCTATAACTACCATTCATAATTTCTACTTTTCGCCCCTTCAAAACACGAAAGTCGAAAAGTAGAAGTTACGACAAAATGTGAGGCACCAACACGCTATACAAGCCAAAATCAACTAGAAAATAGGAAATTAAGAAATAGCCCACAGCGATAATAGCGCGTGTGTTTATTTCTAATTTCTTATTTTCGACTTACAGTTTGGCTTGTATACCGTCTTGTCGACTTTCGACTTAGTCATATTTTTGTATTTATTGATGTCAGTAAGAAGACGACAACACGCTTACAGGCCAAAATTAACTCGAAAATAGGAAAGTAAGAAATAACACACAGCGATAGCGCCCCTCGTTTACTTTTTTCCCAATGTCTTATTTTCGTCTTGCGTTTTGGCCTGTATACCGTCTTGTCGACTTTCGATGTAGTATATTTTTGTATTTATTGATGTCAGGAAGAAAGCACCAACACGCATACCAAGCTAAAATGTAACTCGAAAAGTAGAAATTAGGAAGTAAACACACGCGCTATTAGCGACCTATCATTTTGGCTTGCTGTCATGCTGGCGACTATTCGACTTTCGCCTCGGAAGTGATTGTACTCTCAATTTGCCAGGTCACATTTAAATACATGTACATAGTCTGTTTGATAAAGTCTAGTATTGAAGGCGATGTTAGCGACCTATGATTTTGGCTTGCTGTCGTGCTGTCGACTTTTCGCCTCGGAAGTTGATGTAGTCTCTACTTTCAAGGTCACAGTAGAATGCACGCTTTGCTAATTGAATTTCATATACTGTGGTTTCATACCGAATTTAAAATATACAGGTTTTCTCGATTGTATATTATCATTTTGTTCTAAATTACATTATCACCATGGGTAGGAAATGTAAGAACGAGTCGAATAGGGAGGTTTCAGTACCGCCGCCAAACTTCTCTAATGACCGTAAGCATGTCTTATAAATAAAATTGAAATTTCTATGAGGATTTAGATTCTGGATTATTACGGTACCTGCAATTAAGAATAGGAATATTGTACATGCAAAACGTGAAGAGGCTGAATATATATTTTTCAGTAGATGTGGAAAATGAGTAAAGACAACAGAAATAAATTCTGATCTTAGTTGATCACCTCAAAACTGCACTAATGTGTTAAAGCCCCAATACCACTCTTGTTGTAACTGAATAATATGTTCCAATCTTTATTCTGGTCAACAATTTGACTATTTTACAATATTTCAATTAAAAAATGATACAAATTTCATCTTAACACACCAAATTTTAAAAATTGGAAAAATTCAACTACATGCCGTAACATGGTTTGAAAAGCCTTACGTAAGCACTTTCAAATGCAACTTGGATTTAAACATATTTTCGAAACCTCTGGACAAGTAAGATAGGTTGTAATTGATAATTTACACAACAGGTAGGACACTTAAACATCTTGTTGTTAGAATAAGGCTAAAAATATATTTCTGGAACTGTCAAGCCAGCAAGAGTGTTATTGTCCCTTTAATGAGAGAGCAAACTAGCTCATTTCGGAAGCAACACATGGTTAAATTTTATTTCAATAATTCGCTTGCGTGTGGGGTTTCTTATTAGCAGTGGGAGGAAACCGGGGAGTCCGGAGAAAAGAGAGGGAGAGGGGGAAGAGATAGAGGGGGAGGAGAGTATCGTCCACTCGACACAAACTTAGAGTTATTCAGAGACAAACATGTTGTAATTTTATTTTTAAATGAAATTGGGGTTTAACGTCCCACTGGCTAATGAAGACGGGCATACGCCATACAGTGTGCTATAAGGGAAATTTTGTCCGGACAGCGGCAATACGACCTACTCTGATATAGAATCCCAACTGTCAAGGCATCTTTTATGTGAACGTCAATGTGTACACGGGACCCCGGGTTTCGGTCCCATCCGAACAACTAGACAGTTGTCCTTGTCACCACCTCCCCTGTCCTGCATCACTGACAAGGGGAAACCCGCAGGAAAATCTGGATGAAGTGTGTCTACTTATGGGTTGTTCTATTTTGCAACGTTTCTTAAATGGGTAATCAGTAGTAAAACTGAAAACATTAGCACATTACTTGGATACTGCACCTTAGGGATTTTCCGACGTGGTTCCCCCTTGTCGACGGTGCAAGGCGGGGAGCCTGGCAAGGACAGCTGTCTAGTCATTCGGATTGTAGTAGTAGTAGTAGTAGTTGTTTATTAACGTCTCACCAGTTATAAATACATCACATTCATAAATTAAAATATACTAAAAACTGCCATTCATTAAGAATTATGAGAGACGAGATGAACATTACATAGACACAAATAAATAAGCATAGTAAAATACAAATAACAGATAAAAACATACATACGGAGGAAATTTTAAAATTCATATCTACAATAGGCTAAAAATAATAACCCATTCATGAACATGGATATAAAGTTTGCCTCCGCCTTTTTATAATATCACAGCAGGTTTTGGCACTAAACTTAACTACTTCGTCACTGGACAGAATAAAAGACATTTTATCAGATTTATTAAAAGACGAAAAGTCTGGACACACAGTTTGTATTAACGTGAATAAAACATTCCTAAAATCGCTATACAGCTCGCATTCTAAAAGACAATGTTCTTCATTTTCGACTTGATCGGTACAATAAAAACATAGGCGGTTCTCAACTGGGATTCCTTCATATCGCCCAGTTTCTATACGAAGCGGGGCTACTCCACATCTAAATTTAGCCAAAGCACTGCGATGGGAGGGAATAAGATTGCCCGTTACATATTTCTCGGGTCCATACACAGACATGAACAAACGATATGACCGGAGCTTATTATGACCTTGGCCGACTTTAGCTCTAACATGGGTAACATCATTAAACCATTTCTCTAGATACAAATGAGAGTTTCTTTCGAAAACATCACAAACCAGTTTTCGGGTATTTACATGACTAGTCAAATCTATATTGATATTCAGTTTCTTTAAGTGATTATTAACTCTAAAATTCCAGTTTTTGGTTCTTTTTGCCTTTAAGTTACTCCAGTTAAAAATAATCTTAGTTAGACGACTATCTGTCAAATTACATAATCTACCAT
Organism: Patella pellucida; assembly: GCA_917208275.1. NCBI lineage: Eukaryota > Metazoa > Mollusca > Gastropoda > Patellidae > Patella > Patella pellucida. Next base: position 41,444,717 of record OU795038.1, on the reverse strand, counting down.
AGTGTCTGATCACACTGTCCCATTGTCGGACATGTATAGGCACCCACCCCATGTCCCCGTTAACAGCAGCATTGTAAGAAATCCGAGGTCCCGCGTATACATTGTCATGCACGTAAAAGATGCCTTGGCAGTTGGAATTCTATATAAGAGTAAGCCATATTCCAACAATCGCTCATTCGACCTTTAATTATAACCACATTATAACTGACAAGACGATGACTTCGTGTGTCATTTAGTTTGTGCTCTTGAAATTGTGGTGTTTTTTGTATCGAAAGAATTATCAACCTTCTTCTTAGTTTACGGATTTTGCTTTATAAAGTTAACGATTGCTTTTCGGCATAATCCGAATAGATACCCATTCACCCAGGGTTTATCTTTGGATCTTTTTTTGTCCCCCGCCATTTGAAGAAAGTAGGGAACTATTAAAATGGGCCCGTCCGTCTGTCTGTCAGCCACACTTTGTGGGACACAATAACTCTCCGTATTGAGCTAAAGTGTTACAAGCTTGGTGTAGATTAGGTCAATGCCATTTTCTGCTTTGTGACACGATAACTTTAGTACTAATTCCGTCACCAGAAACATCATTTGTTTATCCCAGATCTTTAAAATTGTTAGAGAGTTGGGATTATCTTTAAAAAAGGAAGACCGATAGCCATTACCACTTAACGCATGTACCGAGAACGAGATATTCTCGACATTTCAATACTAATCTCGATTGGATCAAATTAAAATATTGAGATTAATATTGAATGTGTCGAGAATATCCTAGAACTGACAACCAACCACGAAGACACCAGAATATCCCACCTACCCTTCTTCGCATTGCAAATTAATGGAGGTGCTGAAACAAATTGTATATTGCGTTCTTGGTCGAACGAAAAAGACATCCTAATCATTCTCTTCGCAAACGATGATCCAAATATACCAATTTTGATCGATAATCTTCTTATGCAGACAAAGTATAAATTATAACTAAACATATCTCTGAGGGGTTCAGCTGTTTCGTACTTAGTTCATTCATACTTCTCACTCCGTACCTCACTTCGTACCTCGAATTGATTCGTACCACTACTAGACCAGAGGGAGAAGGGGGGTCATTGTCACCCGAGTGGGGGCAAAATCTGAGTTAACTTTTCTAGAGGTATTTTTCACCAGGAATCCGAATCTGGTAGGTAATAAGCCAGGTGGGGGTGCGTTTCCGAGATAATCAAGGTCAAAGGTCACGGGAGTCCAAATAACGAAGAAACGTAAAATCTGTTCAGAATAGGGCCGGAAATCATGGTAACAGCAATGAGACAATTATAATACAGTAATATGATAATAACAATGAGCAGCGATGACACCTGCATACCCGTGGTATTAAGCTCTATTACTATGAATGAGCGACGGGGGGGGGGGGTGTATTTAATGCCAAAATACGGGTCTTAGTACGAAATTCCAGATATAATGTTACATATCAGCGAAAAGCTTGTTGATTGTTGTCTTCAAATATGTAAATAATTTTTTGGCACATTAAGATTTATTTACCTTAAAAAGCAATTAAGGTTTGGTGGTATTAAGCTCTATTACTATGATAATGAAGGGGGGGGTATTCAATGCCAAAATACGGGTCTTAGTACGAAGTTCCAGATATAATGTTACATATCAGCGGTATTCAATGCCAAAATACGGTTCTTAGTACGAAATTCAAGATATAATGTTACATTTCACAGAAAAGCTTGTTTATTACGCTCTTCAAATATGTAAGTAATAGTATGGCACATTCATATTTACTTACCTTAAAAAGCAATCAAAGTTGTGGGGTATTAAACTCTATTACTATGATAACGAAGGGGGGGGGGGTATTCAATGCCAAAATACGAGTCTTAGTACGAAATTCCAGATATAATGTTATTATTATATTACTGTATTAGAATTGTCTCATTGCTATTATCAATGATTTTCGGCCCTATTCTGAACATATTTTGAATTATATACGTCTCTTTCGTTATTTGGCCTTCCGTGAACTTTGACCTCGATTATCTCGGAACGCCCCCTCACCTGGCTTATTACCTACCAGATTCGGATTCCTGACGAAAAATGCTTCTAGAAAAGTTAACTCAGATTTTGCCCCCACTTGGGTGACAATGCCCCCCTCCTCCCTCTGGTCTATACCAGTCCCTATGTTGTTGAAATCAGTTGAATATGCCGAACCAGAATTAGAATATGCACGAAAATTGTACCTCAAATTGATTAGTAACTATTCCTAAATCCAACGGCTGCGCTTAACTTATGAAAGTGGCTGCTGAACGAGAATTAGAATACACACATGATTTGTACCTCAAATTCATTCGTACCTAAAATTGATTCGTACCTTTTCCAATATGTTTGGAATAATTGAAAGAAATTAAAATAATTATCTACATGTTGTTGATAGAAATTGAAATAATAAACGATTAGATTTTAAAATCTGGTGTTGATTATCGAACTCATTTTTCCCAGTGAGTTATGATTATTGACTATAATTGATTGGTGATTCTTCAAGCGGGGAAAACGATTGCTTTTACTAATAATTCCAAAGCGCAACAAGTAATTTATTATTCATTACATAAGACTGGGGGATCACGAGGCTATTTGAGCAATACGCTCGCTCGCTAGCCTAGAGGTCGGTGTTCGATCTCTGCATTGGCCGAGAAAGTTCCCCTTGTCAGTGATGCGGGACGAAGGGCCTCGCAAGGACAGCTGTCTAGTCGTTCGGATTGTACGGAAAACCGAGGTCCCGTGTACAAATTGGCGTGCACATAAAAGATCCCTTGACAGTTGAAATTTGATATAAGCGTAGGCCGTAGCGCCGCTGCCCGGACAAAATCCCCCCATAACACACTGTATGGCATATGCCCGTCTTCATTAGCCCAGGCTAGGTGCAGAACAGTAGGACGTTAAACCCCATTTTATTTCATTTCATTACCAATTTAACTTACCGTAATGAAAAAAAAACAATTTAACCTACTGTAATGAAAAAACAATTTAACTTACTGTAAGGTCGAGCTGCATGCTTTCTGATATGGTTGGGTTATTTGAGCCTAAAAATAGAACACAGTTGGGTAATTTTGTGATTGAAACCCAACTGCATGAACACGGCTTTCGGTCGTAACCGATGAAAATTTAGTGAAATGCTGAAGCAATTTTAGTTTAAATATATTCTTTGTGTTGGAATTACTACTACATGATTTGTACCTAAAATTCATTCGTACCTAAAATTCATTCGTACCTTTTCCAATATGTTTGAAAAATTGAAAGAAATTAAAATAAATATCTACATGTTGTTGATAGAAATTGAAATAATAAACGATTAGATTTTAAAATCTGGTGTTGATTATCGAACTCATTTTTCCCAGTGAGTTATGATTATTGACGACAATTGATTGGTGATTCTTCAAGCGGTGAAAACGATTGCTTTTACTAATAATTCCAAAGCGCAACAAGTAATTTATTATTCATTACATAAGACTGGGGGATCACGAGGCTATTTGAGCAATACGCTCGCTCGCTAGCCTAGAGGTCGGTGTTCGATATCTGCATTGGCCGAGAAAGTTCCCCTTGTCAGTGATGCGGGACGAGGGGCCTTGCAAGGACAGCTGTCTAGTCGTTCGGAAAACCGAGGTCCCGTGTACAAATTGGCGTGCACGTAAAAGATCCCTTGACAGTTGAAATTTGATATAAGCGTAGGCCGTAGCGCCGCTGCCCGGACAAAATCCCCCCATAACACACTGTATGGCATATGCCCGTCTTCATTAGCCCAGGCTAGGTCAAGAACAGTAGGACGTTAAACCCCATTTTATTTCATTTCATTACCAATTTAACTTACTGTAATGAAAAAAACAATTTAACTTACTGTAATGAAAAAACAATTTAACTTACTGTAAGGTCGAGCTGCATGTTTTCTGATATGGTTGGGTTATTTGAGCCTAAAAATAGAACACAGTTGGGTAATTCTGTTATTGAAACCCAACTGCATGAACACGGCTTTCGGTCATAACCGATGTAAATTTAGTGAAATGCTGAAGCAATTTTAGTTTAAATATATCCTTTGGGTTGGAATTACTACTATCGGGCAGCAGATTCGGAATCTACACAAACACATGGTATAGAAAAACTTGGTCTCATAAATTCACAGCTCGGGTGGCGCCCCCCCCCCACACACCTTTAGCCACCGGACTATGATGAGACTTGGTGTATAGTTTTATTACACCAATACTATACCTTGACTAAGTTTGATAATGAACATTTTCTGCTTAGGGTAAACAGAGCGATAAGCAAATTGATTGGTCGTGACTTCTGAGCACAAAAACTCTCATTCTAATTGAGCTAGAATGTTCATACTTTGCGCAGGTGTTTATTAGGTCAGTGCCTTTTCTGCTTTGGGTAAGCAGAGATAAGCAATTTGATTGGTTAATGCTTTTGGACACGATAACATTTGTTCTAATCGTGTGAGAGTGAGGAAACTTGGTGTATAGTTTTATCACATCAATACCTTGACTAAGTTCTATAATTAGCACTTTCTGCACAGGGTAAGCAAAGCGATAAGCAATTTGAATGGTCTAGACTTATGGAACACAATAACCCTCCTCCTAATTGAGGTATTATTTTCAAACTTTGTGTAGGCGTTGAGTAGGTGAATACATTGATCTCGTGTGATGATAAACATTGTCTGCTTACGGTGAGCAGAGATAACCTTGGTTGATGCTTCGGGGCACGATAACTTTAATTATAATTAAGTGAGATTGTTGCAACTCCTAGTATAGTCATTACCTTGACTAAGTTAGATGACGAAGTCATTCTTCTTAGGCTAAGGAACGATAAGAAATGTGATTGGTCAAGACTATGGAACAACAACTCTGGTTTTAACTGATGTAAATGTGCATTATGTGAATGTCTTGACCGAGTTCAATGATTAACATTTTAAGATAAAAACAAGTTCATTGGTCGATGTAATATAGGGTCTTTGACAAAAATTGCAACTTCCTCGTCAAAAGCATTGCTTTTATTATAAATATGTACAAGGTGGACGAAGGCCTTCTATATACGTGTAGCCGCTGTGGCCCAGTGAGGTCTCGAGGTCTCGGGTTCGCACCCGGTGTTGGCCGAGAAAGTTCCTCTGGATTTCCCGGCGTGGTTTACACGTTTTGTCAGTGGTACAAGACCGGGCATCACTAGGACAGCTATCTAGTCGATCAGATGGGACAAAAACCAGAGGTGTCGTGTACATATTGGCGTGCATATAAAAGAACCCTTTGCAGCTGAATTCGAAATCGGAGTAATTAATAGTGCCGCTACCCTGTCGAAGAAGAACAGTAGGATGTTAAACCCTATTTGATTTCATTTCTACATACGTTCTTGAATTAAAGTTATTATTCTGCCACGTTTTAGAGAGGTGAGAACCTCGATGTCATTAAAGTTAACACTTTTTATCTGATAAAGTTTATTTGTACTTCCATTACCATTGCCATTTTAGTCTGGGTTTACGATATTCGCTACATTTCTGCGAAGTACTCACCGGACATTAATATCAGGGTGAAGTGGGAAAAGTGCGCAGTCGAGTAATGGTTCTAGATCGAGTAATCTTTGTGTTGTTGGCGATATCACGTCAGTATATCACGTCAGTGGAAGCGGGTGTTAAATAAAGCTATTTCATACATACACACACACAATATTCAAATAGGTTGAGAAATAGCTGAAATATATATACACGGACTGTATATCTGAATGGTAAGAGACTAATTGGTACTTGCTTACTAATTTTCATATAATGAACGAATTGTCTGTAGAGTATTTTTCCACTCTTCAAATGCTTCTATTTAACGACGTTACACAAAATCCGGACTCAAGAATATAAACTGAGAATATTAAGGTAGTTCATCTTAATGTCTGTAGCATTATGAACAAAATCGATGAGATATACGAATTAGCCAACGAATATCATATAGTTTGCTTTTCAGAAGCACACTTGGACAAGACATATCACGACCCGTCGCTTGCACGGGGTGATTTTCACGCACGAATCCGAACGATATGAATACATTTGATGGAGGCATTCTTGTTTACGTTAATAAAAACCTAAATTTCAAAAGTAGGCCTGATCTTGAAGTTCCTTTGCTGACATACTATCGACCACCAAACCCAACTTAGTTATTTTGGCAAAAGCTTGTGGCATCCCTTGAATTGGCGCCCCAAGAATCCCCCAATGTCATTTTTGCTGAAGACCTTAACGTAGACCTATCTAAAAACATGAATAGAAATTAAACGAATTTAAGAAAGGGCCTTGCTAATATAATCAATGAACCGACGCGGGTGACATCCACTTGCTCCTCACTATTTCTTGTTATTATCGTCCATTCAGATCTATGGGTACTTTTAGTCACTGCTAAATCCAGCTATATTAGGGACGTTGTACTCTCCAATCTGGCAATTTTAATTGACCGATTCGCTAACTTAAATGCAAGTGATTCGTGTGAAACTTTTTATCGTATCTTAAATAATTTTACCAACAAATTCATTTCCAAAAGACGGGTATTAATACGCCCAAATGATAAACCTGGGTTTAACCGAGAACTACGTAAAGATAAAAGAGTTCTAGATAAACTAGGAAAAGGACCAAACCTACAAATAACCCAAGCGACCTACAAAGTACAGCGTAACAAAGTAAATAATCACAAAAAAATACTAAAATCGCAATATGAAGAGCAGCTGTTAGTCGAATTTGAAATGAAGAGATTTTTTTATGAAAATTATAATTAAAGGGACAATCCCGTATTAAACAGAGGCTCAAAAATAAAAGTCTGAGAATGTATGAAAATAAACGCCAAAATATAGGGGAATGGTGTATTTACCTTGTCTCAAAATTTCAACTCAAAATATTGAGTCGTTTGGATGTGAACGCCAAAACTGCTTATCTGGACACGTAACCCTTTTATGATTTCGGGTCAATTGTTTCGTTGGGTGACCTTATAATCGATTACGGTTACTTGAGAGGGTTATGCAGTGAATAACCCTTGTGCCGTACTTGATAGAGAAAGGCAAATTTCAACTACACATTATTTTATAAAAAAAAATGTTTGGTTTAATCCAGATACCACAAAATACACCTTGGGGCACCGGTCTCAAATTCCAGATGAAGACTGACGGATTTAAGTCGTTTGAAAACGTATCATAAATACTGAAGTAGTTGCTCGGCCCTTGACTCGAATATTTTAAGGGATTTTAACACAAAATAAGGCAGTTTTATTCCCAAAACAAATATCGGGATTAGCCCTTTAGATTGGTCGGCACGAAACAGCAACGTAAAACAAATTAGTTTATTCTAAATATGAAAACTTTTTTTTATCTCTGGAAAATAATACATCAGTATGTCGGAGGTAAGTATTCGCACAAATCAAAATTGTTCTCTTCCAAAAATCTTACAGTCTGAAATAATCTATGTAATAACATGTTTAATAGGTAAAAAGGCTAGTGGCCATGTAACAAATATCTTTGTTTGCTTTTTAACAAATAAATTGAAGAAGAGAAAATCGCATGTAATATCATTTTTTAAGAACGGATTCAAAAATATAACTTTAAATTATAGACCAATCAAACACTAAGACTTGTATAACTATTTGAAAGATAATAATCTACAAAACAGTTTTAAATCTGGATTCCGGCCTAAGCACTCGACTGTACACCAACTAATAGTATTTTATCATGATTGTGTCAGAGCTATCGAAAGTCACAAAAAATTTTGTTGTGTTTCCTTCGACATATCAAAATCCTTTGATCGTTAATATCACTCTGGTCCACCATCCATATATACTTAGTAAATATGGAATTGGAGACGCCTGTCTGACTTGGATAAAAAAAAAAAACACGTTGAATAAAGGACACAAAAAGTATTAGTAAATAATGGTTACTCCAAACAGATTCACCTGAATTCTGGTTTGCCACAGAGATTAGAACTGGGCCGCTCGTTGTCTTCATTATGCTACAGCCATTGGTTGTACGAAATCTAGTATCGAAGACTTCGAAAATTCGCTCAATAATGATCTTTACCGATTGCACATTTGGTCACTAAAATGGCTGATAAAAATTTCAATCCAAATAATACACTGCGTTTTGCTATTATCAATTAATAATCTATGGAAATCGCCCTGCTTAAAATTAGATGGAATTTAACTAGATATTGCCCGATACCACAACCACCGAGGCATTACTTTGTTTCATGATTGAAAATGGGACAACCAAATTTATAGAATTTACAATATTGCAGGAAAGCAATTGAACATTTTAAGAAAACTTAAGTACAATTTGGAACAAAACTCATTAGACAAATCTATAAAGCATACCTTAGATTGATCTTGGAATATGCAGAAAACACGATAGTATTCATCTCGAAAATATTCAGTTACAAGCTGCTCGCATAATTACAGATTTACCCAAGTTTGCGAGTAAAGAAGTACTTACAACATCTTACAACAATACAGAAACAGTAACACGCCGTATTCATTACGAAATAATTACATTGTTTTCCCCAAACACAATTCGAGTCTGGATTCCGTTATATTCGTCTGCTAAATCGCTTGCTCCTTTATAGAGCAATATTCAGATTAAAATGAGGTATATTTGATACCCCCCCCCCCAAAAAAAACCCCTCAAGCTATACAATCATGTTCGCCAATGGGACAGTGTGATCAGCCACTATATGGTAGATTATGCAATTTGACGGAAAATCCTAGTTTTAGTAGATACTTCAATTTTGATTGGCTAAGCACTAAAATCAATCTAATATTATCCAATCAAATTACTAAATTTGGATTTTATCTTAGTTATAATTTCGTGAAACGTGCCCCTGGTCATATCGTTTGTTCAAGTCTGTGTATGGACCCGAGATATATGTAACGGACAATGTTATTCCTTCCTATCGCAGTGCTCTGACGAAATTTAGATGTTAAGTAGCCCCGCTGCTATAGAAACTGGGCGATATGAAAGAATCCCCGTTGAGAACCATTTTTTTGTTTTTATACGCCAATATTTTCATGTTGACATATATTGTCGTCGCCCCTGTATGTCCGTCCGTCCGGATTCCTTCCACAATTTGTTTGTGGAAACTCCACAGGTCACAATTTTTATCCGATTTCAACGAAACTTGAAATATAGCTTTATCTCCGTAAGATCTCGGTTCCTTTCGATATTGGCATGTATCGGACAGTGACATCGTGGAATATGGCCCCTAAGTGTACGCAAAATCTCCTTGTTAAATGCATGTTTATAACCCAACGATCTTGGTTCCTTTCGATATTCGCGCATATCCGATCGTTACTTCCTGTTTATGACCCCGATTGTAGGAAAAATCGTGTTTTTGGCTTGTCACAATTTTTATCCGATTAAAAACAAAACAACGTTTTATTATTGTAATAGTATATCACAGTTACACTGTAGTGTAGGTTGAGATCGAATTTCGCGAACATTGAACCAAAACTGTCGGACAAAATGACCGCCGCTTGTACGCGAATAGTATAAAAAATATGGTATATCAAGGTTGTAGACACTGTAGAGGTAACAATTTTAATCCGATTTTGATGACACTTTAAATGCATGTTTATAGCCCGAAGATCTTAGTTCCTTTCGATATTTGCGCATATCGTAACTTCCTGAATAGTGGCCCATGATTTCAATCAAAATCGACTATTATAGCGTGTGGTCCTTTTGGAGGTCACAATTATTATCCGATTTAAAAAAAAAAGTTGTTTAGTATACATGAGTTCGAATTTGGTGAACATTGGAACAAAACTGTCGGACAAAGGGCTGCCGCTTGTACGCGAATAGTGTAAAGATATGGTATATCAAGGTTGTGGACCCTGTATAGGTCACAATTTTAATCCGATTTTGATGAAACTTGACATGAATGTTTGTTACCCAAAGATCTTGGCCCTTTCGATATTTGCGCATACCAAATCATCAATTATGGCCCCTGATTTTACGAAAAAAATCGCCTTTTTGCTTGTGTTCCCTCTGGAGGTTACAATTATTATCCGAAATTAAAAAAGAAACTTTGATTATATCACCGTTACACCGTAATGAAGGGGGAGTTTGAATTCCTGAAATTCAAACCAAAACTGCCAGACAAAATGGCCGCCGCTTGTACGCGAATAGTAGAAACATATGGTATATCAAGGTTGTGGACCCTGGGGAGGTCACAATTTTAATCTGATTTTGATGGAAATTGAAATGCATGTTTACAGCCCACAGATCGTGGTTCCTGTAGATATTTGCGCATATCGAATTGTAACTTCATGAATTATGGCCCTTGATTGTAGAAATAACCACTTTCTTCTTAGCTTGTTATCTATTCATCTCTCGAAAATGTGGGCGTCTCCTGTCTGGAACCACTGGTTATTGTACCAATCAAGTCGAAAATGAAGAGCATCATCTTTTAGAATACTATTCGGATATTTGACGGGTCTTGAAATTTGTATTCGAATAGTATTCGTATATTTTCTATATATTTAAAGTGGTTTATTTTCAATTTAGTATAATTTCTAATCAATTACTAAATACGTCGAAAATGTGGGCGTATCCTGCCTGGAAGCCGCTGGCTATTGTACCAATCAAGTCGAAAATGAAGAGCATTGTCTTTTAGAATGCGAACTATTTAACGATTTTAGGAATGTTTAGTAGTATTCGGATATTCGGATATTCAAACACGATTACTGTTCGGATATCCGACGGGTCTTAAAATTTGTATTCGAATACTCGAATAGTATTCGAATGTAATACGAATATTTTCAATATATTTAAAATGGTTTATTTTCAATTCATTATAATTCCTAATCAATTATAAAATACGTGAAATCTCTGTTTACTATGCTATTAACATGTAACATGAAACTTCATGGCGTACATACAAGACTTTGCCACGTCTGTAGGCTATTTAAAATCAGACCTTTTCAAATCATGAAATACAAAGGAGTATATTATTTGATCAATTAACAAAAATCTGGTGACAATGTTTCGGGTGACCCGGTATTAGCGATAATTCAGAACATGATTTTAGTTAAGCAAGTACAGAAATACGTGGAAACACAGAACGATTTAAATCATTATTTCTAGAATGGAAAAACACGCTTCCTCCCGCCAGAGAGTTCTCATTTTTAAAAGAATTTAATTTAATAGTGTACCTAATCAAATAAACCTTACACACTTTCGTATATTTCACTGTTATACTGAGGTATTCTCCCTTGTCCATGTTTTAAATACACTGATCTTGTGTATTTATGTTTGTTTTGTTCATTTATTGTTTATTAGCATCTGATAGTTAACCGTGCTTCTAGATGTCATTTAAAGAATTGACAATTATATTTTATCACCCAATAATACATTCTACAGCAGATATCGCTTATGTGATACATTTCATAATCTACTGCGATATCTCCTAAGGAGAAATCGATTTACATGAATTTGATTGGTCAATCAAAAAGGGGACTACTATTTTTTCGTAAAGAACAGTTATTTTATTTAATTATTTAATTAATAGAAACTTCTTTCTTTTTAAAAAGGGACTAATTTAATTTAATTGAACGTGATGGAAACACTGGGTCAATATAAAGGACTTTGCAATGGTTCAGTAAAAGTGACATATATAGCAAAGAATTATATTTATTTCTGCATGTAAGAAGGGATTGGGATCGTTTTTTACAATATCAACTTGTATTGATATTTTTTGATACAAAAATGACTCGTAGGAGATTCTCTATGTATTGGAGAGGGCTCCTTTGTAAGTTTAGTAACTTTTGTTCTATCTGTTTATTTTAAAGTAATAAAATATTATGTTTAAATCACATACAGGAAATCAATGCATTCAAATATTTTTATTTGTTTAAGTAAATCATTTTGTGTTATCTTCAGTTTGTAACAAATTTAACTGTCTTATTTCAGTCTAATTGACGATTTCAGTATCTAAAAAATATATTAAAATCCTAGTAATAAAATACGCTTCATTAGACAAAACTTATTAATTGTAATTTAAATGTAAATTTTAGTTAAAATTATTCATGGAATTAGACTGAAAAAAAATATGAACGCATCTACTTTTTCCTGAACACTTTTCATGAATCGAAATGGCGGTATCGAATTGTAAAGCAAACATTCTATTTAAAAGCTAAACGTTTTATTTCCGGTTTATTAGTTCTGGGGTCACAAACAATTGCCCTACTTAGAGGAGTCAAATTGGATCAATTTTGCATAATCGAATTCCATGCTTCATTGACCGTCAGACAAGTTTGTCCGATTTGATTATTTGGTAGTCTTGTAAAAGTGGAGGCCTTTTTTCAGTAATTAACTATAGGCGAATGCATTTACATTCAGCGTTGGCCGAGTGCAGTTTGCATGTTTAAATAAGAAAAAATTGAAATAACTGATTTTGATTTCTTTTTATTTTGTAAACAAACTCTAAGGACATGTTTGAAATAATAAAATCCTCAGATTTTCTGCAATCTTTAATTTGCTGATTGTTTTCAGATTATTACATCCAAATGATTTGGACATCTGCGATTTTATTTCAACAGAAATTTTAGAAACATTTTTAATGTGTGTAGGGTGGGGGGGCTCACAAATGTAATGTCGTTAAGGTATTGCAACTGATATTTTTTAAAATAGCCTCATAATGCTAATTTTCTAGTGGTTGCTTGTCCTTTTTTTATAAACCGAAAACGTATTGCTGATCGGAAATAATATGTCCACTCACAATTTGTAGTAAAAATATATCACTTTTATTGTTGTTGATCTTTATCTGAAAAAAAGAAGAATTGTTCTAAAGTGTTCCATCATTGTAAGTATTACCACTTTTTCTGAACTCCTTCACGCCGTATAACGCATTTTGACCATATTACCAAAATGTTGAATATCTGATAAAATAAGCGAAAGTGCTAGTAAACGATAAATAATGTACATGTAGTTCTTTTTTTTCAAAAACAGTTCTTATTTTGTGTATTTAAATCCTAAGAATAGTAATCTATAACTTTTCATCATATAATATATATTTTCGAAAAAAAGGTGTTTTAAGAAAGCAACTAGGTTTTCTGCGAGTACTTTCCATCAGGCAAATGTTACCGATTCCAACAATTAAGTGGTTGTCAAAAACAGAGATCAATTAGGATATTTTTTTTGTTTAGCAGAGGTCTAAATTTATAGATATTACTATAAATACTTGTTGATCACGGCATAGGTAATGATCAAAGACACCGCCTTAGGCCTGGCTAAGAAGTATGTTTTAGTACTAGGTGATAATGCTACAGATTAAAGTATTAATAGTATCGGGATCCTGGTGCTTCTTATCGTCTCCTTTTATGCTGTTGTACTAGTTGTAGGCATATATGTTTACTGTGAGAAAGACGGTAAGGGTTCAAATATTGAAAGGGGGAGGGGGGGGGGTTGAACAGGGCCCAGACAGAGATATCTTTTTGAAATTAATGAGTTAGATAGATGAAAAAATAAGAGAGATTGGAAAAAAACCTATTTAGCCATTACAGGCTTTATAGTGTAACAGAAAAAAACTATTGTGGATACATTTTTACTCGGGTAGCGATCTAAACATACAATCAAACATTTTTATTGGTAGTAGCAGATATCACTGAGACTTTCTTAGGGCGATACCGAACCGGCCCATGGTACTTTGGGTGGAGTGGTAGTCCTCCGTTCTTTAAAAGTTGAAATCTATAAATGGTTCATGTCGTTATGAACATAATATATCTATGATCGACCCCCCCCCCCCCCCGTACAAGGTCAATTTTATTTAGTAACTACAACGTGGGAATATCCTGTCACAAATTATATAGCGGATGGTACCACTAATCCTTCTATAATATACCTCCTAAATAAGCCGTCGCCAAGGTGATCCGAGTTCTGATACACACTCTTTCAATACAATTGATCAGATTTTAAATTTTACAAAGTGGTTGTTTGCACACCGTATCCAAGCGTGACGTTTTAAATTAAGTATATATTTATACCTTAAAAGCACAAAGAATATTGGACTTGCGGTAACAGATTTCAATTTTTTTTTATAAAATTGAAAAGGGCGTATAATTTTTTCATGTTTCTTTTATTGAATTTTGATGCGACTGTTTAGTTTAAGATTAAAGTTTATCTTTGATAGCTCGTGTAAAAAAGACGCGCATGTGTCTATTTGTCGAACCATAAACGTATTTAGCCGCTGCATGTTATATTTATTTACTTAATAAAAATGTTGCTCGTGCTGGAGGTCTTCAGTACCACAACCAAAACAAGATTACACAGCGAATTTTAGTCTGTATCAAAGCAAATCTTTACAGTCTATCAGTAAATCTACATCGTCCTCGTCTTCTGATACCAATCGAGTATCATCTTCGCGGAAATCTGAAAATATATAATGGTATTCAGAAAAAGTCGGGTGTCTTTTTTACCATGTTGGACCGACAAAGGATGGCATGTGTTTTGGTGTTTTTTTTGGGGGGGGGGGGTATCAAAACAAGTTTCTTTGAAGGACAATCATGTTGTACTTTCAAATACGATCAAGTCTGATGATTTTATTCTCTTTACCACGTAGGTCCGACGAAGGGTACCTTTTTGGATCGAAGGGTTACCAAAATAAGTTTCTTTGATTGACTAATAATATGTAGATTTGTCATAGATACTTTCAAATACTATTACATGAAAATGTCACATTTATTTATAATTTTTATTTTCTTTTTTTATGAATAATTCTATAAACATTATATCTGATTTTCAAGATTTAAGTCAAGTTAAATTATTAAATACAATTCAATCCGGACACAGACCAACAACCCTGCAGTAAAAATAAAATAAAGATGTAGCATAGTTTTCCTTCCTGAATACCCTTGTTGTGTAGAGCGGATATTAGACAACATTCCTTATACTTCCACCGATCTTACTTTCTTATTTAATTTGTAACGAAGACTGTCATTACATCAAACACTAGTGGTATTAAGCATGTATGATATATTAACATGTAGTAAAGAGTTACTCACTTTCACAGGGTGGCGGTAAACATGAAATAAATTAGTAAGTATAAAAGTATATTTAGCACAGTTGGTAAGAAATTTACATCTCACTATGTGATCAACTGACAGTTGTAGTTCAAATTATTAACACTAGTACAATTTATAGTGTGATAAACTATATTTTTACTCTTCTATATAATGTTTGCGGGTTTAAAGGGTTAATTTCTTCAATTCCAGTCAATTAAGGGAAACATTAACTCAAACATTAACACTTCAACTTATGTTTTATTGTCTATTGTTTTATCGACTTAAACAGTTTGAGATGAAATTTACACACCAACGGGGTGCTATAAATAGCTTTATTTAACGGCAGTAATTTTAAAACTACGTGATTGACTACATAAAGTAAAATATTGTTTGCTTTTACGGTATTAAGTAACACATTCCCGTATAATGTATATACGTTTCTACGGTTTTCTATTTCGGCTACTTTTTCTGCGTTGCTTTGAAAAAAGGACCTCGTCGCTGTATGGAAAAATCTGTATCGCGATACGTCGCCTTTTATAAATAGACGTTGGTATTAGATTAACATATCTTATGTAGTTTTTATTATTTTAAAAATTTTGCAGTATCTTCGGCTTCGTACAAACATTATTTGAACTTTACATCATACAGTTTTATTTACCGTTAGTATTTAAGTTATGATTCAACCGGCGTAAGAAACTACAAATATCACCCCACACCGCGGGTTGTTTCAGCAGCGTTGTCAACTAAAACGTGCAACGCTGGCAAATAAGGTGGCACAACGTTAAGACCACTTTTTCCCCGGTGAATACTGAACCAAGCTATATTTCAATTTAATTTTAAAACTGATTAACAAATGCATATAACCCGATTACATCAAAATAAACAACGAAAAGTTCATGTCCATACAATTTTCAGCGTCAGTTGCTAATAATGGTAAACAATTCATATCCCATGTTTATGATGTGATGTTTTCTGCATCTGAAATAATATGGGTGTGGCGCGCCCGGCAGGGTAAGCTTACTCTTCCGGACACCTGTTAACACTGTTTGTCGGGTATTTTGTACACGGTGAACAGTCCATATTATGCTGATTACACTATATTGCCTGATTACACTATTTTTCCTATACCGTTTTTTTTTAGAACTTCGAATTTTGTCTTCTGGTTTGGATTGTTCGTACTTGGTTTTATTTATTAATACTAATCTGGCTTTAAATATTAAGTTTTTAAATATGTGGTAGAAATCAGGTGCTAGCAATAAAAAAGGAAGAAATATAAATGCTCTCTTTATTAAATACACCACTGCAAAATTAACTATGTATGTCGTGAAACAAAAAGGAGGGAGGTCATATAGGCTATGCTTGTTTTACAATTTTTGAATAAATCATTGTTTAAATTTTTAAAAAAAGAAAGACGAAAAATGAATGTTAAAGTAGCAAACGCAAAATGTTGTATTTACAGATGTGTGTATTACTTATTGTCTTTGTTATTTTTATTTTTTTAATAAAATCATTATTCCTATACTTCAAAAGAGTTTTCTTTGATAAACATGTACACGAAGCTGACTTAACGAAAATGTTACTTCCACTTCCTGTGGTATGAAACAAATCAACTCAAATGATATCAGTCAGTTATAATAATTTCCACAAATGTATTTTATATTTGACTCTAATTTGAAATTATCCAAAGGAGGTGGGCGTTTCTAATCCTTTAACTAAGACGTCATGTTTTGCTTGATCGGCGATCTCTTTTCATTTCGCTAATTCTTGTATTTTCAAAAACAGATTCCATTAAAAATTAGAAAGCATAATACGAATCTAAAAACAACCAATTTGTGTCAAAATTGTAGAAATGGAATAATGTTGATCAATTAGAATCGTTTAATGTTGAGGTTATTATTATTATTTTTTTTACATAATCCAATTTGGCACAAATATAATTCCTTTAAAAATCGTAAACCACAATCAGACAAACTATTGAGCATAACATTTGTTTTTTTATTGTCAGAGATAAAATTAAGAATCGGAACAGACTTAACCTCCCAAGCATAGATTTTGACGTCATTTATTTTCCGCTGAAATAAGACTGTCGTCGGTGAATCCCCCTGTGGTATACCGTCTTCTTGCGTTGAAATAAATCGAAATTAACATCCGATTTTATTAAATTTCCTGCAATTTCCCTGTCTGTTCGCTCTGTAGGGGGTGGTAATGGCACTGGACATTTCAGACGATGTTGCTTCTTTCAACAATATATTTATTGGTATTATTTGTAAATTCTTCGTTTTATAGACCACTTTATCTCAGACCTGTAACCCAAACAAGCAGCATTTATGATACGGCAGCAAGGTGTGTTAAAAGATATAAATGGCAAAATGTGTTTCATAATAAGAAATTTGCTTAATTGAAATAAACCACAGATGGTTGTATAATAAAGTTTAATTCAAATTAGACCTTTAATTAGGATTATACTGGGGGGGGGGGTGTCGGAGATCCAACCTCGGTGTATACCGGCTGTATAGCGACGAACCAAACTCAGTGTGTATCGGAGAGCAAACCTATGGTGATGAACCAATCTCAGTTTATACCGGGTGTGTATCGGCGATCCAATCTCGGTGTGTACCCAGTGTGTGTTAGCGTTCGATCCTCAGTATATACCGCGTGTGTAGCGGCAAACTAAACTAAGTCTATATCGGTGTATATTGGCTAGGGAGATTACGGTGGGTAAGACGACGGCTCACTATCCTGGAGGACGGGTGTTCGATCCCTGCATTGGCCGAAAAAGTTCATTCAGATTTTACGGCGTGGCCTCCCCTTTTCATTGATGCAGGACGGGGGCCTGACAAGGATAGCTGTGTAGTCGTTCGGAAGGGACGAAAACTGAGGTCCCGTTTACACATTGGCGTGCACGTAAAAGGGGACGAAAACTGAGGTCCCGTTTACACATTGGCGTGCACGTAAAAGACCGCTGCCCCGGCAAAATGTTCCCCACAGCACACTGTATGGCGTATGCCCGTCTTCATTAGCCCAGTTTAGGAGCAGAAAAGTAGAATGTTTAACCCCATTTCATTTCGCCGATAAGTAATGGCGAACCAACCTCAGTCTATGTGTGTCGGCGATCCCTCCGCACTGTATGCCTGGTGTGTAGCAGCAAGCCAACCTCAGTGTATACCGGGGTTGTAGCAGCAAACTAACCTCAGTTTATACCGGTTTTTGTTGCGGGTATGTATCGGAAAACCAACCCCGAGTGTATACCGAGCGGCGACCCAATATCTATACGTATACAGGGTTTGTAGCGGTAAACCATGTGGTGTATACAGGATTGTAGCTGCCAATTAAACCTCGATGAATGCCAAGAGGGGGTCGAGTGGTCTAACACGTACGTGACGTGGTTTCGACCCCAAGCTCGCTACATGTAATCTAATTATTGAAATAATGTTTACCAGAAAAAAAATACCGAAATAACATAGTTTTTCTGTCGAGTCGTCGTAAAACCCATTTCTCTCACAGGTTTGTATACCGTCGTGTATACCACCGAGTTTGTAGCCCGTCGTGTATACCGTGTTTGTAGCCACAAAATCTATTCCAGATTAATTATATGTATATTTTATATACAGTGTAAAGCGATGACAACAACAACTTGCAGTAGGTCTTTAACAAATCTAACGTGGAAGTATTATGTTTTCCGTTCTATAATTCTATATTTCCAGTGTACTTATAGGGACATACACGTTCTATAACTCTTTGACATAGTGGAGTTTGGCACGAAGACACATACGAAGGACGTCGCATGTAAATATAATTTACTGTAAAATTATGCCTCCCACTTACACACTTTTACGTTGTCCACACTCAGATGACAGATGTGGGACATCCCAGTTTATCTGGGACTTCATAGAAAAGTAAAGGTATGGACAAATCAGGCCCGTAGCCAGGAAGTTGGGGTTTTTTTTGGGGGGGGGGGGGCAAAGATGTTTTCGGGAGGGCCAACTAGCATGGGCATCTGCATGAATTTTGCGGTAAAGGCCAATTTTCTTGTGATATTGGGGGGGCAAGACTCAGTATTGGGAGGGCAGTCGCCCATCCCCCCCCCCCCCCGTGCCACCCCCTGGCTACGGGCCTGGGACAAATTCATATAATAATAAACGAAAACAAAAGCTAGGTAACGAACCAACAGCAAGGCGGTACGCAAAATGTCCCCTTCCCCAACCACCTTGCACCATTAAACCAAATTTAAAAAAATGAAATAATCAATTTAAAAACGCATAGAAAGGCGAGGAGCAATAATGTCTCCTGGAGAGAAACGCCAATCGCCTTGTACTACTAAACAACTTGACAGGGTAGGGTTAAAAAGTAAGAGTGTTCCCACAGAGGGAAACATAACAAACCCTGTCCAAATAATATCATTTTTTATCTCGATTATTTTTCAGTTATATTTTATTTCATCTTTATTTTTTACCTTATTTAAAATAAATAAACAGTGATTGTAGATCGAATCATATATTCATGTATTTAAACTGTTATGTCACTAACACCTACTAACATATGAATATATTTTAAGCGAAACTACTGCCATAAACAATACCTCCCCCCCCCCCCCCCACACACACACACACCCACCCCTTCTCCGAAGCCTTACTAGACGAAACAAAACCAGAGCAGCTGTATGATGAGATACTCTCTTTCCCCCTCCTCTTTCTTTTCGGCTGCTGGATTCTTCCTTCATTGGACCAATAATTAAAAAAAAGAGCAAACAGAAGCTAAGATGAAACCTACCACCATACCGGACTAAAAGATAATAAAATAAAAACCAAGTACGAACAATCCAAATCATAATTCAGAATTCGAAGTCCTAAAAACGTTATAGGCAAAATAGTGTATTCAAGCAAAATAGTGTAATCAGCAAATGGACTGCTCCTCGTGTACAAAAATACACGACAAGCAGTGGTAACAGGTGTCCGGAAGAGTAAGCTTACCCTGCCTGGCGCCACACCCGCCATAGCTGCATCCAATCTATTAGGCGAAATGTCAGTCAAATAGCGTGATTGGCCAATGAACTATAGTATGCAAAATGCACGTGATGAACTGTCTTAACGATGTAGTAGACATTATCAGGGTGATAGTAACAGTATACGTGTCAATTGAAAATATCTAGAATAATAGCCGAGAGAGACACGTTATATTTACCAATCAAATCAATATGACGGCCATAAAACTTTTTAAAGGCCTTAATCAGTTTAGTGCGCAAGTATCCTTGTAGTTGAAGCTTAGATGACAAATGCCTCGATCTACTTAAAAAATCAGAATAAAAGGAACAAGCTCTCGTGTAACGAATTAGCTGAGACACAAACACTCCATAAGCTGGTGATATTGGAATGTTACTACTAATGAATGGAAAGTTAACAATCGGAAAGTCAAAGTCATCCCGTTTATCGTACAATTTAACACTCAGTTTATGGCAATTGTCATATTCGAGACACAGATCCAAGTAGGAAGCGTAATTGTCACTGTCAGTGGTATTTTTAATTTCGAGCTCATCAGGATATATGAAGTCTACATAATCACTAAATTTAGGATTATTAAGGGCTAAAACATCATCAATATATCGATAAGTGAAATTAAAAAGTCTGACTGATCGTTTATTAGTTTTTACGAGCATCTGTATGTACTCGGCTTCGTACGAATAGAGAAACAGATCAGCAAGCAAAGGTGCACAGTTGGTGCCCATTGGGATGCCAACCACTTGCTGATATATTTCCCCTCCAAATTCAACAAAGATGTTATCAATTAAAAAATCCAACATCTGAATTATCTTGATGGCTGTGTATTTGTTTTTTGAATCACTGTGATACTTAACGAAATATGTAGAATTATAATTTACAACTAAATATTGATATCGAGCAGTACCCGATTTAGACGAAAAGACACTGTGAATAATGTCTTTCAATCGGGCTTTTAATTTACTATGGGGAATTTTAGTGTACAAAGTAGAAGGAAGAACGGTCCAGGCCTACATTCACCACAAACTCCAGGAAGATGTGCACCGCCCTGTCATTCAATCGGACAAATCGGCCTTGCCGACAGAAACGACATATATATGTGTAAATGTTTGTCCACGTTCATATCTGTTTTGTCCCATATTCGTTGTGTGTGTTCCGTTAATATAATGTCACTCGCACTTATTTCATTTTGCACGTTTCGTCCTGTCTTTTACATAATATATATATATTATATAGTATTTTACAATGTGATTATATATATAAATATCTAATAATTATTTAATCCCTTTTTCACTAATCACAATGAAAATACTGCACCATGTATACATAACATGTTATTGTCTGCGATATCACCTCAGTGGAAGCGGACGTAAAATACAACTAACTCACACACATTTACGTTGTTCTGTAGACAGTAATTTGTATAAAGAGAGAGAGAGAGAGATGGGGTTTAAAGTCCACTCGACACAAACTAGGTCATTTTGAGACTAACGTGTGGTTTAATTTTTATTTCAATAATTCGCTTGTGGTAGGAGCCTTTAGCAGTGGGAGGAAACCGGAGGAACCGGATAAAACCCACGAGGTTGAACAGGCGATCATACTCCTTATTACGTACAACCGGGGGATCGAAACCACGCCAGTTGTCTGAATGACAGACCTTATAATACAGCGCACACGTGCTAACCATTCGGCCATCCAACCCCCCTAATTTTTATAAATTAAGTCGTCATTGTCTTTACTTAATATAGGGTTTATACTTATATAATTACGATATTGAGAATGGTTCATATTACGAACATTTCCATGACGTTACCAACATAAAACAATATACGAAACGGCAATGTTCATTACCTGAGGTCATGTAAGATACTTCAAGTGACACTTCAGTCGCTTCCCTATACAAACATACAGTCACAAGATTTAAAGTGAATGAAATTATGTCTCCCTGTTAAAACACAACTGTCACAATCTTCAAGTTAAATCTAGATTATCTTTCACTGGATGATGTTGCTTTGTTTAACCATCTTTACATGACATTAATTATAGAGCGAAATTCATGTTGTAAAGTAAACAAAGAAACACCCAAACCATACAGTCAATAAAATCAAATATGCCGTAGAAAATTATATAGTAAATGCTTTAGATCATTTAATCTATAATTTACGTCTGTCTAAATTATATAACTTTTCCACCCCCCCCCCCGAATATATTTTGAACCAAAACGACAAGAAACACTGGTTAATAAGAATAATAATGTCTTATAGTATGTAAGTCCTGGTATATCAGGTGCGGGTCTAGGAATTTCGAAAAGGGGGGCGTCGCAAAATGAGGGCACGCCGCTTAGGTGAATGGCGGAAACAATCTGTGGCGAGCGTAGCGATCGAAAAAAAATTTTGGGGAGGGGGGCGTGGTCTTTTATGAAAATTCATCCCTTGTTGGTGCATTTGCTGTCTTATTTGCTTCAGTGCAAATCAATTTCTATTTATATATTCAAATTCATATAGGCCTATTCCTAAAACGGTGTTTGTGTTTTTTTTTGAGTACAACGAATTATGACAACAGGTAGATATTGACAATTAAAACACGTTGTTTTATTTAACTTGTGTCTCACAAATAATATTATTATTACGATGGAATGAGAATCAGGTCAGACAGAATTTGAGAAAGCTCCCATCGTCCTCCTAGCCCTACTCCCGGGCCGTAGCAAATCCATGATCAACACAGGCAAGAAATAAAATAAGAAACATTGACATTGTGGATAAGCTATAGGATTAACCGTAGATTAAGTACCTTAAAAAATGATCGTAAAACCGAACGTACGACACCATTAACGACATCTAAACCTTTTACATTGGAGTGCCGTAAATTTGGATGATAAGGTCTACTACGGCACACAAAAATAAATAATGCCGCGGCAGACATGCTTTGTGTGGGCCTTTATCATGGCTTTGCCGTTTGCCGTGGTAAATTTCGAGCGCTGAGTTTGTGTAGAAGGACGAAGTCGAGAGGGTTTAAATACGACTTGGCGGCATTTTTCGATTTTTTTCTTTGTGCTTGGCGGCAAAAAATAGTGCCGCCTGGCGTGGCTACATCCCTGTTCCTTGCATCTGTAGCAATTCCGAGAGCTATTTGGCTGATATTTTCGGACATATTTGAGTCTGAGAAAAGGCACTTTCAGAAGTAAAAGGGCACTGTCGAAAATTAGGGGGGGGGGGGGCGCAGGTCCGAAGCCAGAAACCAAAATTTAGCCGACATAGGGGGGCAAGGAAGATAAATTTCCGACAACAAAAAATCAATGAACGAAGGTTATCACCGACTGCCGTAAGCAGGAGGAGGGAAGAGCACGAAAATTTGAAGCTGTGAGAGTGAATTTACGCCTCTATGACATGCAGGTGGCGAATGTGTCGGAAATTTAACAGTTTCCAGCCGACATTAACTATCTCTCGGCCGAATTTGAGAGGATATGTCGTACTAAAACTCTCTCCCGGCGAAAATGCGAGCATAGCTAACCAGCGATTTTTTTTCGACGCAAACAGAAAAATTTCGAAAGGACCCCCCCCCCCCCCCTTGAATCCGCCTTTGTATATTCTAACTGTATCAATAAAATCGATAATACAAACCTTCTGTTCCCATAAACCATAACGTATGTGTGCTCGTCAACGTCATGTGCCGAAAAAAAACTTGAAATCTAGTTATAACTGATTGTGGTGTCTATTCAGATATCCGTTTGAAACTGTTTGCAAATATGAATAATAATAATAATATTTCTTAAAAACAAAGGGTTATAACTATTGTAACATGGATTAATCCATTTATTTATTTTTTCTAAATTTCATTTTAATGGTCATTACTGTTGTTTTGTGTATAAATGTATATATTCCTTTGTATGTAAAGGATGGAATTTTAATAAACATTTTATTTCACTTAATGAACTTTATAATTTAAATTTGGGAAACAATTTGCTTTGACAGCTATATTTGTATTCCTTAAAAAACAAAGTTATATTCCATATGCAAATAATTCTCCCTATAAAGGTAAACGACCAACTAAAGAAAATATAATATCACATTTAAATTAAAATTATCAAATTTATTTTCATATATAAATAATTCTCGATATACGGGATACCCTATAAAAATTAATTGTAAAACTACATGAGCCTCGGGTCCTGTAATTAAAACTGAATTAGTATCTTTCAAAATATCAACATATGCACAAAACCTTTATGTATATAGATATTAGTAGAGGTGAGTTGGTGGTATTGGCAGGGGAGGAGCGATGAACACAATATCGTAATTATCATCAATTCATTAAGACAACAGAATTGTATATTACACTCAAGTATTGATTGAAAAGTCCCACAAGGCGGCTTATATCAAAGGCGGACACCTGTTCAATCTGAACCTACACCCGATGCTATGTTAAAAGTCAGCAGGAACTCTTACGGGTAAATGCCATCCGTGTCAGTTTCATTGCATAAACAATCGATACAGGTGCAAAAAGCTGTTTTCAATCGTTTCAATACTGAATTGGACCAGTTTAACGTCAAATTCGGATTATATGTTAATCCCATTTAGTCGTTGATCAGCAGTTATTGTTTTGAAACAAGTATCGTTCGTATCTTTATAGAACTACCAACAATCTTAAGTATGTCTGATGAGTTGTTTTATTAAGCCGGGAATAAAATGTTGTTTTAGTCTCTTTATGGTAATTAGGAAGGTTTTCTGTGTCCAACTGCAATGTGCAATGGGATATAGAAATGGTAATATTGATATAACTTCCTTTTTAGAATTTGAAAACAAGAGCTATATCAATTTCTGTTTGTGTTATAAACATTGGACTATTAATTTTGTTGCCGGAATGAAAATACACAACATAATCATGTTAAGCCTCGTATCCTTTTAAAAGCTGCAAACGGGTTTAGCTATGAGGGAATTTAGGGGAGCGTAAACATATTAAATAATACCCCCCCCCTCAATGTCAACAGTGTAAAACGTTAGGTCAATAAAGATTAACCTCTCTCATTTAAAAAACAAATGTTTCAATAAATTACAGTTTGATATATTCTTGTCTAAATTTAGATGTTTTCAAATAATATTAATTTTGAAATTGCATTTTAACTGGTCACTATACTTTAGGAATCGTATTAATATATTCATATTAACTTTGTATAAATAACTTTATAGGTATGGCTTCTGTTGGTATACTGATAAGTTTATGTTTTAGTAATTGCAATATTTTAACCCAATATCGTTGATTAATTATTGTTTTATCTGGAAATGTCATCTTGCATTGTGTTTTAACACGTCAATTTAATGATTGTATTGTTGATATAATAAATCCCATCCTCATCTGAAGTTGATTGATGATTTGTGTTTACTGAACGAATTCACCAATCAGTACAGTGCAAAAACATTCTTGTAAAATCGACTAAAGACTTATTTGATAAATATATCTTGTATACAGAAGTTGAACTTGATTCATGTGAGATACAATAATTAATGATATATTTCCAGGAAATATTATTTTCATAAGCAGACCTGTGTCAAAATACCACTGCCATTTCACTATCACTCCTCGTCGGAATGTTGCTGAAATAAATCATTCAAGTAACTTGTATTCCATATATTTATGTCTTGAGTTATTCTCATCAAAATAATAACGCCGCTTAAACAATTAAATTTTGTATGTATTCCGGTCATCACTAGCTAACGATAATCCAACTAAACGTTTCCAATTGGCAGGGCGTAATTATATTAAGTTATAATTTGTTATTATCATATAAATAACAAAATATTCGTTTATGGATATGGATTAATAGTGAATTTTTTTATTCTATATTTTGTCATAATGAAAATCACAAGTTTCTTCTTTATTTCTATCCATTAAAGGAGAATATGTTGGCCGAAATTTATTTGATAAAATGGCATTATCTATATTTCATGTTGTTACATACATGTATATACTGGTATCTATATAGAATATGTTAACCTATATAGACAATATGCTTTCAATATCACCTATAATTCTACAATCACATTATTCCCTGCTGAGATAGGAAGCCAAGGAATTTTACTCCCGTCTCAGACGAAAAAACCCGAGCGACTTGCTACTTTGCACCTTATTCACAACCACTCGATCTCACGGAGCTCGAGCGACGATAACATTCCTGTGCGGTAATTTGCAGATCCTTACCTAATATTGTATTCGCCGTTAATCACAACGACAGTATTATCACTGTATCTAGAACAAAAAAGACAAAAGTACTCTAGACGTATCCGAACATGCTACGCTTATAATAATCTGCTCCCACTGAGCTGGGTTACCGTTACGTATTAAATATTACGACATAATTACCACTGAACCCATTGTTTGCACACATTTCCGCGAAACTAAGCCCAGTCGAATCGGCTTTTCAAATGACGCCGATCAAAAAGTTAGTCACTCGGTTAAATAAAGATATGTTTTCTGTAAAAGGATTTTGACCAGAAAACTATTGTCTTAATAAGTGGTTCGCTAAAAAGAAAGGCGAACCTGACACTTAGTTGCTGAAATCGACACGGTTTATATGAAATTAACATGTCCTAATCTGCCAGTTTTTCAGTCTAGCTTCGTAGATTCATGCAAGCTTTACATCCATTTATTCAAACCCTTACATATTGCACAGAGTAATATATCCCGTAGAATCTTGCTTTAATATTGATGTCTAATGAAAGCATGAATTGAACAATTTTTAGACCGATATTTTTTACCGATATTCTACTTTCACAAAATTGTAGTTATTATAAGTGACTGTACTATAAGCATGGGCATACATTTAATATAAGGAAGTGAATTTTATGAAACACAAATCAATGTATTACTGGAAGAATTACTCTACGTAAGTGTATACAACGAACACCCATTGGTAATATTACTATGTTTATGAATTACATAAATTACATAAATACTCTCTATGAAAAGACAATGTAACTGGTTTACCCATAACATTTCTGTTACAATCCATTTATAAGGAAATTGAATCGACATTACTACTTAAATTATTATTTACATCAGTGTATTGAGACTCATAGATTTGGAAAAAATATGATCACGCGATACCAAAACGCACGGAACCAACCCGTTGATATCTATTTCATCAGTAAAATTTCTTTCTTTCATAAAAGAATGTAGGCTATAGAGCGCACATCGTGGGAATATTATTATTATATGGATAAAACTACCACGCGTAGTCTTATATATGAATACGGCTTTAATCCTTGCTAAAACACAAATTATGAAATGCAACATATCGAAATACTCATGTTTACATGCGGATTAGATTTTAAATATAGCCTTTAGGTGTGCGACCTGCATCGTCATTCTTCACTTTATATGAAACAGATAAAAACGGTCAAAATATACAACAAGAAGATACGTAGATGTTAAATAAATGTTTGCAATTCAGGCGAAGTTTAAGAATAAATATTAATATAAGAAAGTACTAAACTCAACGCACAATTTTCCCGCATGTTCATTAATGTTGCTGATTTCAACGATGTCAATCAAGGATAGATTCCCTGGCATAGAGTGTGACTGATGAAATGAAAACTCCGTTATTAAACTTCACTAAAGAAAACAAATGTTGTAAAAACTAACGGCACAATCGTGATATTAAATCACTCTGATATATCTACAATGTTTACGCTTGTCAACTCACGCGTGTCGCGGCTCGTGCGCTAAGAAAATCAGCAGGGCGTGTCATTGGCCGGGTTTCCATTTCATTAGATCTGTCGACGAATCAGCGGGTGGTACTACTCAGGCTTATCGCTGATTGGCTATAGGCGCTCTGACAGATTGGAGAGTTTTATGATTTTATATAATTATTGGTGAACAGTTTTCAGTGAGGATCTGGGGATAAAAAGGCTAGAATCGAAATTGAACACCATCAAACGACTCGTGCTTCTTCTACTATCAGTTACTTGGATAAGTTTTACTTACATCAAACATTCTAGTTATTTCTATCATTGGTGTTTTATTGATAGTTTTTAAGAAATGGCATCGGGTTCAGATTTCGAAGATGAGTCTTTTTCACCCGAATCAGCAGATCATTATGCTTTCAATATGACATGCGTTAAGGTAAGTTACTTCTTTTTTAAAAATTTAATTTAAAAAAAACCCCACCAAAACACCCCTTCACAAGTATATGTGTGTTTAAGTCAGATCTGTATACGTTCAAATATTATTACAAAATCAACATGCCCCATTTCTAATACGTTTTAAATTTTGATAGTATTAACATTACGCAAAACGGTATAGGTTTAGAAATTGTATTAAAATTGCAAATTAAAAAAAATGCCTGTATATATTGAAGTTAATAGATCAAAAGTACAGTAAAATGACTCTTATTGAAAGAGAAAAACAATTTGCAGCCGAGTTAACGGGAGCCACTCGCAGGAAGAATTGTCATTTCCGTATTTCCGTTTCGGCGACACACAACAAAATGCGATTGAATAGGGAACGACAGAAGTCGCCATGGGAGACGAAAAGAAGGTTGAAAATGCCGTGAGAGTTAAAACGAATTTTCTCAACATTACAGCGCTTCTATAGAAATTCCTTCTAAGTCTTTATTCACTTAAGACACATTTAATACGATTTTCTTGCGTTTTTGTCAAGAGAAAGGAAGTAATTTCGACTCTTACGGAAGCACTCTATCCAGATTCGACTAAGCGGAAGGCGGGTATACACTCTTTTAAGAAAACACGCGCGTAGACCTAGCAAGCCCTTCTTGACGGCACTTAGCGCCATTTCCCTTATGTGAGAAATGGACATATTCCCCTCGAATAAGTCTATTGGAATCGAACACCACACTATCTCATTTCCATTAAAGTTGACAATGTGAGATGTCGAGCTCAGGAAATGCATTACTGCTATTTCTTTTGTTAAAATACTCGCCTGCTTTTACTTTAAGTAAATGTATGGGTTCTCTCGCGTTTCTTAATACTGTCCGTAAAAAGTACGCCCAGTATTAATCAAAATGTCACTTAACACGTGACATTACATAATACATATAACGTGTCCTTTTCAATGCAAAACATTCTTATTTTAGAAATACTTATATAAAATATAGTCTCATATTTTCTCTATCGGAAAATTAAATTGATTGCCTGTATAATTTTTATGGATTAGAATTATTTACAATATTTATATCCATTTGTGCTATGAAATACAATAACGTTACTTCAGTTTTGCGACCACACGGGAAAACTTAGAAAATGAGGAAATAATGTAATCTTTAGGGCGATGATTGGCACGTGTCGAATTGTGTGATTTATTTCCACAAAAGATTATATAATAATTACATCTGTTTAGTGATAATAACAGTTGGAAATTTGCATCCATATGGATACAATATATTGGCACATAAATTTATTTATTTTTACATAACTTTTGTTTCTTCCAGACTGAAGGTGAACTTTGTTTTGGGTGTGGTGGATTAATACATGATCGTTACCTTTTGAAAGTAAATGGTTGTTCATTTCACGTGGAATGTTTACGGTGCAGTGTTTGTGAATGTGTACTGGAACGTCAATCATCGTGTTTTATTAAAGGAGATAATATTTATTGTCGTGTAGATTACACAAGGTAAATGTATATTTAATATTATTTTGAATGTGAAGGATATTAACCAAAATTACCCGTTAATATAATATGAGCAAAACAAATCTTAGTAAGCACATTTCACACGAGGATCATCCCTTTGAATAAATGTAACGAAACCGTGACAGATTTTATTCGCATGAAAAATCCAAGAACGATCTTCTTTCCACTGATTCTATTGTTTGGCTTTCATTCAATAAATTCTTGACAGATTACTTACAAATGTAAATTCTGATTGAAATTAACTTCAATTGACTTCTGTTGTTGTGCTATCTCACAAATGAGTTGTCGGTGAATTCTGATGGTTCGCATATCGATCACTTGTAATTAGGCGAGAGAATTGGTCGAAGAGCAGACGACATTTCCGAGCGAAGAAAGCGCGCTATAAAATTACACGCAGTCGTCTGTCATTTGAGTTTACACGGCCCCCAATTAGTAGCGACTGGGATAGTTCACGTGCGAAGAATAAAATTACAGTGTAAAATTTGAACAAAAGCAACGATCGAAGATTGTTTCAAGTGGAAATATGCTTTAGAGTGGACTTAATAGAAAATGACAAGACGTGTGTTATTTAGCTATCAGCATGCGTAATGTTTATCGACTTATTCATTAGCTGGGATATACATGTAATACTAAATATGATTGCTCGTTTCTACCATTTATAATCAGATTAAGGCATATAATTACTACGCGATATCAATATTCTATCTCAATA
The DNA here is from genome assembly GCA_917208275.1 of Patella pellucida. NCBI lineage: Eukaryota > Metazoa > Mollusca > Gastropoda > Patellidae > Patella > Patella pellucida. Next base: position 41,414,334 of record OU795038.1, on the reverse strand, counting down.
TAATAATTTAATACTGTTGATATTGGAAGAATACATTTCTTATAATTATGGTTTTTTTTACAGAGAATATGGCGCCAAATGTTCCAAATGTCAGAGGCATATTCAGCCTAATGATTGGGTAAGAAGAGCACGTGAAAATGTCTACCATCTCGCTTGTTTTGCCTGTGATAGTTGTAAAAGACAGTTGTCAACAGGGGAAGAATTCGCTCTACAAGACAATAGAGTTCTGTGCAAAACGCATTATATTGAAGTTCTCGAGGGAGGACCACATACAGGTAATTAATTCAACATTTTTAATTTTATATTTATAATCTGCCCTACAGTTTTCAATAATATTTTACATTAACAGTTATTTCGTAACAAAACAATATTCATTTAGCAGATTAAAAAAAATCCAACAAACAAACATTACAAAATTGTAAAATCTTCTTGTATCTCCAACTCTTAATGTAATTATTCCTCCATTATCATTTTAGATGCTGATACAATCCAAAAGCAGAAAGCAAAACGAGTTCGAACGACATTTTCTGAAGAACAAGTACAAGTACTCCAAGCTAATTTTAATATTGATAGTAACCCGGATGGACAGGATCTTGAGCGTATTGCTCAAATAACCGGACTCAGCAAACGTGTCACACAAGTATGGTTCCAAAATTCCCGTGCTCGCCAAAAGAAATACCAGCAACAACAACAGAAGGGTGGTCATTCTTCCAGTCCCAAATCTCTTAACAGCTCCATAATGGCTGAAAGTCTGAGTGAGTATATTTATCGTAGTTAAAACCAATACTTTTCTTAAACAAAAACTATTGTTAATTTTTTTAAATATTTTCTATCCCACCATTTGGGTTTAAAAACACGTACTTCTTTATCATTATTAAAAAATAAATATTCATGAATTGTTATTTTCTTCTTGCAGGCCCAGAATGGTCAAGTGGTGATGATTGTAACTCAACGAGTATGATGTTCGAATAAATAAAAGCCCCATATAAAGACTAGAAGTAACGTGCCAACATTTGAAGGAATGATAATAATAGTGCATAAAAAGAATTGTGATATTAAAGGATCTGTCTGTTGTGAAATTCAATTTCAATTGTTTATAAATATTATTTTATTTTGATTGTCTGACACATTCATTTCTTTTTTGTAAATTGTTCATTTATATTGTAATATATTTCAGACCTCCTTTTATTAAGTACTATGTAAATATGGATTTGTAAATATATGAATTGATTTAATTTATAAAATATTGTATTTATAACTGTATCTAGTCAGAAAGAAAAAAAAACCATTGCAAGGACATTATAATTTAGTGCAATAATCAGAATTAAATATTATTGTTCTAGCATTTGGTAAATTTCTTGGGATATTTGTTAATTTTTGTCTAATGAAATGACAATAAAATATTTCTAAATATTAAATACTGTATTTATTTGTGGTCTGGATGATCGGGAACAGAAAAGAAGTGAAATTGGGTTTAATTAAAATGCAGGTTTTCTGTCTCACCCAGTTTAATGAAGCCTTTTCGTTTACTGGTCATCGAAGCCAACAGTCTTCTTCTTTAACGTTCACATAAGCGTACGGGCTCGATGACAGGGGAGCAGAACCCGGAATGCTTGAAAAAAAAATCAATGTATAGACGGCGGCGCCGGTATTCTGCGATAGCGGTGGAGCGTAGTTTACCTTGTAGGGACAGCCTCCAACCCCCAACAAGAAAATTTTGGAAGAATTGACCACAGCAAACGCGTTTTACTGCTATTCCAGCCCCCGAATACAGCAATTTAAGTGATCTAATATAGCATAATGAGGAAAGGCCGACGCGAATTACGATCAATCAGTCGTTTATAATCCACCGAGACAGGACCCTAGGAAGAAAATTTAACTGCCGCCTGTGAATACAGCAATTTCAATGTGGTCTAATATAGCGCACCTTTGATGACTGACCTGATAAATCCCACTTTATGCCGACATGAATTCCAAGCATCCAATCAAGACTGTTGCAGCTGCATTCACAAATAATAATCGAGGCCCAAAAAATAAATGTTGTACAAAGTAGAGTGGCTCCAGACAAAATTTGTTAATCACAAATATTTTGTATTAAATTAAAAGAAAAGTAAAATTACGGTTTTATTAGATTTCGGCACTTTCTTTTGCCAACTAGATTAGCAGAAAAACGCATTTGCGGTAGTTATATATTTTCTAACATTTTCCACGGGGGATTCAAGTCAGTCACGCTATATTAGACCTGCATTAAATAAAAAATAGACTAGCAAGGATAAGAATTGTTGTAACTCAGAGAAATAGATACCCGCTTCTGCAAATTTTAATAGTTATGAGGTATTTTTACATTCGTAAATGTTACCCGAGATTTGTTATTTTGATAAATATTGAACCATCTGAAAATCATTTGAAATGTTCTGGGGTGATCTTTATTAAAGTTTCCAATTCGCTCCAGCTGTTTCATACAAACGTGTAAATTTGAGATGTTTGATGGTTTTGTATACGATGAAATTTAGTGTTGTATTTGAGTTCGGGTATGGTCCACAAATCACCATTGGCATTGATGCCTAAATACAGATCTCCCGCGACAAACTATGTGTACATATTATTACCCCTTTCCTTAAACAGGCCTAGCCTGTTCCTCAATCCTTTTCTGAGAATAAAATTTTGTTTATATAAAAAAAAAACATGTAATTTTCCTTTTTGGAAACGCAATAATAAAGTCGTGTCTTTATATGATGTTATATTTCGGAACCTTAACCCCTTGAACTCCGCTGGCCCTAATCAAACCGCACCCCGCGCCTATAAGGTATAAATGAAATTCCATTAATCGTGTATGCATATCAAATGAGAGTTTTTAAGACAACCATAATTTCTGCACCAGATTGTATACACACCAATGTGCCATAAAACCCAATTTCTTTCATTCATTACAGTTAACAAAGTTCTACATATATTTGGTTTTATAACATAAATCCTAATGATTAAGATGTAACTTGTCAAACACAGATTTCGTGTCTGGTTTTTTTTCAGATATGCATTTAACCTGCATGTATAGAATTACATAATATGGTGGGGAAAATACAAACTGGACAAACTAGGGACATTTTGGATGTGTTTGTATCAGTGATGGTGGGGGGCATGCCTAAAACGGCACAATAATTATCGCATTGTATTGATTCTAAGTCTCTGTTCACCATTTGTATTTCTCGAACAATAATATCTATTTGTTTCCACGCGAAAATATACTAAAGATGGATTATTTAACATTTTTATAAAAACAAGAAAACAAATCCGAAGATCATCGACAGTTAACCACTCGGCTTTGATTCGATCTGAGTAAAGGAGCCCCATCAACAGATATCGGTGTTTTTCAACGTATTCTATGTATCATCTGCAGTGGATGTCGAATGTTGCCAAATTGTCATCATGTCTTTGTAAATACTTATACAATATTGTAGCTTACAATGGGTTGAAAGCCCGTGATATAACGATCACAGAATTATTATTCATATTAAGCAGAAGATATAACATAGTCTCCCGGCGAGAAGTCAATCAATAACTAAATTGTAATTCAAAGCGACGTCGTGTAAGCTTACGAGTGAAAATTTCGACGCGCAAAGAAAGTGAATAAAAGCGAAACACGGCGCACGAAATGTTTTTATTAACACGGTATAAGATTTAAACATTGTTTAACTTTGCGTAGTTTAATGGTTAAATACTAATTAAAGCTATTTAAAGCACCTTGTTGTTATAAATGTTGCATGTGTAAATTTCATCTCAGGTTGATAAAACAATAGACAATAAAACGTAAGTTAAAGTGTTTATATTTGAGGTAATGTTTCCTTTAATTGACTGGAAAGTAGAAATTAACCCTTTAAACTCAGAAACATCATATAAGAGTAAATAAATAGTTTACCGCACTATAAATTGTACTAGTGTAAATAATTTGAACTACAACAGTTAGTTGATCACATAGTGAGATGTAATTTTCTTACTAACTGTGCTAAATATACTTTAAAACTTACTAATCTTTTACATGTTTACCGCCAACATAACTGCTATCTGATTTTGTTACCGGTAGATAACATTTTATCATTATCGTTGCGAGGGTGTATTCGCATTTTGCCGTTGTTTAAAATTACAAAATTCGCAAATGGGCGTTGGGTCGTATACGTCGTTTTTCTTTTAAGAACGCCTGTTGTTATAAGAAACGGGTGACTTCTTTAATAACAAATATTTCACTTAACCCGTGTTCACGAGTTTGTCAGAAGGCGAAAGAACCGATGAGAAAAATACCATAATTTCATCAATGCCACCATTCATTGCCTCAACGGCACAAAAAATCGGTTTCCCCATAATGACCTTAAAGTTACACAATAGAATGAAACATCCCTGAGTATAAATGACAGAAAAGAAGAAGATATAATATTGTCTGCGATATCACCCCGGTGGAAGCGGACGTTTAATAAAACTATTTAACACACATGGTAGAATACTGACGAATCTTTGTCAACCAAAGAATAAATAACGAAAACCAATTGTTAGAAAGGAAAGGGCTACTCACGTAAGAACAATTGAGTGTAATGGAGCATGGTATGTCGAGTTACACCTTTTACACACATGGACGAAATGCGTGTACAATATATTGAAAAATATTATATGTATAATAACTATAATGAACAGCAACTACATATGTTTATATATATTCCTTTAAACTACTTTTTTTCATTTAAGGAGGTATAGAGACAATTGAGTATAATACATGTAGAATTAAAGTACCTGTCTAAGACCGTTACGGTCATGAAAAAATGCCTATTGGCAAAGTAACTGTTGCGAGTAACAAAGTCAACTATCTCCAGGATCGTTTTAAGAATAATTTAACAAGAATTAGATTTTGAATAGGACGCCTTCTTGCGTTTTTTTATATTTAAGTTAACTGGGTGATCAAAGCCACCATTCCAGATTTCATCAGATCGAAATGGCATGCTTGGATCTTGTTGATAAATTTTTTGAATCCACATTCCCCCCTCTCAGCCCCCCTCCACCACTCCTCCAGCGTTTACTTTGGTTTCACGATTTTCTAAAAGATAATGTTCATATATTTAGATTTTAATTGGTATAATAGAGATTAATTCCCAAAGAATTTTAATAAAAGTTAAACAACAAGAAAATAGCTTGATTTTTACAATAAAGCCCAGCTGTAATAAGACTAGACTATAGAAAACGCTTCTCCGGATTTCACGTACGAATATAGTCCCTCTACTTTTCTGTCAGGTGTTGGTAAATATTCATGATTTTAAGACGCCACAGTCTGTAGATTCCAACGAGTCCGTATTCAAAGGATAGTTTAAGTCTAAGATAGCCACTTAAAGGGTCAATCCCGATAATGTTTTTAAGTATAAAACTCTTTAATTTTGTGTTAAATCCATTAAGATTATAAGATCCCTTACCTTAAGGCCGAGCAACTAACTCAATATATGTGATACGTTTTCAAACAACTAAAAGCCACAGTCTTCATCTTGAAATGGAGTCCGGTGTCCCAAACTATATTATGTGGTGATTTGATAAAACCAGACTTTTATTTTTATAAAAATATTGTGTCGGTGAAATTTACCTTTTGTTATCAAGTACAGCACATGGACCATTCATCGTGTAGACCTCTAAAGGAACGGGAATCGATTATCTGGTTACACAACGAAAGAATTGACCCGGAATCTTAAAAGGGTTACGTGTCCGGATAAGCTGTTTTAACGGTCACGTCCAAACGACTCAATATTTTGAGCTGAAATTTTGAGTCAGGGTATATACACCATTCTTCTATATATTGGCGTTTTAATTTCATACAAACTCAAATTTTATTTTTGAGGCTCTGTTCTATTCGGAAAAGTCCCTTTAACTACCAGGTTTCACTTCAATATACGTAATTTCCTAAAAGTTATGGACAAGTGGTATTCAAAGGCACTGTTAAGTGTCAAATTTTCCCTTAAAGTTAAGCTGCCTTAACTTTTAAGAGTTAATCTTTAAGCGGTATTCAAAAGCCATTTTAAGTGAGAAATATCCATTTAACTTTAGTGACTTTTGGGAGGTACCCTTTTTAAAGTTAAGTGAGATTATAATGACTTCTTTTAACGCTGTAGTAGCAGTCCCGTAATGGTGATTTAAAATGTTAGGACATTCCGATTGAAACAAATACAATGTCGCCGAGCGTATCTCGCCCCAAAATTCATTTTTCGTCCGCAGCTTTGATGTTGTGGTGTCATAATAGACTAAATGGATATAACCACCGAGATGGTCAAGGATATCTTTTTTCGATCCAACGCTATCTCAATTATGAAAATAAAGAAAAACTCATTCACGCATTCATCTCAACTAAACTAGATTACCATAATGGTTTACTATACGGCTTACCAGACTATCAGATTAACAAATTACAACATGTTCAAAATTCAGCAGCTCGACTCCTTACTAAAAGTAGGAAACATCAACACATCTCCCCTGTATTGCAATCTTTACACTGGCTCCAAATTCAGCAATGAATTAAGTTCAAGTTACTCCCTTTCGTCTTCAAAGCGTTAAACGGCCAAGCTCCATTATATATAAAAAGTCTTGCAGAACCACATACAACTGGTATAAATCTCCATTCTCAGAAAAAACATCGTCCAAAATCTCCAGTCATTAACTTACAACATGCAAGACGTACCCTTTCTTATGCTAGTCCTATTCTATGGAATAGACTACACCACAGTCAATGAATATCGTCTGTGGGCCATTTTAAATCTCAACTCAAAACATTCTTATTTCAAACCCCTGATCTGTAAATAATCAGTAAATATAAAAAACCAACAGCGTCTTAGAAACTGTTTTCTTCCATATTAACGCGCTTTATAAATTACGATATTATTATTATTATTATATTCGTTTACATGCTTAATCATGTTTCCACAATTGTCATAATAAAGTTTAATTCATATGTGATGACGTGGCTTTATATAGATTTTTTAGAAATTATTTATACTACCGCTAAAAGCAAGGCATGATTTCGTACACACAACATACCGTCAATGCCAGGCCTTTTAAAATCTAAAATGTAGGTAGTTACAAAATGTCTATGAATTTCTCAAATGATAAATTTATATAAAAAAAACCACTGTATTATTTGTCCAGTCTAACTTAAAAGGCAAAGGTCATTGTGTATTGCTAAGACGTTGATTTCTATTCGTGATACAGTGTTAAAATATTAAAGGTTACAAATACAATATCCATGATTATACTACCACTATTATTGTAATGTATTGAAATGGAGTTTGAGGAAAAAAAGTCTATGAAAACAGCCATTCTGGCAGAGGATACACACTATCATAATTTATCCCAAATCATAATCCTACTATTTTCATATGTTACGATATAAAATTTCGACTAACATTTTCCTAGGAATGTAAACTAAGAATTTAATAGAGAATAGTGACGCTCTTAGGGGGGCATAACTTGCTTGCAATGTTAGAAATTCGTGATTTTGGCAGTTGAGGGTATTCCATAAATTAAAAATTCATGCTATTTGGCGAATGTTAGTTTTCCATAATTTAAGTTTTCACATAGCCAAGTATATGTAAAATAGAGCCATTGAATACCGATTTAATGTAAGACACTTGGTTAAGGGGAAAAATAAATATTTTTACTTAAAGGGTCAATCCGGATAATGTTTTTGAGAATAAAACTCTATAATTTTGTGCTAAAATCCATTAAGATACCCTACCTTAGGGCCGAGCAACTAACTTAATATATGTGATACGTTTCCAAACAACTTAAACCCACAGTATCAAGTACAGCACATGGATCATTCACCGTGTAGACCTCTAAAGGAACGGGAATCGATTATCGGGTCACCCAACGAAAGAATTGATCCGAAATCTTAAAAGGGTTACGTGTCCGGATAAGCTGTTTGAACGCCCACGCCCAAACGGCTCAATATTTGGAGCTGAAATTTTGAGTCGGAGTACATACACCAGTCTTCTATATTGTGGCGTTTAAATTTCATACGTACTCGGACTTTTATTTCCGAGGCTCTGTTCTATTCGGGAGAGTCCCTTTAACTTCTAGAAAACTTTGAACACGGACCCAACTCTTGAATTCTTTTTCGAAAAGGTCAGTATTAGACCAAACGATTAAAACTAGGTATCTCCCTTCATTAGCTACTGATACCAATCCGAATATTATTCATATAATCTGCGATATCACCTCGGTGTTAGCGGATGTAAAATACAACTTACACACATTTGCACAGACCTACATTTTCTCAATAAATAAGCCTAGTTGGAAATTATATATTTCATTATTACAAAGCACGGCTACTATTTATTATCTCGTAGACCTTTATTTTAATTGCACGTCATAGATGGTCGTGTAACGTTTTCTAGCATAAAATGTTAATTCAAAAGCTATAATAATAATAGTTTATAATCATTCCATACAGTCAAGAGAGTGAAGCTGCTCAGTGGCGCTGGTTTTACAATGGCATATAACTAATAAGTCATATAAACATAAACCTACAAAAAAGGAATAAAACCAACCAATATATAAAAACAGAGACGAATGTTGAAATATTTCTGTTTTAAGATTTGTCTTAACTATAAACTATAATTATTATGTGGAAGTTTCTCTTCAATCTCAGTGCAGTAGGTGTAAGGGGTTTTGCAACACTACTCCCGGTTCACACTGTGAAAGAATAAGAAAAGATATATAAACGTTAGCTTTAATAGTTTACATGGCGGATTTACAGGAAGAACAACTTTTTGTACTATAACAATATTACAAAAACATAATAAGGAACAAAAGGATGAACCCTTAGGTTGTAAGCAATGGATAATATGACACAATCTAACTGCTGCCACGCACAGAAGATATCTTACTCCTTAATATTCACATCAAGGTCATAATCTATGTACTTAAATGTACATGCCAGTGGAATGGGAGATGAACACACACTTTGAGATAACTGTTACACATTTTGAATAGTGACACTTATTTATAATGTACTGTAAAATATTGAATAAAATTATACAATTAATAAACGTGTTTTTATGTTTTGTTGGAATGCCATAGAAATAAACAAGATCTACTAGGATACTATCCTAGAATTATATGTAACTGATAAACAGAGTAACACTACTTATCAATAATATATATTGACAGTTATCAAAAAGGCTATTGTCATTTATTTATTTATTTCGATACTGTACAGCTTTACCTAGGCCTATAAGGTTCCTTCGAGAAACGCGCTCTGACGTCACACCTAACCCATGCCATGCGGTTTTGGTTGTGCCAAGAGAAGAATGCACGAAAACATAATAAACAGGACATATTCAAGCATAGAAACTATTCCAACATATTCCCTGATATCTAATGTCTTTCTCACATAATTTATGGACAATGACTTTTAATATTTACCTGTGAAAGAATAAGAAAAGATATATAAACGTTAGCTTTAATAGTTTACATGGCGGATTTACAGGAAGAACAACTTTTAGCCAATAGAATTTCTCTATCTAAAATATCCAACTGAATAGCCAATCAGAAATGGTTTTATGTTCTGCTATTTATAATTGAATAAAAACATAGTTGTCTCCCTTGGACCATGTCAACTGTTAATCCTAAGGACAATATTATTGAATTTAAAGGGACACATAATATTGATATGAAATTGAAAAAAAATTAATATCTTTCCAGTTTTTAACTTTAAGTCACATTCACATTTTAAGCTACAAACTTCTATAATCCTTATATAGGCCTATCTCGGAAGGCTCTTTATCTAAACTTAATGCTGACTAATGTGGCGGGGAAGATGGTCTTGTAATCGAGATGTTCAAAACCACCATTGACATCTTACTTCCATTGTTATGTTTATTATTTAATAAGATCTTAATTAGTAGCACGTTTCCAGATAGCTGGAGCAGGGCTGTAATATATCCTATTTATAAGAAGGGTAATGTTACCAGCCCATGTAACTACAGAGGCATCTCCTTATTAAATGTAATGGGTAAAATATTTACTAAAGTTATAAATAACAGACTTATAATTTGGGGTGACATTGAAAATAAATTTAAAGAGCAGCAAGCAGGATGTAGTCAGGGCTATGCAACAGTTGACAACTGTTTCTCCTTATATGCTGTTGTGCAAAGTACCTGACCAAAACAAAAGGGAGATTATACTGCATCTTTGTGGATTTTTTATCAGCGTTTGACTTAGTACACCATCCCACCTTACTGTATACACTTATTAAAAATAAGGTCAATTCTAAAATTGTTAAATTACTGAAATCTATGTATGAAAATACGAAATCCTGTGTTTTAGCTAATAATGGTCTCTCTGAGTGTTTCAGATGCACAATTGGCACAAAACAAGGTTGCATGCTCAGTCCTTTTTTATTTGTCATGTACTTGAACCAATTTGTAGAACTATTAGAGAAATGTGAATGCAAAGGCATTTATATAGATGAAAGAACGCCAAATTTAATGCAACTGTTATTTGCAGATGATATGGCAAATGTCTCAGACACTGTGGGGCAATTACAAAAACAAATTGATGTATTGAATACTTTCTGTAAAGACTATGGCATGAAAGTAAACACAAGTAAGACTAAGGTGTTAGTATTTAAGAGAGGAGGAAAGTTAAAATCATGTGAAAGCTGGAGTTACCAAGGCGAGAAACTAGAGGTTGTAAATGAATATAAGTATCTCGGTCTATACTTTACTAGTTCTCTGTCATGGTACAAATCTATTAATTTATTATGCCTGTCAGCTAATAAAGCTCTTTTTATGGTTTGGAAGTTTATACATAAGTATAACCTAGATCAGGCAAAGTCCTTATATTTATTTGATCATATGGTAGTGCCCATTCTGACCTATGGGGCGGAAATTTGGGAATATCAACTATATAAACCAATAGAAACAGTACAGAACAAGTTCTGTAAGAAACTATTATGTGTTAAACAAGCAACCCCAAATTGCGCCACATTGGGGGAATTTGGCAGATTACCACTGCACATGACAAAATGTATTAAGTATTGGTTAAAGTTACTTTGTATGGACAAAGACAGGTATCCAAATAGATGTTATGAGATGCTTTATGCGCACCATAACGTTGGAAGAGTAATTTGGGCCACCAAAATTAGAGATATATTATGGTTCCCAATATGTTTGGTCATATCAGCAAGTAGGAAATAGTGACAACTTACTAAGCATGTTTAAACAAAGGGTCATAGACTGTAATATACAAGAATGGCACTCTGCAATACTAACCTGTTCAAAACTAGATTTCTATGCAGAAATTAAATCATTGCTAGAACCAGAAAATTATTTATCCACTATAATAAACAAACAGCATAGAGTAGCTTTAAGTAGATTAAGAGTAAGTAGCCACAACCTTGCAATAGAATCAGGTAGAGCTATAACAAAAGAAAAAAAGACCGGTTGTGTAAATACTGTTTAAATGAGAGGCATATAAGTACAATTGAAAATGAATTACATATGTTAGTTTACTGTCAACTGTATGACAACCTGAGAACTATTTGCAATGTCAACAATTACTGTAAAAGTGAGAATCATGTTATAGGATACTTGCAGAGTACTAACTGTGATATAATCTGTAACATAAGTAAGTTTATTTATAATACTATGAAAAGAAGAGAAAATTACTTGAGTAAATTAAAATAATGAAATCCTGATAAATGTAAGGTTATGATGAATCTGTGTTAATAGTGTTGGTTTGTTATGTTTGTAAACTAAAATAATGAATACCTGACATAATGTGAGGTTTTGATGAATCTATGTAAATAGTGTTGGTTTGTTATGTTTGTAATTTTATGATCTTGTCTTGAGTGTACTATGGGCCCATGGCCTGAATACTTATTGAAAATAAACTATTATTATTAGTAGTATTATATATTATAATGCTGACTCTCGAGTTTAGAACAGTCCCTCTAATTTTCGTGCAACCAGATTTTCCTTGCAGAGGCACTGGCAGAGGGATAAAGCGAAAAAAAACCCCAAGCGCTTGCCATGCGAGATACGCCTACATTTTGCAAGAGATAGACATTGAACAAACTAAAAACTCGATAAACAACACCAACAACCATTATCGGCCTTGTTGTACCCCAGGAACTATCATTATTTGTTTCGTCAATTTGATAGTCTGATTGATAGGGATTCAGGACAGCAACATAATGTCAAGCTATATTGGAAAACTTCAAAGTCGTTGTATACTTGGGCTGGAATAGGGAGCACTACTATAGCCCTCTACGAAGCAATTTATGCCCCATGCGCTCACTGGCGACCGGCTTCGCAGGCCAAGACTCAGGGATCCCTAAATGAGAATATTTTCGGCATTTCATTAATGACCTCCTCCTCCACATTCCAGGTGTGATTTTGGGTGGAAGACAACTCAAATGAGACAAAATTAGGCCACTTTCAAGATGCTGTACTCCTTGCCTGGAATTTTCTGGCATAACCCCCCTCGAGACAAACGGAGGTCATTACTGCCTCCTAACATTTATCTTACGCCCATGCTCTCGGGATTTCTAGAAGGTTTTGATAACTTTAAGCCACTGAAAAGGGTCCGGTACGATAAGTGGCTGAATGTCGACCAAGTGTGAAAATAGTGTGAATAACTTAATATTTTCATAGAATATGGGGATCACGTGGTTAAGTGGGTAAGACGCTGGCTCGCTAGCCTGGAGGTCGGGTGTTCAATCCCTGCATTGGCCGAGAACGTTCATCCAGATTTTCCGGCATGGTTTCCTCTTGTCAGTGATGCAGGACGGAGTGCCTGACAAGGACAGCTGTCTAGTCGTTCGGATTGGTTCAAAAACCGTGGTCCCGTGTATACATTAGCGTGCACGGTAAAAAAATCCCTTAGCATTCGGAATTTTATATACGAGTAGGCCGTAGCGCCGCTGCCCGGGCAAAATTTCCCTCATAACACCCTTTATGGCGTATGTTTGCCTTCATTAGCCCAGGTTAGAAGCAGAACAGTAGGACGTTAAACACCATTTCATTTCATAGAATATTTGACATAAAGCTACTCGCCGCGATTTGGGTGTATTCGATTGGTGACCCCCCCCCCCCAAAAAAAAAAACCCAACCCCAAACAAACCCACGCCGTGCTATTTAAGTTATCATATTCAAATTAATCTGTGTGGCAATCCCGTTGTTCTGAACACGAATAGATTATTTAAGAAATATAGTAATTGCGATAACAGTGTTTCGAGGTTTTCAATTTTTAAACCTATTTAAATCGCTTGATTATTTAGACGAAACTGGGCCACAGCGGGTAAGACGGTGGCTCGCTAGCCTGGTAGTCGGGTGTTCGATCACTGCATTGACCAAGAAAGGTCATTTAGATTTTCCGGTAAGGTTTCCCCTTGTCAGTGATACAGGGTGACGGGCCTGACAAGGACAGCTGTCTACTCTTTCGCGTGGGCCAAAAAACGAGGTCCCGTGTATTGGAGTGCATGTAAAACGTACCTTGGTACTTTTCGCAGTTGAAATTCCATATAAGAGTAGGCTGTAGCAATTTAAATCGCTTGAATATTTAGACGAAATAGGACCACAGACGGCGGCTCGTTAGCCTGGAGGTCGTGTTTGATCCCTGCATTGGCCGAGAGAGTTTATCCCGATTTTCCGGCGTGGTTTCCCCTTGTCAGTGCTGGCAAGCACATCTGTCTAGTCTTTCGCATGGGACGAAAAACGATGTTCCGTGTACCATTGGTGTGCACGTAAAATATCCCTTGGCAGTTGGAATTCCATATTAAAGTAGGCTGTGGCACCGTTGCCCGGGCAAAATATCCCTCTTCGGACGGTGTCAATCTGAACGACAGACTCACCCTTCCTGCAGAGAAGTGACTCTGATACAGTGAACAGCCATGATATTCACATGCCGTTATCTAAACGTCACAGGTCGCGAGGTCAACGCACAGAAGTCAGTTTGTAAACAAACAAGCGAAAGTGCAATATCATGGACACAACTCGAGATTGAATAATATTCCCTGGACGAAAATGGGATTTTAACAGAATAAGCAAGTTTAAACGGAGATTTGACACACGCGGGGGCCGCACTATTGGCACTACTTTGAGCTTCGGTCGGGTCTATTTCACATAATATACACAATAAATACTGCTAATGTTTTTAACGAGGGGATTGACTAATAGTTAATTTATTTCAGTTCTGAACAAAAATTTAAAAACTGTAACGCAATTTTTAAAAAATTGCCAAATTCTGGCTGGGATTACTGAGCAAAATGGCCATTCACTGGATACGTGCGAAAAAAAAGCCAGCTACCATAAATTTCGTCACGTTAGTTACGTACGAGGACGGTGTATGATGTATGCCCGTCTTCATTAGCTCAGTTCGGAGCAGAATAGTAGGACGTTAAACCCTATTTCATTTCATTTAGACGAATATATATTCAAATTTATGTCAATCGAAGTCGCTCGATTAATGTTTTTAAGAGTTAGGTCATTTTATAAAAGAAAAAACAAAATAAACAAAACAGTAAAGTGTTCGATGAATGGCAGATACGATACATATCCAGCCAATTATGACTATTGTTGAATCTGGTAAAGATTTAGACCGCATGGCGACCTAGAATAAAAAAAAAGAGATAACGGAGCCTACATTGGGTTCCGTTATTGGTATATTTCCGCTTTTTCGACAATTTATGATGGCAAATTATGCAGCATCTTATTGAAATGTTGCTTTGGATACGCCGTATCTTGATTCTATTCTTAATCATAAATGTCAGGTGTAGTATTATTAGTCTCTATCACCTACAAAAATATTTAGACCGCATGGCGACCTAGCATCAAAAAAAAGATTTCTTACATTATCATAAACACAGGGGGGGGGGGGGGGGGTAACTTATCCCAAAATAGAATGCCATTTCAGAAAATCCATTTGATTGCAATACCAGTTCAATATCCAACACTCTTTAATTTTGGACAGTTCCGACTCATTTTACAAACGGTTGATCCAATAGGACCACCAAAATCCAAAAATGGCGAAAGAAATTGTCTTGAAAAGTATTCTTTCAATACCAACATACGTTTGGAATGTTGTTTCAGGGGTTGTGAGGAACGAGTAACAATATTATGTCATTTCCAAGCTGATAGAACTAATACGAAAGGAGATAGCATACACAAATTAAAAATTTCATCGACTACAGACCTACACGTGTAATAATATTAATAACCATAAATTGCCCCAGACATCCATGAATCTTATCCTGCATAAATCCAGCTACCATAATACACCAAAGTGCTCAATATAATACTGTATTCTGCAGTATGGCTTTCAAATCTCAGAAACGTGTGCAAAGAGTCTAAGTATTTTGAGTCATCTATTGGACACAGATTGAGAAGTTTTAAACAACTACTTAGTCAATATTTCCCAATATAACAATATGGGGATCACGTGGTTAAGTGGGTAAAAAGTTCCACTATTCTTGGCACTCATACCCAAGGAGGCTTAAATATCCCAAAAATAATTTTAAGACAAGATGCTTTTAGACTCGTCTGGCTAAGAAGATATATTGATATTTCTTATAATGCTGTATGGAAACATTTATTGAATTATTTTTTAAAATCATATTATGAAATGAATTTAGATATAGAAGTATTTTCTATGAAATGTTTTAAAGGTGGTCTTAAAAATATACCCAGCTTTTATAGAGCTTTGTTAATTGCCTGGAATAATATTAATAATGACACTCGTGTAATGCCTACTCGATATAACGATATTTTAAACCAGCCTTTGTTTGATAATCCACATATTCTATATAATGGTAAAACTATACATTTTGATTATTATATATTGCATAAGATTGTAAAAATTGCTGACATATGTTATTGTGTAATACCTGGTATTCTCCCTTTAACACATATACTAGATCTGTTTGATTGTGATGATGAAGACTTTAATTATGACAAAATTGAAAAATGTTTTAAAATTATTTGTTCGTCTATACCTTCAGCGTGGTTAAATATTATTGATACCGAAAGCCACGTGATTCATAACGAAATATATTTATGTATCCCCTATGGAGAAAGAACTCTGCCAGTTGAAAATTGTAAATCTAAAACTTTTTATACTATATTAAGAGACAAATTCTATCAGAAACCTACTAGTGAATTATTTTGGGTTCAGTTACACTTTAATATAGTATGGAAAGATGTTTGGGTATCTATTTTCTGTTATTTCAAAAGCAATGAATGTATTGAAAATGACTATAGAATTGTACATAATATTATATACACCAATGAGAAATTATATAAATATAGACTTATAGATGAACCATTTTGTACTCTCTGTAAAAGACGACAAATTGAAGATATGAACCACTTGTTCTTAACCTGTTCTAGTAATATAACATTTCGTGAATAGTTAAGATCTAGTCTAATAGATTTTTATCCTAAAGGATTCAGCCTATCTGAGTTTCACCATCTTATTCTGTTTGGTACCAAATATATTAAGGGGAGTAAAAAGAACAATATACTTATTCTCCTACTCTCTTTTGCTCGCTTAGCCATAATAAAGCGCCGAAATATGTTTGTAAAAACTGGGAAATTAATAGATGTACTCAAATTATTCATTAAATGTATCGAATCTCATTTTCAATATCTTCTGTTCCATTATAAAGAAAATCACTTTAGAGAACTGTTCGAGACATCTAATGTATTACGTATTGAGAATAATGAAGTTAAATTACACCTTAATCCCTAAAAACAAAAGGAATCGAATGGTCCATTATAACTTATTTATATTACTATGTTCTTTATTGTAAAAGGTTATGTATAGATGTACAGATAAACATGACATGTTAATATTATAATCATTTAAACTTGTTTATACGATATCCTTCGACGCCCTAACCTGCCTCGAGAATTTTCGGTTTCGCTCTCTTGAGGTCAAAGGGGTTCGAAAGTATTTGAAATAGATTTGTTTTTACTTTTTGGTTTAGAGCGAAACCTTTACAATTTCGAATGACGCTTTCCAACACAAATCACATATTGACTTTATAACTATATTATTACTTATCACAGGTAGCTTTTAATGAAATAATAAATTGATATATTTGTACTAATATATCAACTTAAAAATATGATTTTATTTCAAATGTATGTAGAAAAGTGTGTGATTGCGTGTGTGTGACTGCGTGTGTGACTGGGTGGGGTGGGGTATATTTATATATCCAACTTTTAAACTGTACATATCCTGTGAAATTACTTTTGTAGAATGAAAATAGAGTTATGTATTTTGTATATTGTATATTGTATGAATAAATATATTTAAAAAAAAAAAAAAAAAAAGACGCTGGCTCGCTAGCCTGGAGGTCGGGTGTTCAATCCCTGCATTGGCCGAGAACGTTCTTCTTCTTTTTGGTGTTTAACGTCTGCTTCCACTTAAGTGATATCACAGACAAGACATAGGAGAGCCGAAGCTGCTTCCTGATTTTTAGAATATGATTTTGCAATCTTTCCATTTTGGCCTTAGGCCATGGATTAGGTTTTAGTGGGAAGTTCTTCCCTTTATTTAATAAAAACACATCGTTGGTAGATGATCTCTTCTTCTGGATTGGTAGATGTCTTCTTTGTGGGATTTGTGTTTAGGTACCAGGCCTGTCTTCTCGTGGCCTCCCCTTCCTCCACTATCCCACTGGTATTTGTTTTGGCAGAATAGTGTTTAGATGCCGAGCCCGTCTGATCATGACTCCTTCTTACTCCACTATCCCGCCAGTTTAGTAGATGTTAGTAGTAAATTAAACTAATATAGAATTAAATAAATAAAGAGAGTATAATAAAGTTGTAGTCAAATAAATTAAAGGTAATAACAAAAAAGTAAATTAAAATAAAAGTAAAGTAAAGATAAAGTAAAATGAATTAATTAAAATTTATTAGTTAATAAAATAAAATAAAATAAAATAAAGTAAAGTAAAGTAAAGTAAAGTAAAGTAAAGTAAAGTAAAGTAAAGTAAAGTAAAGTAAAGTAAAGTAAAGTAAAGTAAAGTAAAGTAAAGTAAAGTAAAGTAAAGTAAAGTAAAGTAAAGTAAAGTAAAGTAAAGTAAAGTAAAGTAAAGTAAAGTAAAGTAAAGTAAAGTAAAGTAAAGTAAAGTAAAGTAAAGTAAAGTAAAGTAAAGTAAAGTAAAGTAAAGTAAAGTAAAGTAAAGTAAAGTAAAGTAAAGTAAAGTAAAGTAAAGTAAAGTAAAGTAAAGTAAAGTAAAGTAAAGTAAAGTAAAGTAAAGTAAAGTAAAGTAAAGTAAAGTAAAGTAAAGTAAAGTAAAGTAAAGTAAAGTAAAGTAAAGTAAAGTAAAGTAAAGTAAAGTAAAGTAAAGTAAAGTAAAGTAAAGTAAAGTAAAGTAAAGTAAAGTAAAGTAAAGTAAAGTAAAGTAAAGTAAAGTAAAGTAAAGTAAAAGTAAAAGTAAAATGAATCCATTAAAATAAAGTTGTAGAGTGGTTGGGCTTCCTTCGAGAGGACGTTTTTACTTCCCCACCCTACGTCGTATAAAAAAAAGTTAAGATAAAAAATAAAAAATAAATTGAAGGTAATAAATAAAAATAAAATAAATTTAAGTAAAAGTAAAGTAAAGATAAAGTAAAATGAATAAATTAAAATAAATGTATAGGATGGTTGGGCATCCTTCGTGAGGACGTTTTTACTCAACCATCCTACGTTGTATGGAGAATTTATCCAGCCGTGACCCTTTCTTATTTCACTTATTTACATAGTCCAACTGTGTCCATTAGGGTGTGGATTTCTTCGAAGATTTGTAGCTTCAGATCTGGTCTAGGGAAGAGTAGGTTCTTGGTGTTGAATGGTATGTTATTGGTCTCCATCATTCTCACTAAGTCCCGTCTCTCTTCCTTGTAAACCTCGCAGTCTACCAGGACATGGTTGGTGGTACACTCTTCTCCGCACTCACAGACGATGACTTGGTGTTTGTAGTCTCGCAGCCGCTCTTTCACCCTTAGTTTCGATATGAGTCTGCATATATCTCGTCTAGGGTGATTGGTCGCTGTCTTGGTGTAGATCTCGTCATCCAGTCGGAATCTGTATGTGTCAAGTTCAACGAGATTTAATTCCCAGATTGAATTGACCTGTCTTTTGACCATACTGTAGATTTCCGTGGTGCTGTAGTCTATGAGGCGGGGTGTAGCTGTGTCCTTGAGACCCTCGTTGGCGAGTCGATCTGCCTCCTCGTTTCCTTTAATGTTGACATGTGATGGAATCCACACGAGCTCTAATTCGCTTCCCTTCTCTAGGACCCTCTGATATAGCTGCCTGATTTCCAAAATGACTTCTGGTCTTGATTCCGAGTTGTCATTTTGGATTGAAATCAGACTGCTCAGAGAATCGCTTGGAATGACGAACTTGCCGGTCTTTTGATGGGAGATCCATGAAATAGCGTCACGAATGGCAACAAGCTCTGCAGTGTACACCGAACAGTTATTGGGCAGTTTCCTGCTTATTCCCTGTTCCCCGTTTGGCAGGTATATTCCAAACGAGCTGGTGCCCCTTTCAGGATTGCGCGAGCCATCCGTGTACACATGGTCCCAGTCATCAGACGGCCAGTTGTCTTCCAAATGTTCTAGAGAGAAAGCACGTGCAGCACTGGGGTTATTTTTCTTGTCGGTTTTCTGTAGTAGATCTAGATTGACCAGTGGTATAGGGAGCGTCCAGGGGGCGACAACTGGAGGGTCGTGTTTATTTATCACGAGCTCCCCCAGTCGTAGTTCCTTGATCGTTTCTCTGATACCCTGGCTGAAGGTTTTCTTTTTGGGATCTCTTACATATTTTGTCTTTTGTAGACTGACAAATGTTGGGGATCTTTCACCTAGTTGTGATATCTTGACCCAATACCTTGTCGCCAGTTCTTTTCTTCTTAGGGATAGGGGCAACTCCCCGACTTCTTGTAGTAGTGCCTCTCGCCTAGTCCCGAGCCCTACGCCAGTCGCAATACACAGAGCTTTGTATTGGATGGTGTCAAGCTTGCTTAAGAGTGTTGGCGCACAGTTCATGAAGACCAAAGAGCCGTAGTCTAATACAGAACGTATTAGAGCACGATATACCATCATTAGTGTTACTCTATTGGCGCCCCACGTACTGCCCGTTAATTTTCTCATTAAGTTTAGGATTTTGGAGCATCTATCTACAGTCCAGTCGATGTGCGGTTTCCAGGTCAACCGTCGGTCAAAGATTACGCCAAGGAACTTGGTTTGGTCTTTGAACTCGATGGTTTTCCCGTTCATACACAGAGTCATTCTGTTTATCCCTCTATCCCTGCTCACAAGCATGCCGACTGTTTTCTTCTCCGAGACTTTAAATCCCCAGTCGTTTGCCCATGTCATGAATTTGTCTAAGGCTTTTTGCATATTCTTTTGTAGTTCACAGAAGCTCGTCCCATTTCTCCATATGGTACTGTCATCGGCAAATTTAGCCAAGTCAGTTTTGGAATCGAGGTAGGACGATTTGTGAATGTCATTGATCATGATGTTGAAGAGAGTGGGACTGATAACAGACCCCTGAGGCGTGCCATTTTCTAATGTTTGCTCGGCACTCAGGAATCTGCCAACATTCACCTGTATCCTTCTATCGCTCAGAAAGCTTTTAATCCACCGAAACATTATGCCGGTTATACCGATACGTCCTAACTTGAAGAGCAGCCCGTCTAACCAAACTAGATCGAAAGCCTTGGTCAGATCTACGAACACGGCACATAACAGGTTTCCCGAGAGAAGTGCCTGCGACATGACTTGCTGTAGTCTAACCAAGTGGTCCATTGTTGATCGTCCTTTCCTGAACCCACTTTGATTTTCGTCGATCAATCGGTTGCTCTCCAGATAGAACTGTAATCGGATATTAACCATTGTTTCCAAGGTTTTGCATAGTGTGGATGTCAAACTTACTGGTCGATATGACTCTGCCTTGTTCTTCTCTTTCCCAGCTTTCAGTAGAGGTATGACGTTTGCTTTTCGCCATTCTTTAGGTACCTCTCCTGACAGCCAGGATGTGTTGAAGAAGTTTAGTAGTATCGTTTTGGCGTTTCTTGGTAGATGTTTGAGCATGGAGTACTTTACTTTGTCCTCACCAGCCGCACTATCCTTCTTGAGGGAAAGAGCCTTATTTAACTCTCCCTCAGAGAAGGGTAGCCGAGAACGTTCATCCAGACACTGATACATTGGGCATCAGGTGTGTATCATATAGACAAAACACTCCCCATTTACTACTTTTCAGCCATTCCAAAGAGGCGATTGTGGATTCTGGAGAATGTAATGCAGCATAATTTAGGGTTGATAGTTCTGTATTTCAACCTTTTGAAAAAACAAACTATCGTGATCTAATGACATACGCGTGGTACACACTAGATATTGATGTATTTTCAATGCCACTGAATAGGATGCGCATCCAAATTGGGGCATCATGTGTGTATAGACAAACATGTCCAAAGGCGCGGATCCAGGTGCCCCCCCCCCCCCCCTCAGCCCCAGACGAGACTGGTGTATCCGCTTTTTAATTGATGATATAAACTGATTTTTGCATTGTCTCTGCCCTGGCAATGCGACGAGGCTCTGGGGACTACACCAGACCACTAATACATGCGGCACTCTAATGATTACCATTTATTACAATGAAAAAATCCTGGATCCGGGCCTGGTCCCTTACACTTCTTTTCAGTCATTATAAAGATGCGATTGTGGTTTCTGGAGTTTGTAATGCAGCATAACGTAGGGTTGATAGTTCTGTCTTTAACCTTTTGCATAAAACTATCGTGATCTAATGGCACACGCGTGGTATTTACTACAAATTGCATGCTTTAAAGTCACTTAATAGGCTGCACATCGCAATTGGGCCATTCACAGTCTTTTAAAAGAGCAAAGGCACTCACGGCACAACACATTTAAGGGTCAAATAGAAGATATTTTATACAGAATCTGCTTCTTTTTATATTGCCTGAAATTGGGTAGGGATAACCCTAAGATGATAAAGATACGAGTTTGGTCTGAATGTAATTGGAGAATTCTGATAACTATTATTTGCATGAATGTTGCTTATCGTACATAATATTAATTTTTGTCAAGATCAATTTCTGACCATTTTTGGACGCCATCTTGGATTTTCGGCTCTCCTGCAATTAGTCCGTAGTTTTCAGAGGAAGCAAAGCACAAATATATTCATATCTTTACTAAAAGTCCCCGTTACGCATGGACAATGGAACGTTTCCTCAAATAATGACAACGGTCCCAGACCCTCCATACGTTGAAGACAGGCCGAATTCTCGGGTTAGAAATCGTGTCACCTTCGCTCCCGCGTAACCGGTCTATAGAATCGGACAATTAATAATGGTGTAATCAATATGTCAACATAGTTCTCTATGACGTAATTAATGGCGGCCGATGGTATGTTGTTGTTTCTCGCTCTCTGATTTTATAGATTTTTGTAGATCGAAAAGAGAATAATAGTAAAGCTGTTTTAGATTTAAGTGCGGGAATTCATTCAGGTTACGAAAATAGGCCCAACTGCATAGTTTATATTTAAATTATCTAGGAAAATTACGTATGAAATTTTGGATCGAGCTGTGTTGTTATCCGTGCGTTCGATTACTTGCGCCGCGCTTCCTCGAGCCTCCACGAGTGCGTTCGGGTTACCGATGACGTCATTTAAACGGCTTACTCGCGCCAGGCCGAAGTAACCTGCCCAAGGAGCCGGTTACTTCGGGAAGTATCCCATAATCCAATTATTCAATATGGCAGCAAATAAATTTTTTGATCGAAGTTTTAAGTTTAGTCGACGGAAGAATTATTGTTGACACTTTTCGCTGATTAAAGGGACAATAACACTCTGGCTGGCAATGAAAAAATTGTCAAAATCTTCATTCTGGTCATCAAATTGTACTATTATACAATATCCCCATTCATTAGTGGTATAAACATGATCTTATCAACAGTTTTTAAAAAAATTGAAAAATTCCGTTGAGTGGATGGTGTTCTAACCAATTGCACTATTAGAGACTGGTAAAACCAGTTTACAAAGCGGAAATAGGGGAATCCCATTGTAGCGCATGCGCAAAGCGTCAAATACGCCTCGCTCGTAATACATTCGGCAAACCTCGACAGATTCCGGTGCCCTATATCTAGACTCGGCTGTATAATGAAGTCCGCCATTTTGGAACTATTTTAAAGGACCCGGATAAACAAGGTTGCCCCCAGGAGATGGGTGCCAGTCAAGTCGTCCACAAGCGAAGTCGTCCACAACCGTTGGTGGAGTCGTCCACAATTCTGTAGGAATTAGCCCCTTTCAAGACGATATAACTCAAGAAAAGTAAGTACCATACTAAGTTTAGAGAGAGAGAGAGAGAAATGGGGTTAAACATCCACTCAACACAACTAGGTCATTTCGGGACTAACATATGGTTTTTAATTTTATTTCAATAATTCGCATGCGCGTAGGGGTCTTTAGCAGTGGGAGGAAACCGGAGTGCCTGGAGAAAACCCACGAGGTTGAGAAGCGCCCCTATCTCCATGCCACATACGCTCACATCAAAGCTCGAAACCACAGCCACAAGTCAGAGGTCAAAGCGCGGCACTCTAGACCACTAGGCCATCCCAACCCCCAGGTTTGATTAGAGGAGTTAAATAACTTTACTGTAGTATATGTAGTACATAAATTCCTTTGATGTAGGCTAATTTATCTCTATACAAAAAGAGCAGTTTCAAGAAGCACAGATTTATTCTGAAATGCATTTTTCTGAAAAATACCACAACTTTTACCCTAAAATTTGAAGCATTTCAAGTGGCCATTATTTACTATAAAATCAAATCAAAAGTGTAAAAATTAAAAATGCCTTGACATGAAAAAAGAATTTGTATTAATTGCTAAACCATCCTGGAACTATTTTGATGTACATGCCGTGATGAGGCTGGCAACCCAAGGTTTGTCATTTTTTAAATGGATTATCATCACTTCATTTTACAAATATCCAAAGCATAGCCGAAAACAGGATTGTTACCCGATACTCTAAGGATGGATAGCATGTCGCACAGCAATCACACTTTTACATTTCAATCTTTCAGGTACCATAGAAAATATTCAAAGAGAGCGTCGAACTGGGCTTTGGCACCAATAAAACAAACCAAAAACTACAGCTGTAGTCCTTGATTTACAACATGGACCATTGGACCAGGATGATCCTCGAATGATAGCAGACACAATTGCAAAAACCAAGCCCGAATCCACTTCCGAGATAGCCAAAAAACAGAAAAACAGATTTTAATGTAAGTCTGCATACTAGTTTATTGCAACGACATTATCGTTGTACAACACAAAGGAATTAAATTTATTAATGTCTTTTCAAACTAAGCGTCTTGGATTAAACCCTGTGTATTGTCCATTTCTGTCCGGGAACTGGAATCTGATTTTCAGGACACAACAAGAGGGTACTACCACCCTGTCCCCTGTGCCAAGACGTCCATGGCGCCACATTACAAATTTTCTAAATGCGGAATGTCTTCTTCTTCGATTCATGTCTTCGTCCATTTGAATTGCAAGTACGTCATTCCTATACACATTGGCAAGATCCAATACTCCTGCCTCTAAACAATACTGTTCAAACTCCTGAAAAAAAATAAATTAACTATTTTTAAAATCTATTTTCAGTAAACCAGCTAATTTCAAATGACTGGCTGCAGAACCCCCTGCTGCTGGTTCCCACAGGCCAATGACATTAATTTTAAGGAAAGGTATCGAAGGGTATTATTACAGAAAAAAATCACTTACTGGTCGTAACGAAATGCAGTTCTCTGGTCGGTTACCGCAACACAACTTTTCCATATCTGTTGGCATATCTCTACACCTGTCACAGGAACACCAATCTGGTGCAGTTGAGGTTGGATTAGGGGCTTGTATTGGCTGTTGGTTCGTTAGCTCGTCAGATATGTCAAATAACACTGCAGGCATTTTTTCGGCCACAGACAACAAAAGTCTCCTACAACCATCAATTTCAAGCTCATTTACCATTTTCTGAAATTGTTTAAATGTTATGTTTACAATTAGTAAATAATATCTTGGCTCATATATTGTGTAAATATTTTATATAATTATTACCAGAAATGATCATATATATTGGTTATATAATTACAAGAATGTGTGTGTATAATAATCCATTGTGAGTTACAAAATATTTCTTTATATCTTAAAAATTTGTAGTTTGTTTGTATATATTTTACAACTAATAAAAAAGTTTTTTTCATACCTTGACTTGTTTTTTTCTTTTCTGAGCCTTTCCACCCCCGCCCTGGTTGACTCGGGTTTCTCTACTTGTTTTTCCTTTTTTTGGTCTCCATGGGGTTGATAGAGGGGTGGTTGAAAAAGACGTAACATGTAGCTTCATTTTAGACCTAATTTTCCTTGATGTAGATGCTGTTGATGTTGAAGGTTGGGTAGCTTGCACAGTTGGTAGAGTAGATGCGGTTGGGGGGTTGTCAACATCTGGCAATGAATCAGATGATTCGACCTGGCATGCTCGACACAAGAATGGTAGATCGCTCCCGGTTCTGACTGACCTCAAATACACAGCGTTCGAAATACCTGTAAAAACCAACATGCAAAGTGAATAAAAGGTTTTCCATCACTCATATAAAATTCAATCAATAAGTCGTAAATAATAGCCTAATTGCACACAAGAAAATTGTCTGACCTGTTCTACATGTCCTATGTGTCCATTTACCTCAGGAATCACAAGAAACTGCTTCTTCATTTTCACCAATGGATTTATTACACATAACACAGTTGTCACTGTCAGTCATAATAATTATCAACTAGTTCGATAGTGCAGAAATAAATCTGATGAATGATTTATTTAATTTGATATTATTATATTTTGAGGGTGAAACCATTTTGCAACTTCACGAATGAAGTTGGATGAAGCCATACCGGTCTAATCGATTTATATGATCACTCATTTAACTCATTATCAAGTAAACAAATGCAAGTAAATGAAGCGATGTCATTCTTCTTAGGTCTAATCAAAGCTAAGTATGAACCCAATCATCTGTCTCTTTGATCCATCAATTAGGTAAACCAAACCTGAAGCCAAGCAGTCAGTCGAGCGTACCATTCACCTCGTAGTTCGCTGCGGCTTTGAAGCCATGAGAGCATAAATAATTAGTCGTTAACAATATAAACTTACCGAGAAAAATGGATTCATTGCTTGGCATGAATCGTAGGCGACGTTATTGTCTTTTTACATAGCTCTGAAGACGCCGTAAGGCCGAAAGATCTTAGCAAATATGTAATTGTAATTAAAATATAGTCTTTCCATCCAAATCTTAGTATTTTTGGTATATAAACCTGAGAGTTGAATTTATAATGGAGACCAATAACATACCATTCAACACTAAGAACCTACTCTTCCCTAGACCAGATCTGAAGCTACAAATCTTCGAAGAAATCCACACCCTAATGGACACAGTTGGACTATGTAAATAAGTGAAATAAGAAAGGGTCACGGCTGGATAAATTCTCCATACAACGTAGGATGGTTGAGTAAAAACGTCCTCACGAAGGAAGCCCAACCATCCTATACATTTATTTTAATT
Organism: Patella pellucida; assembly: GCA_917208275.1. Taxonomy (NCBI): domain Eukaryota; kingdom Metazoa; phylum Mollusca; class Gastropoda; family Patellidae; genus Patella; species Patella pellucida. Next base: position 41,387,695 of record OU795038.1, on the reverse strand, counting down.
TATTCATTTTACTTTATCTTTACTTTACTTTTACTTAAATTTATTTTATTTTTATTTATTACCTTCAATTTATTTTTTATCTTAACTTTTTTTTTATACGACGTAGGGTGGGGAAGTAAAAACGTCCTCTCGAAGGAAGCCCAACCACTCTACAACTTTATTTTAATGGATTCATTTTACTTTATCTTTACTTTACTTTTACTTTACTTTACTTTATTTTATTTTTATTTATTACCTTTAATTTAATTAACTAATAAATTTTAATTAATTCATTTTACTTTATCTTTACTTTACTTTTATTTTAATTTACTTTATTTTATTACCTTTAATTTATTTGACTACAACTTTATTATACTCTCTTTATTTATTTAATTCTATATTAGTTTAATTTACTACTAACATCTACTAAACTGGCGGGATAGTGGAGTAAGAAGGAGTCATGATCAGACGGGCTCGGCATCTAAACACTATTCTGCCAAAACAAATACCAGTGGGATAGTGGAGGAAGGGGAGGCCACGAGAAGACAGGCCTGGTACCTAAACACAAATCCCACAAAGAAGACATCTACCAATCCAGAAGAAGAGATCATCTACCAACGATGTGTTTTTATTAAATAAAGGGAAGAACTTCCCACTAAAACCTAATCCATGGCCTAAGGCCAAAATGGAAAGATTGCAAAATCATATTCTAAAAATCAGGAAGCAGCTTCGGCTCTCCTATGTCTTGTCTGTGATATCACTTAAGTGGAAGCAGACGTTAAACACCAAAAAGAAGAAGAAGAAACAAAACAGTAAAGTGTTCGATGAATGGCAGATACGATACATATCCAGCCAATTATGACAATTGTTGAATCTGGTAAAGATTTAGACCGCATGGCGACCTAGAATAAAAAAAAAGAGATAACGGAGCCTACATTGGGTTCCGTTATTGGTATATTTCCGCTTTTTCGACAATTTATGATGGCAAATTATGCAGCATCTTATTGAAATGTTGCTTTGGATACGCCGTATCTTGATTCTATTCTTAATCATAAATGTCAGGTGTAGTATTATTAGTCTCTATCACCTACAAAAATATTTAGACCGCATGGCGACCTAGCATCAAAAAAAGATTTCTTACATTATCATAAACACAGGGGGGGGGGGGGGTAACTCATCCCAAAATAGAATGCCATTTCAGAAAATCCATTTGATTGCAATACCAGTTCAATATCCAACACTCTTTAATTTTGGACAGTTCCGACTCCAAGCTGATAGAACTAATACGAAAGGAGATAGCATACACAAATTAAAAATTTCATCGACTACAGACCTACACGTGTAATAATATTAATAACCATAAATTGCCCCAGACATCCATGAATCTTATCCTGCATAAATCCAGCTACCATAATACACCAAAGTGCACAATATAATACTGTATTCTGCAGTATGGCTTTCAAATCTCAGAAACGTGTGCAAAGAGTCTAAGTATTTTGAGTCATCTATTGGACACAGATTGAGAAGTTTTAAACAACTACTTAGTCAATATTTCCCAATATAACAATATGGGGATCACGTGGTTAAGTGGGTAAGACGCTGGCTCGCTAGCCTGGAGGTCGGGTGTTCAATCCCTGCATTGGCCGAGAACGTTCATCCAGACACTGATACATTGGGCATCAGGTGTGTATTATATAGACAAAACACTCCCCATTTACTACTTTTCAGCCATTCCAAAGAGGCGATTGTGGATTCTGGAGAATGTAATGCAGCATAATTTAGGGTTGATAGTTCTGTATTTCAACCTTTTGAAAAAACAAACTATCGTGATCTAATGACATACGCGTGGTACACACTAGATATTGATGTATTTTCAATGCCACTGAATAGGATGCGCATCCAAATTGGGGCATCATGTGTGTATAGACAAACATGTCCAAAGGCGCGGATCCAGGTGCCCCCCCTCAGCCCCAGACGAGACTGGTGTATCCGCTTTTTAATTGATGATATAAACTGATTTTTGCATTGTCTCTGCCCTGGCAATGCGACGAGGCTCTGGGGACTACACCAGACCACTAATACATGCGGCACTCTAATGATTACCATTTATTACAATGAAAAAATCCTGGATCCGGGCCTGGTCCCTTACACTTCTTTTCAGTCATTATAAAGATGCGATTGTGGTTTCTGGAGTTTGTAATGCAGCATAACGTAGGGTTGATAGTTCTGTCTTTAACCTTTTGCATAAAACTATCGTGATCTAATGGCACACGCGTGGTATTTACTACAAATTGCATGCTTTAAAGTCACTTAATAGGCTGCACATCGCAATTGGGCCATTCACAGTCTTTTAAAAGAGCAAAGGCACTCACGGCACAACACATTTAAGGGTCAAATAGAAGATATTTTATACAGAATCTGCTTCTTTTTATATTGCCTGAAATTGGGTAGGGATAACCCTAAGATGATAAAGATACGAGTTTGGTCTGAATGTAATTGGAGAATTCTGATAACTATTATTTGCATGAATGTTGCTTATCGTACATAATATTAATTTTTGTCAAGATCAATTTCTGACCATTTTTGGACGCCATCTTGGATTTTCGGCTCTCCTGCAATTAGTCCGTAGTTTTCAGAGGAAGCAAAGCACAAATATATTCATATCTTTACTAAAAGTCCCCGTTACGCATGGACAATGGAACGTTTCCTCAAATAATGACAACGGTCCCAGACCCTCCATACGTTGAAGACAGGCCGAATTCTCGGGTTAGAAATCGTGTCACCTTCGCTCCCGCGTAACCGGTCTATAGAATCGGACAATTAATAATGGTGTAATCAATATGTCAACATAGTTCTCTATGACGTAATTAATGGCGGCCGATGGTATGTTGTTGTTTCTCGCTCTCTGATTTTATAGATTTTTGTAGATCGAAAAGAGAATAATAGTAAAGCTGTTTTAGATTTAAGTGCGGGAATTCATTCAGGTTACGAAAATAGGCCCAACTGCATAGTTTATATTTAAATTATCTAGGAAAATTACGTATGAAATTTTGGATCGAGCTGTGTTGTTATCCGTGCGTTCGATTACTTGCGCCGCGCTTCCTCGAGCCTCCACGAGTGCGTTCGGGTTACCGATGACGTCATTTAAACGGCTTACTCGCGCCAGGCCGAAGTAACCTGCCCAAGGAGCCGGTTACTTCGGGAAGTATCCCATAATCCAATTATTCAATATGGCAGCAAATAAATTTTTTGATCGAAGTTTTAAGTTTAGTCGACGGAAGAATTATTGTTGACACTTTTCGCTGATTAAAGGGACAATAACACTCTGGCTGGCAATGAAAAAATTGTCAAAATCTTCATTCTGGTCATCAAATTGTACTATTATACAATATCCCCATTCATTAGTGGTATAAACATGATCTTATCAACAGTTTTTAAAAAAATTGAAAAATTCCGTTGAGTGGATGGTGTTCTAACCAATTGCACTATTAGAGACTGGTAAAACCAGTTTACAAAGCGGAAATAGGGGAATCCCATTGTAGCGCATGCGCAAAGCGTCAAATACGCCTCGCTCGTAATACATTCGGCAAACCTCGACAGATTCCGGTGCCCTATATCTAGACTCGGCTGTATAATGAGGTCCGCCATTTTGGAACTATTTTAAAGGACCCGGATAAACAAGGTTGCCCCCAGGAGATGGGTGCCAGTCAAGTCGTCCACAAGCGAAGTCGTCCACAACCGTTGGTGGAGTCGATCACAAGGCATTGGTGATGTCGTCAACAACTATTAGTGATGTCGTCCACAACTAAATATGTTTATGAATTTGTTAATGAATTTGTTATTTATGGAATAAAACGATTTACTTTGTTGTTTATTTGCGGGGAGAAAGGGTGACCACGCAGAAAAAAACTATACTAATTAAAAATACATCGTGTGGACGACTCCAAAAAACGTATTACAATTACAATATCCAGAAATTATTTACTTTGTTGTTTATTTACCGATAGAAAGGGTGACCACGCAGAAAAACTATACTATTTACAAATACATTATGTGTCCAGAAATTATACTAAGTCGTGTGGACGACTCCACCAACGGGTGTGGACAGCTTAACCAGATTTTGGGGCTTTTTTGTAAAAGCGGAACGTTTTCCTGTTAGAGTAAATCGGTAGTCTATAAGCCGCATCGCAAATGTATGGTCGTAGGTACATATCAATGACTATCATACATCCGAGTCTAGATGAAGGTTACGGAGAGTACCGGAATCTGTCGAGGTTTGCCGAATGGCTCGTAATATTTACACAGCAGGCACAGCTAACAGTTTTGCTACGATTCATGCCAAGCAATGAATCCATTTTTCTCGGTAAGTTTATATTGTTAACGACTAATTATTTATGCTCTCATGGCTTCAAAGCCGCAGCGAACTACGAGGTGAATGGTACGCTCGACTGACTGCTTGGCTTCAGGTTTGGTTTACCTAATTGATGGATCAAAGAGACAGATGATTGGGTTCATACTTAGCTTTGATTAGACCTAAGAAGAATGACATGGCTTCATTTACTTGCATTTGTTTACTTGATAATGAGTTAAATGGGTGATCATATAAATCGATTAGACCGGTATGGCTTCATCCAACTTCATTCGTGAAGTTGCAAAATGGTTTCACCCTCAAAATATAATAATATCAAATTAAATAAATCATTCATCAGATTTATTTCTGCACTATCGAACTAGTTGATAATTATTATGACTGACAGTGACAACTGTGTTATGTGTAATAAATCCATTGGTGAAAATGAAGAAGCAGTTTCTTGTGATTCCTGAGGTAAATGGACACATAGGACATGTAGAACAGGTCAGACAATTTTCTTGTGTGCAATTAGGCTATTATTTACGACTTATTGATTGAATTTTATATGAGTGATGGAAAACCTTTTATTCACTTTGCATGTTGGTTTTTACAGGTATTTCGAACGCTGTGTATTTGAGGTCAGTCAGAACCGGGAGCGATCTACCATTCTTGTGTCGAGCATGCCAGGTCGAATCATCTGATTCATTGCCAGATGTTGACAACCCCCCAACCGCATCTACTCTACCAATTGTGCAAGCTACCCAACCTTCAACATCAACAGCGTCTACATCAAGGAAAATTAGGTCTAAAATGAAGCTACATGTTACGTCTTTTTCAACCACCCCTCTATCAACCCCACGGAGACCAAAAAAAAGGAATAAACAAGTAGAGAAACCCGAGTCAACCAGGGCGGGGGTCGAAAGGCTCAGAAAAGAAAAAAACGAGTCAAGGTATGAAAAAAACTTTTTTATTAGTTGTAAAATATATACAAACAAACTACAAATTTTTAAGATATAAAGAAATATTTTGTAACTCACAATGGATTATTATACACACACATTCTTGTAATTATATAACCAATATATATGATCATTTCTGGTAATAATTATATAAAATATTTACACAATATATGAGCCAAGATATTATTTACTAATTGTAAACATAACATTTAAACAATTTCAGAAAATGGTAAATGAGCTTGAAATTGATGGTTGTAGGAGACTTTTGTTGTCTGTGGACTTCGCTTGTGGACGATTTGACTGGCATCCATCTCCTGGGGGCAACCATGTTTATCCGGGTCCTTTAAAATAGTTCCAAAATGGCGGACTTCATCATACAGCCGAGTCTAGATATAGGGCACCGGAATCTTTCGAGGTTTGCCGAATGCCCCGAGTATGTTTCGACATGCGCAGTTGGAACGGGTAATCGAACGGCGCGGTGCTTTCTTCGGGTATCAAAATGGGAGATAACACCGCAAAACAATTATGCTCAATAACGACGAGCTGGGGCCTGTTTCACGGGATTTTAACTAAGATATTATTGGCCAAGCACTAAACCAATCTAATATTATCCAATCAAATTACTAAAATTTGGATTTTATCTTTAGTTAAGATTTCGAGAAACTGGGCCCAGACAATAATCCACCAATAAACATTAATATATACTGACTTTTTCATTGGCATGTTATTGGAACTATTAAATCCGGATAAGCGAAATAAAGCCCCAGGGAAAGAATTTTATGCATAATAGAAGACTTTAAATTATGTTGAATATTGTAAATTTCCTGGAACAATCGGGGCTGTCCAGTTAAGGCGCCCAAGATAAAGGACAATCAGGCCAGGGTTAAAAATATTTCAGTTTGCACTGAGAAGGTAGGTAGGCAAATCCTTTTTAATCTCCCGACCGATTTTTTCGCGTTTGGGTGTCATTGTCAAGCGTAAAAATAATGCTGTTTAAAAAAAAATCCTTCAAAAACGGCAATAAAAGAATTTGAGTAGGCAGCTTTTTTGGGGGTAGGTAGCGTTTGGGCAAACACACAATCTTTTAATTATGGCCTAGATATCATAAACCGACCGTAAAAGGTTCACTGGGTCATACGCCAGGCTGTAGTATGTGATCATCAAATTCGATTTACGCTGGTCTGGGTGTATACATGGCGCTGGGTTTTGAAGAATTCTTGTATTTTCCTTCAACTAGATACCAAATTTCAAGAGGGGGAATTCCTACTTGTTGGGAGCCCAGTATGTTCTCTTTAGCCATGACTCCACACAATGATTTGGGAAATTGACCAGTAATAAAAAATAGTTAATAAACAGTTAATCAGTTCTACGATAAAACATGCATTTGGGCAATTGAAAGGACGCTGAGAAGTCCGTTTCTAACTCCTAGAATCGTTGCACCAAGATGTAGAATCACTAAAATAAAAACAAAAATACTGTGAAATTGAAACACGATAGTTTTAAAGGGACAATACCACTCTCGCTGGCTTGACAGCTACAGGGTTTAGTAAAAATAGCCTTATTCTAAGTTCTAGATGTGTTAGTGCCTTACCTGATGCGATAATTATCCATTAAATCCTATTTTACTTGTCCAGGGGGTTCGAAAGTATTTTTAAAGTCCAAATCACATTGTAGAGGCTTACGTTAGATTATTATGGGCGCCATAACTGTCATTTCCATTGACGTCATGTCAAGGGAGATAAATAAGCTTCAGATTTGTTTGACTTCCTGTTCTAAGAATAGCTTTCCGTGATGTCATAACCGGAAAATCCCCCCATGTGTCGTAAATAAATAAATACTAAAATCAGCGTGAATGTGAAAGGAAATGGGGATTAATATGACTTGGATTAGCACACAATTCATTCAAACTGATTAATAACATTCCAGTCTGAGGTTTAATCTGCCTGAACGGAGGTGTAAATCAGCTACTGAGGCTAGATCTTTTGTTCTCGAATTCGACTAGTGTGAATTTTTCCTTCTTCGATCGACAAGCTTTGAGTCCTCTCGTGGTCGGATGTTTATTTATCATTTTATGATGTCTAGCCTAATATACCTTTAGTAATATTTACGTGTAATTATTGAGAAAGTAAATTAGAAGTACCAGTAGTAGAAAGATCACCAAGCCTAGAAAGACATTAGTTACCGATTCGGCCAAGAAGCACAGGCAAGCAGAATATCAGACTCAGAGAAAGTTTAGGCTGAGAAGATAACAAACGTGAACTTGGGAACAGAGCGGTATAGGTGGGAAGAATTGAAGGATTAACTAAAAGTAGAGACTCATCAAGATATGGCAAAGCTGTTATTGGACAGGTAGGCCTAAATTTGCAAAACAAATATTATCATCATGAGAATCTATATTCAACCTATTCTTACTACAATTTTCTTACTATTTTCCATGGAGAAACGTTTTGAAAAATATTACTGTTTATTGTAATGTCTTTATAACAAAGAGGTAAAATATTGTTTCTATTTCTTTCCTTTTTTTCCAAAATATTTGGGACCTAGAAATTGACACAAATGGTTGCAATTATTGTAAAGTATCTATAATAACCTGACAATTTTCTGATGAATGACAGATGCATGTATCTATTTTTTCAGCTATAGTGGAATTTGTGTGCCCTCCACAAGCACTAGTACACCCAGCAAAGGAAAGGCTGGAGCACTGTATGTTTCAGAACTATCATCCATTCATGGCAGGTAATGTTTGTACAGCAACATAAGTTTCTGCAACTATTTTTTTTTTGGCAATTACCGGTATGGTACATGTATATCACCCTGGACGGTTTCATCCCAAAGTTACGTAGGTCGTTACAAAGCGAGGATTATATTAAAAAACACGAACACAACTGAACTTTTATATGAATTTTTAATATTTTATTTAACTAGTAATAACAATTATTCAATGACATTATTGTTTCATTCACTTAGCATTATATCCATTACCACTACACCTCATTTTTTATGTCCATATATATTTGTCACAATCACTTTTCGAAGCTGTTGGTAAGCTGCCAGACACTGTCATCATTAACACACTGGTAATGTTAATGTCACTTTAATACATGACAGTACCAATTATTACAACTGATTTTGTTTTTTAGTACTGATACAGACAAGGAAAAGAACAGGCCTCGGGGAAATGTCTACAACATCTGTAGGAATTAGCCCCTTTCAAGACGATATAACTCAAGAAAAGTAAGTACCATACTAAGTTTAGAGAGAGAGAGAGAGAGAAATGGGGTTAAACATCCACTCAACACAACTAGGTCATTTCGGGACTAACATATGGTTTTTAATTTTATTTCAATAATTCGCATGCGCGTAGGGGTCTTTAGCAGTGGGAGGAAACCGGAGTGCCTGGAGAAAACCCACGAGGTTGAGAAGCGCCCCTATCTCCATGCCACATACGCTCACATCAGAGCTCGAAACCACAGCCACAAGTCAGAGGTCAAAGCGCGGCACTCTAGACCACTAGGCCATCCCAACCCCCAGGTTTTATTAGAGGAGTTAAATAACTTTACTGTAGTATATGTAGTACATAAATTCCTTTGATGTAGGCTAATTTATCTCTATACAAAAAGAGCAGTTTCAAGAAGCACAGATTTATTCTGAAATGCATTTTTCTGAAAAATACCACAACTTTTACCCTAAAATTTGAAGCATTTCAAGTGGCCATTATTTACTATAAAATCAAATCAAAAGTGTAAAAATTAAAAATGCCTTGACATGAAAAAAGAATTTGTATTAATTGCTAAACCATCCTGGAACTATTTTGATGTACATGCCGTGATGAGGCTGGCAACCCAAGGTTTGTCATTTTTTAAATGGATTATCATCACTTCATTTTACAAATATCCAAAGCATAGCCGAAAACAGGATTGTTACCCGATACTCTAAGGATGGATAGCATGTCGCACAGCAATCACACTTTTACATTTCAATCTTTCAGGTACCATAGAAAATATTCAAAGAGAGCGTCGAACTGGGCTTTGGCACCAATAAAACAAACCAAAAACTACAGCTGTAGTCCTTGATTTACAACATGGACCATTGGACCAGGATGATCCTCGAATGATAGCAGACACAATTGCAAAAACCAAGCCCGAATCCATTTCCGAGATAGCCAAAAAACAGAAAAACAGATTTTAATGTAAGTCTGCATACTAGTTTATTGCAACGACATTATCGTTGTACAACACAAAGGATTTAAATTTATTAATGTCTTTTCAAACTAAGCGTCTTGGATTAAACCCTGTGTATTGTCCATTTCTGTCCGGGAACTGGAATCTGATTTTCAGGACACAACAAGAGGGTACTACCACCCTGTCCCCTGTGCCAAGACGTCCATGGCGCCACATTACAAATTTTCTAAATGCGGAATGTCTTCTTCTTCGATTCATGTCTTCGTCCATTTGAATTGCAAGTACGTCATTCCTATACACATTGGCAAGATCCAATACTCCTGCCTCTAAACAATACTGTTCAAACTCCTGAAAAAAAATAAATTAACTATTTTTAAAATCTATTTTCAGTAAACCAGCTAATTTCAAATGACTGGCTGCAGAACCCCCTGCTGCTGGTTCCCACAGGCCAATGACATTAATTTTAAGGAAAGGTATCGAAGGGTATTATTACAGAAAAAAATCACTTACTGGTCGTAACGAAATGCAGTTCTCTGGTCGGTTACCGCAACACAACTTTTCCATATCTGTTGGCATATCTGTACACCTGTCACAGGAACACCAATCTGGTGCAGTTGAGGTTGGATTAGGGGCTTGTATTGGCTGTTGGTTCGTTAGCTCGTCAGATATGTCAAATAACACTGCAGGCATTTTTTCGGCCACAGACAACAAAAGTCTCCTACAACCATCAATTTCAAGCTCATTTACCATTTTCTGAAATTGTTTAAATGTTATGTTTACAATTAGTAAATAATATCTTGGCTCATATATTGTGTAAATATTTTATATAATTATTACCAGAAATGATCATATATATTGGTTATATAATTACAAGAATGTGTGTGTATAATAATCCATTGTGAGTTACAAAATATTTCTTTATATCTTAAAAATTTGTAGTTTGTTTGTATATATTTTACAACTAATAAAAAAGTTTTTTTCATACCTTGACTAGTTTTTTTCTTTTCTGAGCCTTTCCACCCCCGCCCTGGTTGACTCGGGTTTCTCTACTTGTTTTTCCTTTTTTGGGTCTCCATGGGGTTGATAGAGGGGTGGTTGAAAAAGACGTAACATGTAGCTTCATTTTAGACCTAATTTTCCTTGATGTAGATGCTGTTGATGTTGAAGGTTGGGTAGCTTGCACAGTTGGTAGAGTAGATGCGGTTGGGGGGTTGTCAACATCTGGCAATGAATCGGATGATTCGACCTGGCATGCTCGACACAAGAATGGTAGATCGCTCCCGGTTCTGACTGACCTCAAATACACAGCGTTCGAAATACCTGTAAAAACCAACATGCAAAGTGAATAAAAGGTTTTCCATCACTCATATAAAATTCAATCAATAAGTCGTAAATAATAGCCTAATTGCACACAAGAAAATTGTCTGACCTGTTCTACATGTCCTATGTGTCCATTTACCTCAGGAATCACAAGAAACTGCTTCTTCATTTTCACCAATGGATTTATTACACATAACACAGTTGTCACTGTCAGTCATAATAATTATCAACTAGTTCGATAGTGCAGAAATAAATCTGATGAATGATTTATTTAATTTGATATTATTATATTTTGAGGGTGAAACCATTTTGCAACTTCACGAATGAAGTTGGATGAAGCCATACCGGTCTAATCGATTTATATGATCACTCATTTAACTCATTATCAAGTAAACAAATGCAAGTAAATGAAGCGATGCCATTCTTCTTAGGTCTAATCAAAGCTAAGTATGAACCCAATCATCTGTCTCTTTGATCCATCAATTAGGTAAACCAAACCTGAAGCCAAGCAGTCAGTCGAGCGTACCATTCACCTCGTAGTTCGCTGCGGCTTTGAAGCCATGAGAGCATAAATAATTAGTCGTTAACAATATAAACTTACCGAGAAAAATGGATTCATTGCTTGGCATGAATCGTAGGCGACGTTATTGTCTTTTTACATAGCTCTGAAGACGCCGTAAGGCCGAAAGATCTTAGCAAATATGTAATTGTAATTAAAATATAGTCTTTCCATCCAAATCTTAGTATTTTTGGTATATAAACCTGAGAGTTGAATTTATAATGGAGACCAATAACATACCATTCAACACTAAGAACCTACTCTTCCCTAGACCAGATCTGAAGCTACAAATCTTCGAAGAAATCCACACCCTAATGGACACAGTTGGACTATGTAAATAAGTGAAATAAGAAAGGGTCACGGCTGGATAAATTCTCCATACAACGTAGGATGGTTGAGTAAAAACGTCCTCACGAAGGAAGCCCAACCATCCTATACATTTATTTTAATTTATTCATTTTACTTTATCTTTACTTTACTTTTACTTAAATTTATTTTATTTTTATTTATTACCTTCAATTTATTTTTTATCTTAACTTTTTTTTTATACGACGTAGGGTGGGGAAGTAAAAACGTCCTCTCGAAGGAAGCCCAACCACTCTACAACTTTTTTATTTTATTTTATTTTATTTTATTTTATTTTATTTTATTTTATTTTATTTTATTTTATTTTATTTTATTTTATTTTATTTTATTTTATTTTATTTTATTTTATTTTATTTTATTTTATTTTATTTTATTTTATTTTATTTTATTTTATTTTATTTTATTTTATTTTATTTTATTTTATTTTATTTTATTTTATTTTATTTTATTTTATTTTATTTTATTTTATTTTAAATTTTTACTTTACTTTTACTTTACTTTTACTTTACTTTTACTTTACTTTTACTTTTACTTTTACTTTTACTTTACTTTTACTTTACTTTTACTTTAATTTACTTTATTTTATTACCTTTAATTTATTTGACTACAACTTTATTATACTCTCTTTATTTATTTAATTTTATATTAGTTTAATTTACTACTAACATCTACTAAACTGGCGGGATAGTGGAGTAAGTGGGAGTCATGATCAGACGGGCTCGGCATCTAAACACTATTCTGCCAAAACAAATACCAGTGGGATAGTGGAGTAAGGGGAGACCACGAGAAGACAGGTCTGGCACCTAAAAACACAAATCCCACAAAGAAGACATCTACCAATCCAGAAACAGAAGAGATCGTCTACCAACGATGTGTTTTCATTAAATAAAGGGAAGAACTTCCCACTAAAACCTAATCCATGGCCTAAGGCCAACATGGAAAGATTGCAAAATCATATTCTAAAAATCAGGAAGCAGCTTCGGCTCTCCTATGTCTTGTCTGTGATATCACTTAAGTGGAAGCAGACGTTAAACACCAAAAGAAGAAGAAGATTTATAATCTTTTAAATATATATATATATATATATATATATATATATATATATATATATATAATATATATTAATATATATATATGTCCAGTATCCCATAGGCCGTCATGGCAGGGCGATGTTCTTTTTAATTAAGTTTTTAATTGGATTATGATATGTAAATGTACATCGTGTTACACTTTAATAAACACTTCTTCTTCTTCTCAAATACAATTTGTAAATTAAATGGGGTAAGGCTGTGTTCATTCTGAACATCTGAGACACGCTACCTGCGGAGAAGTTATCTCAGACACATTCCAACGACATGTTTTCATATCACGTGGTCTATACGTCGCAGGTCACGAGGTCAACACACTAACAATAACAATCATGGCTTCACTCTTCCTTGTATTTCTTTTGTAATATCCATGGGAGAATTTGAAAAATCAGGCTCTTGCCATAACATTTCGGTAACACAGCTTTACAGTCGTGACCTTCATAAAAAGCATGTAATCCCTCCACTTGTTTTTCCTTCAAATTTAAGTTTGTAACTCCTAACTTCGACTTTGAAAATGTATAGCGTCCCGAAACTTTTCGCTCATGGGCGCTGACATCTTGGAATTATTTTGTGCGTTGGTCGGGTGTCTATATCAGATATACACAATCAATTATTTTAATGTTTTTAGCGTGGGGATTGACTAATAATTAATTTATTTCAGTTTTAAACAAAAATTTAAATCTTTATAGCAATTTTAACAAAATAGCCAAATTCTGGCTGGGATTACTGCGCAAAATGGCCAGCCACTGTGTACGTGCGAAAAAAAGCCAGCTACGTCATAAATTTCGCCACGTTAGTTACGTTTGGGCTGTGTTGAATGGGAACTATATTTCTTGTCACTACCCTCGGGACAATCCAATTGAGGGTGTGAGGCAAACACAACACAAAGCGTATTTTTCAACACAAAGTGTACCAACCAATATAAACCACCATTTTCGTTCTGTGTCTACCGCGAAAAAGGGTTAATTCATATTCCTAGGTATTACATAGTAAACATTTCATTTGAATAAATGAAATAATGAGGTCAAAATGCAAAAGTTGTATTAATACTTTCTAAAACTTGAATATCATCACCAAATAACAGCTGGGTTTGACCAATGTTACCTACGATAATAAGGAAACAACTGGAAATTATTTTTTTTATTCAACAATTGGCACACAATATTGAACATGTTTTACTTGGCACAACAAGGCCACGGTTTCACAAAACATTCTCAGTCTAATGAAGATTTAACTCAAAATTGTTCACATTTTTATAAAACTTTTATTTTTTTAATGTATCAACATATACAGCCATAATTTTTTTTATATAAACAAATAATCAGCGACTTCTCTCTAAACCATGACCATCAATGACTGGAACCATTCTTCAAATATGACATTTATATTACTAACGCAGGCACTTGAAGGGATTAAAATAAAACTTCTTACTACTCCTTGACTATATATTACAGCTATTACTGTAATATATAGTCAAAGAGTAGACTAGTAAAATTGATGTAATAAATAGTCAGAGAGTAGTAATAAATTTTATTTTAACCCCTCCTAGTGCCTGCGATTAATAACTATTTTCAGTTGAAATTCACCATGATAGTAACTTCCCTTTCCGAAGCCCTGTACCATAAACAGACCCGGGACTGCACAGCGCAGTGGACACGTACAGCTGGCCCCCTGATCCATTCACTTGATTTGATATTTATTTATTTTTTGCAATGTCTATTTTCTGTCTTGTCCGCAGATTTATCTTGTAAATTTTTGCTTTGATTGTGGTGCGGACCTCCTGCACTAACTATTATATTCGGTTTATCTATATTCCAGTGGGGTGCGAGCTCAACAATAGAGAGGCCCATAAACAATAGAGAGGTTGTCTGCCGCCGTGGTGGAAGCCCCCCGACACCCCACCCCCGCCCTGAAACTGATGACGTAGCATACAAAACAGGCCACCAACTCGCTCTCGTTCTGGGAGTGCATCCGAACCTATCTAATAGAACTATTCTGCCTGCAGAAAAAAAGCTATCGATCATGTAGTTTTTGAGCAATCCAGAATTAAAAATTCATGCTATTTGGCGAATGTTAGTTTTCCATAATTTAAGTTTTCACATAGCCAAGTATATGTAAAATAGAGCCATTGAATACCGATTTAATGTAAGACACTTGGTTAAGGGGAAAAATAAATATTTTTACTTAAAGGGTCAATCCGGATAATGTTTTTGAGAATAAAACTCTATAATTTTGTGCTAAAATCCATTAAGATACCCTACCTTAGGGCCGAGCAACTAACTTAATATATGTGATACGTTTCCAAACAACTTAAACCCACAGTATCAAGTACAGCACATGGATCATTCACCGTGTAGACCTCTAAAGGAACGGGAATCGATTATCGGGTCACCCAACGAAAGAATTGATCCGAAATCTTAAAAGGGTTACGTGTCCGGATAAGCTGTTTGAACGCCCACGCCCAAACGGCTCAATATTTGGAGCTGAAATTTTGAGTCGGAGTACATACACCAGTCTTCTATATTGTGGCGTTTAAATTTCATACGTACTCGGACTTTTATTTCCGAGGCTCTGTTCTATTCGGGAGAGTCCCTTTAACTTCTAGAAAACTTTGAACACGGACCCAACTCTTGAATTCTTTTTCGAAAAGGTCAGTATTAGACCAAACGATTAAAACTAGGTATCTCCCTTCATTAGCTACTGATACCAATCCGAATATTATTCATATAATCTGCGATATCACCTCGGTGTTAGCGGATGTAAAATACAACTTACACACACTTGCACAGACCTACATTTTCTCAATAAATAAGCCTAGTTGGAAATTATATATTTCATTATTACAAAGCACGGCTACTATTTATTATCTCGTAGACCTTTATTTTAATTGCACGTCATAGATGGTCGTGTAACGTTTTCTAGCATAAAATGTTAATTCAAAAGCTATAATAATAATAGTTTATAATCATTCCATACAGTCAAGAGAGTGAAGCTGCTCAGTGGCGCTGGTTTTACAATGGCATATAACTAATAAGTCATATAAACATAAACCTACAAAAAAGGAATAAAACCAACCAATATATAAAAACAGAGACGAATGTTGAAATATTTCTGTTTTAAGATTTGTCTTAACTATAAACTATAATTATTATGTGGAAGTTTCTCTTCAATCTCAGTGCAGTAGGTGTAAGGGGTTTTGCAACACTACTCCCGGTTCACACTGTGAAAGAATAAGAAAAGATATATAAACGTTAGCTTTAATAGTTTACATGGCGGATTTACAGGAAGAACAACTTTTTGTACTATAACAATATTACAAAAACATAATAAGGAACAAAAGGATGAACCCTTAGGTTGTAAGCAATGGATAATATGACACAATCTAACTGCTGCCACGCACAGAAGATATCTTACTCCTTAATATTCACATCAAGGTCATAATCTATGTACTTAAATGTACATGCCAGTGGAATGGGAGATGAACACACACTTTAAGATAACTGTTACACATTTTGAATAGTGACACTTATTTATAATGTACTGTAAAATATTGAATAAAATTATACAATTAATAAACGTGTTTTTATGTTTTGTTGGAATGCCATAGAAATAAACAAGATCTACTAGGATACTATCCTAGAATTATATGTAACTGATAAACAGAGTAACACTACTTATCAATAATATATATTGACAGTTATCAAAAAGGCTATTGTCATTTATTTATTTATTTCGATACTGTACAGCTTTACCTAGGCCTATAAGGTTCCTTCGAGAAACGCGCTCTGACGTCACACCTAACCCATGCCATGCGGTTTTGGTTGTGCCAAGAGAAGAATGCACGAAAACATAATAAACAGGACATATTCAAGCATAGAAACTATTCCAACATATTCCCTGATATCTAATGTCTTTCTCACATAATTTATGGACAATGACTTTTAATATTTACCTGTGAAAGAATAAGAAAAGATATATAAACGTTAGCTTTAATAGTTTACATGGCGGATTTACAGGAAGAACAACTTTTAGCCAATAGAATTTCTCTATCTAAAATATCCAACTGAATAGCCAATCAGAAATGGTTTTATGTTCTGCTATTTATAATTGAATAAAAACATAGTTGTCTCCCTTGGACCATGTCAACTGTTAATCCTAAGGACAATATTATTGAATTTAAAGGGACACATAATATTGATATGAAATTGAAAAAAAATTAATATCTTTCCAGTTTTTAACTTTAAGTCACATTCACATTTTAAGCTACAAACTTCTATAATCCTTATATAGGCCTATCTCGGAAGGCTCTTTATCTAAACTTAATGCTGACTAATGTGGCGGGGAAGATGGTCTTGTAATCGAGATGTTCAAAACCACCATTGACATCTTACTTCCATTGTTATGTTTATTATTTAATAAGATCTTAATTAGTAGCACGTTTCCAGATAGCTGGAGCAGGGCTGTAATATATCCTATTTATAAGAAGGGTAATGTTACCAGCCCATGTAACTACAGAGGCATCTCCTTATTAAATGTAATGGGTAAAATATTTACTAAAGTTATAAATAACAGACTTATAATTTGGGGTGACATTGAAAATAAATTTAAAGAGCAGCAAGCAGGATGTAGTCAGGGCTATGCAACAGTTGACAACTGTTTCTCCTTATATGCTGTTGTGCAAAGTACCTGACCAAAACAAAAGGGAGATTATACTGCATCTTTGTGGATTTTTCATCAGCGTTTGACTTAGTACACCATCCCACCTTACTGTATACACTTATTAAAAATAAGGTCAATTCTAAAATTGTTAAATTACTGAAATCTATGTATGAAAATACGAAATCCTGTGTTTTAGCTAATAATGGTCTCTCTGAGTGTTTCAGATGCACAATTGGCACAAAACAAGGTTGCATGCTCAGTCCTTTTTTATTTGTCATGTACTTGAACCAATTTGTAGAACTATTAGAGAAATGTGAATGCAAAGGCATTTATATAGATGAAAGAACGCCAAATTTAATGCAACTGTTATTTGCAGATGATATGGCAAATGTCTCAGACACTGTGGGGCAATTACAAAAACAAATTGATGTATTGAATACTTTCTGTAAAGACTATGGCATGAAAGTAAACACAAGTAAGACTAAGGTGTTAGTATTTAAGAGAGGAGGAAAGTTAAAATCATATGAAAGCTGGAGTTACCAAGGCGAGAAACTAGAGGTTGTAAATGAATATAAGTATCTCGGTCTATACTTTACTAGTTCTCTGTCATGGTACAAATCTATTAATTTATTATGCCTGTCAGCTAATAAAGCTCTTTTTATGGTTTGGAAGTTTATACATAAGTATAACCTAGATCAGGCAAAGTCCTTATATTTATTTGATCATATGGTAGTGCCCATTCTGACCTATGGGGCGGAAATTTGGGAATATCAACTATATAAACCAATAGAAACAGTACAGAACAAGTTCTGTAAGAAACTATTATGTGTTAAACAAGCGCCACATTGGGGGAATTTGGCAGATTACCACTGCACATGACAAAATGTATTAAGTATTGGTTAAAGTTACTTTGTATGGACAAAGACAGGTATCCAAATAGATGTTATGAGATGCTTTATGCGCACCATAACGTTGGAAGAGTAATTTGGGCCACCAAAATTAGAGATATATTATGGTTCCCAATATGTTTGGTCATATCAGCAAGTAGGAAATAGTGACAACTTACTAAGCATGTTTAAACAAAGGGTCATAGACTGTAATATACAAGAATGGCACTCTGCAATACTAACCTGTTCAAAACTAGATTTCTATGCAGAAATTAAATCATTGCTAGAACCAGAAAAATATTTATCCACTATAATAAACAAACAGCATAGAGTAGCTTTAAGTAGATTAAGAGTAAGTAGCCACAACCTTGCAATAGAATCAGATAGAGCTATAACAAAAGAAAAAAAGACCGGTTGTGTAAATACTGTTTAAATGAGAGGCATATAAGTACAATTGAAAATGAATTACATATGTTAGTTTACTGTCAACTGTATGACAACCTGAGAACTATTTGCAATGTCAACAATTACTGTAAAAGTGAGAATCATGTTATAGGATACTTGCAGAGTACTAACTGTGATATAATCTGTAACATAAGTAAGTTTATTTATAATACTATGAAAAGAAGAGAAAATTACTTGAGTAAATTAAAATAATGAAATCCTGATAAATGTAAGGTTATGATGAATCTGTGTTAATAGTGTTGGTTTGTTATGTTTGTAAACTAAAATAATGAATACCTGACATAATGTGAGGTTTTGATGAATCTATGTAAATAGTGTTGGTTTGTTATGTTTGTAATTTTATGATCTTGTCTTGAGTGTACTATGGGCCCATGGCCTGAATACTTATTGAAAATAAACTATTATTATTATTAGTATTATATATTATAATGCTGACTCTCGAGTTTAGAACAGTCCCTCTAATTTTCGTGCAACCAGATTTTCCTTGCAGAGGCACTGGCAGAGGGATAAAGCGAAAAAAAACCCCAAGCGCTTGCCATGCGAGATACGCCTACATTTTGCAAGAGATAGACATTGAACAAACTAAAAACTCGATAAACAACACCAACAACCATTATCGGCCTTGTTGTACCCCAGGAACTATCATTATTTGTTTCGTCAATTTGATAGTCTGATTGATAGGGATTCAGGACAGCAACATAATGTCAAGCTATATTGGAAAACTTCAAAGTCGTTGTATACTTGGGCTGGAATAGGGAGCACTACTATAGCCCTCTACGAAGCAATTTATGCCCCATGCGCTCACTGGCGACCGGCTTCGCAGGCCAAGACTCAGGGATCCCTAAATGAGAATATTTTCGGCATTTCATTAATGACCTCCTCCTCCACATTCCAGGTGTGATTTTGGGTGGAAGACAACTTAAATGAGACAAAATTAGGCCACTTTCAAGATGCTGTACTCCTTGCCTGGAATTTTCTGGCATAACCCCCCTCGAGACAAACGGAGGTCATTACTGCCTCCTAACATTTATCTTACGCCCATGCTCTCGGGATTTCTAGAAGGTTTTGATAACTTTAAGCCACTGAAAAGGGTCTGGTACGATAAGTGGCTGAATGTCGACCAAGTGTGAAAATAGTGTGAATAACTTAATATTTTCATAGAATATGGGGATCACGTGGTTAAGTGGGTAAGACGCTGGCTCGCTAGCCTGGAGGTCGGGTGTTCAATCCCTGCATTGGCCGAGAACGTTCATCCAGATTTTCCGGCATTGTTTCCTCTTGTCAGTGATGCAGGACGGAGTGCCTGACAAGGACAGCTGTCTAGTCGTTCGGATTGGTTCAAAAACCGTGGTCCCGTGTATACATTAGCGTGCACGGTAAAAAAATCCCTTAGCATTCGGAATTTTATATACGAGTAGGCCGTAGCGCCGCTGCCCGGGCAAAATTTCCCTCATAACACCCTTTATGGCGTATGTTTGCCTTCATTAGCCCAGGTTAGAAGCAGAACAGTAGGACGTTAAACACCATTTCATTTCATAGAATATTTGACATAAAGCTACTCGCCGCGATTTGGGTGTATTCGATTGGTGACCCCCCCCCCCCCCAAAAAAAAACCCAACCCCAAACAAACCCACGCCGTGCTATTTAAGTTATCATATTCAAATTAATCTGTGTGGCAATCCCGTTGTTCTGAACACGAATAGATTATTTAAGAAATATAGTAATTGCGATAACAGTGTTTCGAGGTTTTCAATTTTTAAACCTATTTAAATCGCTTGATTATTTAGACGAAACTGGGCCACAGCGGGTAAGACGGTGGCTCGCTAGCCTGGTAGTCGGGTGTTCGATCACTGCATTGACCAAGAAAGGTCATTTAGATTTTCCGGTAAGGTTTCCCCTTGTCAGTGATACAGGGTGACGGGCCTGACAAGGACAGCTGTCTACTCTTTCGCGTGGGCCAAAAAACGAGGTCCCGTGTATTGGAGTGCATGTAAAATGTACCTTGGTACTTTTCGCAGTTGAAATTCCATATAAGAGTAGGCTGTAGCAATTTAAATCGCTTGAATATTTAGACGAAATAGGACCACAGACGGCGGCTCGTTAGCCTGGAGGTCGTGTTTGATCCCTGCATTGGCCGAGAGAGTTTATCCCGATTTTCCGGCGTGGTTTCCCCTTGTCAGTGCTGGCAAGCACATCTGTCTAGTCTTTCGCATGGGACGAAAAACGATGTTCCGTGTACCATTGGTGTGCACGTAAAATATCCCTTGGCAGTTGGAATTCCATATTAAAGTAGGCTGTGGCACCGTTGCCCGGGCAAAATATCCCTCTCCGGACGGTGTCAATCTGAACGACAGACTCACCCTTCCTGCAGAGAAGTGACTCTGATACAGTGAACAGCCATGATATTCACATGCCGTTATCTAAACGTCACAGGTCGCGAGGTCAACGCACAGAAGTCAGTTTGTAAACAAACAAGCGAAAGTGCAATATCATGGACACAACTCGAGATTGAATAATATTCCCTGGAAGAAAATGGGATTTTAACAGAATAAGCAAGTTTAAACGGAGATTTGACACACGCGGGGGCCGCACTATTGGCACTACTTTGAGCTTCGGTCGGGTCTATTTCACATAATATACACAATAAATACTGCTAATGTTTTTAACGAGGGGATTGACTAATAGTTAATTTATTTCAGTTCTGAACAAAAATTTAAAAACTGTAACGCAATTTTTAAAAAATTGCCAAATTCTGGCTGGGATTACTGAGCAAAATGGCCATTCACTGGATACGTGCGAAAAAAAGCCAGCTACCATAAATTTCGTCACGTTAGTTACGTACGAGGACGGTGTATGATGTATGCCCGTCTTCATTAGCTCAGTTCGGAGCAGAATAGTAGGACGTTAAACCCTATTTCATTTCATTTAGACGAATATATATTCAAATTTATGTCAATCGAAGTCGCTCGATTAATGTTTTTAAGAGTTAGGTCATTTTATAAAAGAAAAAACAAAATAAACAAAACAGTAAAGTGTTCGATGAATGGCAGATACGATACATATCCAGCCAATTATGACTTTTGTTGAATCTGGTAAAGATTTAGACCGCATGGCGACCTAGAATAAAAAAAAAGAGATAACGGAGCCTACATTGGGTTCCGTTATTGGTATATTTCCGCTTTTTCGACAATTTATGATGGCAAATTATGCAGCATCTTATTGAAATGTTGCTTTGGATACGCCGTATCTTGATTCTATTCTTAATCATAAATGTCAGGTGTAGTATTATTAGTCTCTATCACCTACAAAAATATTTAGACCGCATGGCGACCTAGCATCAAAAAAAGATTTCTTACATTATCATAAACATAAACACAGGGGGGGGGGGGGGTTAACTTATAACTTATCCCAAAATAGAATGCCATTTCAGAAAATCCATTTGATTGCAATACCAGTTCAATATCCAACACTCTTTAATATTGGACAGTTCCGACTCATTTTACAAACGGTTGATCCAATAGGACCACCAAAATCCAAAAACACAGGGGGGGGGGGGGTTAACTTATAACTTATCCCAAAATAGAATGCCATTTCAGAAAATCCATTTGATTGCAATACCAGTTCAATATCCAACACTCTTTAATATTGGACAGTTCCGACTCATTTTACAAACGGTTGATCCAATAGGACCACCAAAATCCAAAAATGGCGAAAGAAATTGTCTTGAAAAGTATTCTTTCAATACCAACATACGTTTGGAATGTTGTTTCAGGGGTTGTGAGGAACGAGTAACAATATTATGTCATTTCCAAGCTGATAGAACTAATACGAAAGGAGATAGCATACACAAATTAAAAATTTCATCGACTACAGACCTACACGTGTAATAATATTAATAACCATAAATTGCCCCAGACATCCATGAATCTTATCCTGCATAAATCCAGCTACCATAATACACCAAAGTGCACAATATAATACTGTATTCTGCAGTATGGCTTTCAAATCTCAGAAACGTGTGCAAAGAGTCTAAGTATTTTGAGTCATCTATTGGACACAGATTGAGAAGTTTTAAACAACTACTTAGTCAATATTTCCCAATATAACAATATGGGGATCACGTGGTTAAGTGGGTAAGACGCTGGCTCGCTAGCCTGGAGGTCGGGTGTTCAATCCCTGCATTGGCCGAGAACGTTCATCCAGACACTGATACATTGGGCATCAGGTGTGTATCATATAGACAAAACACTCCCCATTTACTACTTTTCAGCCATTCCAAAGAGGCGATTGTGGATTCTGGAGAATGTAATGCAGCATAATTTAGGGTTGATAGTTCTGTATTTCAACCTTTTGAAAAACCAAACTATCGTGATCTAATGACATACGCGTGGTACACACTAGATATTGATGTATTTTCAATGCCACTGAATAGGATGCGCATCCAAATTGGGGCATCATGTGTGTATAGACAAACATGTCCAAAGGCGCGGATCCAGGTGCCCCCCCCCCCCCTCAGCCCCAGACGAGACTGGTGTATCCGCTTTTTAATTGATGATATAAACTGATTTTTGCATTGTCTCTGCCCTGGCAATGCGACGAGGCTCTGGGGACTACACCAGACCACTAATACATGCGGCACTCTAATGATTACCATTTATTACAATGAAAAAATCCTGGATCCGGGCCTGGTCCCTTACACTTCTTTTCAGTCATTATAAAGATGCGATTGTGGTTTCTGAAGTTTGTAATGCAGCATAACGTAGGGTTGATAGTTCTGTCTTTAACCTTTTGCATAAAACTATCGTGATCTAATGGCACACGCGTGGTATTTACTACAAATTGCATGCTTTAAAGTCACTTAATAGGCTGCACATCGCAATTGGGCCATTCACAGTCTTTTAAAAGAGCAAAGGCACTCACGGCACAACACATTTAAGGGTCAAATAGAAGATATTTTATACAGAATCTGCTTCTTTTTATATTGCCTGAAATTGGGTAGGGATAACCCTAAGATGATAAAGATACGAGTTTGGTCTGAATGTAATTGGAGAATTCTGATAACTATTATTTGCATGAATGTTGCTTATCGTACATAATATTAATTTTTGTCAAGATCAATTTCTGACCATTTTTGGACGCCATCTTGGATTTTCGGCTCTCCTGCAATTAGTCCGTAGTTTTCAGAGGAAGCAAAGCACAAATATATTCATATCTTTACTAAAAGTCCCCGTTACGCATGGACAATGGAACGTTTCCTCAAATAATGACAACGGTCCCAGACCCTCCATACGTTGAAGACAGGCCGAATTCTCGGGTTAGAAATCGTGTCACCTTCGCTCCCGCGTAACCGGTCTATAGAATCGGACAATTAATAATGGTGTAATCAATATGTCAACATAGTTCTCTATGACGTAATTAATGGCGGCCGATGGTATGTTGTTGTTTCTCGCTCTCTGATTTTATAGATTTTTGTAGATCGAAAAGAGAATAATAGTAAAGCTGTTTTAGATTTAAGTGCGGGAATCCATTCAGGTTACGAAAATAGGCCCAACTGCATAGTTTATATTTAAATTATCTAGGAAAATTACGTATGAAATTTTGGATCGAGCTGTGTTGTTATCCGTGCGTTCGATTACTTGCGCCGCCCTTCCTCGAGCCTCCACGAGTGCGTTCGGGTTACCGATGACGTCATTTAAACGGCTTACTCGCGCCAGGCCGAAGTAACCTGCCCAAGGAGCCGGTTACTTCGGGAAGTATCCCATAATCCAATTATTCAATATGGCAGCAAATAAATTTTTTGATCGAAGTTTTAAGTTTAGTCGACGGAAGAATTATTGTTGACACTTTTCGCTGATTAAAGGGACAATAACACTCTGGCTGGCAATGAAAAAATTGTCAAAATCTTCATTCTGGTCATCAAATTGTACTATTATACAATATCCCCATTCATTAGTGGTATAAACATGATCTTATCAACAGTTTTAAAAAAAATTGAAAAATTCCGTTGAGTGGATGGTGTTCTAACCAATTGCACTATTAGAGACTGGTAAAACCAGTTTACAAAGCGGAAATAGGGGAATCCCATTGTAGCGCATGCGCAAAGCGTCAAATACGCCTCGCTCGTAATATTTACACAGCAGGCACAGCTAACAGTTTTGCTACGATTCATGCCAAGCAATGAATCCATTTTTCTCGGTAAGTTTATATTGTTAACGACTAATTATTTATGCTCTCATGGCTTCAAAGCCGCAGCGAACTACGAGGTGAATGGTACGCTCGACTGACTGCTTGGCTTCAGGTTTGGTTTACCTAATTGATGGATCAAAGAGACAGATGATTGGGTTCATACTTAGCTTTGATTAGACCTAAGAAGAATGACATGGCTTCATTTACTTGCATTTGTTTACTTGATAATGAGTTAAATGAGTGATCATATAAATCGATTAGACCGGTATGGCTTCATCCAACTTCATTCGTTTTATAAAAGAAAAAACAAAATAAACAAAACAGTCACCCTTCATTAGTAATTGAATCTAATGAAGTGGCTGAACCAATCAACCTACCCTTCTCTGAGGGAGAGTTAAATAAGGCTCTTTCCCTCAAGAAGGATAGTGCGGCTGGTGAGGACAAAGTAAAGTACTCCATGCTCAAACATCTACCAAGAAACGCCAAAACGATACTACTAAACTTCTTCAACACATCCTGGCTGTCAGGAGAGGTACCTAAAGAATGGCGAAAAGCAAACGTCATACCTCTACTGAAAGCTGGGAAAGAGAAGAACAAGGCAGAGTCATATCGACCAGTAAGTTTGACATCCACACTATGCAAAACCTTGGAAACAATGGTTAATATCCGATTACAGTTCTATCTGGAGAGCAACCGATTGATCGACGAAAATTAAAGTGGGTTCAGGAAAGGACGATCAACAATGGACCACTTGGTTAGACTACAGCAAGTCATGTCGCAGGCACTTCTCTCGGGAAACCTGTTATGTGCCGTGTTCGTAGATCTGACCAAGGCTTTCGATCTAGTTTGGTTAGACGGGCTGCTCTTCAAGTTAGGACGTATCGGTATAACGGGCATAATGTTTCGGTGGATTAAAAGCTTTCTGAGCGATAGAAGGATACAGGTGAATGTTGGCAGATTCCTGAGTGCCGAGCAAACATTAGAAAATGGCACGCCTCAGGGGTCTGTTATCAGTCCCACTCTCTTCAACATCATGATCAATGACATTCACAAATCGTCCTACCTCGATTCCAAAACTGACTTGGCTAAATTTGCCGATGACAGTACCATATGGAGAAATGGGACGAGCTTCTGTGAACTACAAAAGAATATGCAAAAAGCCTTAGACAAATTCATGACATGGGCAAACGACTGGGGATTTAAAGTCTCGGAGAAGAAAACAGTCGGCATGCTTGTGAGCAGGGATAGAGGGATAAACAGAATGACTCTGTGTATGAACGGGAAAACCATCGAGTTCAAAGACCAAACCAAGTTCCTTGGCGTAATCTTTGACCGACGGTTGACCTGGAAACCGCACATCGACTGGACTGTAGATAGATGCTCCAAAATCCTAAACTTAATGAGAAAATTAACGGGCAGTACGTTACACTAATGATGGTATAGTTACACTAATGATGGTATATCGTGCTCTAATACGTTCTGTATTAGACTACGGCTCTTTGGTCTTCATGAACTGTGCGCCAACACTCTTAAGCAAGCTTGACACCATCCAATACAAAGCTCTGTGTATTGCGACTGGCGTAGGGCTCGGGACTAGGCGGGAGGCACTACTACAAGAAGTCGGGGAGTTGCCCCTATCCCTAAGAAGAAAAGAACTGGCGACAAGGTATTGGGTCAAGATATCACAACTAGGTGAAAGATCCCCAACATTTGTCAGTCTACAAAAGACAAAATATGTAAGAGATCCCAAAAAGAAAACCTTCAGCCAGGGTATCAGAGAAACGATCAAGGAACTACGACTGGGGGAGCTCGTGATAAATAAACACGACCCTCCAGTTGTCGCCCCCTGGACGCTCCCTATACCACTGGTCAATCTAGATCTACCACAGAAAACCGACAAGAAAAATAACCCCAGTGCTGCACGTGCTTTCTCTCTAGAACATTTGGAAGACAACTGGCCGTCTGATGACTGGGACCATGTGTACACGGATGGCTCACGCAATCCTGAAAGGGGCACTAGCTCGTTTGGAATATACCTGCCAAACGGGGAACAGGGAATAAGCAGGAAACTGCCCAATAACTGTTCGGTGTACACTGCAGAGCTTGTTGCCATTCGTGACGCTATTTCATGGATCTCCCATCAAAAGACCGGCAAGTTCGTCATTCCAAGCGATTCTCTGAGCAGTCTGACCTCAATCCAAAATGACAACTCGGAATCAAGACCAGAAGTCATTTTGGAAATCAGGCAGCTATATCAGAGGGTCCTAGAGAAGGGAAGCAAATTAGAGCTCGTGTGGATTCCATCACATGTCAACATTAAAGGAAACGAGGAGGCAGATCGACTCGCCAACGAGGGTCTCAAGGACACAGCTACACCCCGCCTAATAGACTACAGCACCACGGAAATCTACAGTATGGTCAAAAGACAGGTCAATTCAATCTGGGAATTAAATCTCGTTGAACTTGACACATACAGATTCCAGCTGGATGACGAGATCTACACCAAGACAGCGACCAATCACCCTAGACGAGATATATGCAGACTCATATCGAAACTAAGGGTGAAAGAGCGGCTGCGAGACTACAAACACCAAGTCATCGTCTGTGAGTGCGGAGAAGAGTGTACCACCAACCATGTCCTGGTAGACTGCGAGGTTTACAAGGAAGAGAGACGGGACTTAGTGAGAATGATGGAGACCAATAACATACCATTCAACACTAAGAACCTACTCTTCCCTAGACCAGATCTGAAGCTACAAATCTTCGAAGAAATCCACACCCTAATGGACACAGTTGGACTATGTAAATAAGTGAAATAAGAAAGGGTCACGGCTGGATAAATTCTCCATACAACGTAGGATGGTTGAGTAAAAACGTCCTCACGAAGGAAGCCCAACCATCCTATACATTTATTTTAATTTATTCATTTTACTTTATCTTTACTTTTACTTAAATTTATTTTATTTTTATTTATTACCTCAATTTATTTTTTATTTTTTCTACTTATTTTTTATCTTAACTTATTCTATTTTTTTTATATACGACGTAGGGTGGGGAAGTAAAAACGTCCTCTCGAAGGAAGCCCAACCACTCTACAACTTTATTTTAATGGATTCATTTTACTTTATCTTTACTTTACTTTTACTTTACTTTACTTTATTTTATTTTTATTTATTACCTTTAATTTAATTAACTAATAAATTTTAATTAATTCATTTTACTTTATCTTTACTTTACTTTTATTTTAATTTACTTTATTTTATTACCTTTAATTTATTTGACTACAACTTTATTATACTCTCTTTATTTATTTAATTCTATATTAGTTTAATTTACTACTAACATCTACTAAACTGGCGGGATAGTGGAGTAAGAAGGAGTCATGATCAGACGGGCTCGGCATCTAAACACTATTCTGCCAAAACAAATACCAGTGGGATAGTGGAGGAAGGGGAGGCCACGAGAAGACAGGCCTGGTACCTAAACACAAATCCCACAAAGAAGACATCTACCAATCCAGAAGAAGAGATCATCTACCAACGATGTGTTTTTATTAAATAAAGGGAAGAACTTCCCACTAAAACCTAATCCATGGCCTAAGGCCAAAATGGAAAGATTGCAAAATCATATTCTAAAAATCAGGAAGCAGCTTCGGCTCTCCTATGTCTTGTCTGTGATATCACTTAAGTGGAAGCAGACGTTAAACACCAAAAAGAAGAAGAAGAAACAAAACAGTAAAGTGTTCGATGAATGGCAGATACGATACATATCCAGCCAATTATGACAATTGTTGAATCTGGTAAAGATTTAGACCGCATGGCGACCTAGAATAAAAAAAAAGAGATAACGGAGCCTACATTGGGTTCCGTTATTGGTATATTTCCGCTTTTTCGACAATTTATGATGGCAAATTATGCAGCATCTTATTGAAATGTTGCTTTGGATACGCCGTATCTTGATTCTATTCTTAATCATAAATGTCAGGTGTAGTATTATTAGTCTCTATCACCTACAAAAATATTTAGACCGCATGGCGACCTAGCATCAAAAAAAGATTTCTTACATTATCATAAACACAGGGGGGGGGGGGGGGTAACTCATCCCAAAATAGAATGCCATTTCAGAAAATCCATTTGATTGCAATACCAGTTCAATATCCAACACTCTTTAATTTTGGACAGTTCCGACTCCAAGCTGATAGAACTAATACGAAAGGAGATAGCATACACAAATTAAAAATTTCATCGACTACAGACCTACACGTGTAATAATATTAATAACCATAAATTGCCCCAGACATCCATGAATCTTATCCTGCATAAATCCAGCTACCATAATACACCAAAGTGCACAATATAATACTGTATTCTGCAGTATGGCTTTCAAATCTCAGAAACGTGTGCAAAGAGTCTAAGTATTTTGAGTCATCTATTGGACACAGATTGAGAAGTTTTAAACAACTACTTAGTCAATATTTCCCAATATAACAATATGGGGATCACGTGGTTAAGTGGGTAAGACGCTGGCTCGCTAGCCTGGAGGTCGGGTGTTCAATCCCTGCATTGGCCGAGAACGTTCATCCAGACACTGATACATTGGGCATCAGGTGTGTATTATATAGACAAAACACTCCCCATTTACTACTTTTCAGCCATTCCAAAGAGGCGATTGTGGATTCTGGAGAATGTAATGCAGCATAATTTAGGGTTGATAGTTCTGTATTTCAACCTTTTGAAAAAACAAACTATCGTGATCTAATGACATACGCGTGGTACACACTAGATATTGATGTATTTTCAATGCCACTGAATAGGATGCGCATCCAAATTGGGGCATCATGTGTGTATAGACAAACATGTCCAAAGGCGCGGATCCAGGTGCCCCCCCTCAGCCCCAGACGAGACTGGTGTATCCGCTTTTTAATTGATGATATAAACTGATTTTTGCATTGTCTCTGCCCTGGCAATGCGACGAGGCTCTGGGGACTACACCAGACCACTAATACATGCGGCACTCTAATGATTACCATTTATTACAATGAAAAAATCCTGGATCCGGGCCTGGTCCCTTACACTTCTTTTCAGTCATTATAAAGATGCGATTGTGGTTTCTGGAGTTTGTAATGCAGCATAACGTAGGGTTGATAGTTCTGTCTTTAACCTTTTGCATAAAACTATCGTGATCTAATGGCACACGCGTGGTATTTACTACAAATTGCATGCTTTAAAGTCACTTAATAGGCTGCACATCGCAATTGGGCCATTCACAGTCTTTTAAAAGAGCAAAGGCACTCACGGCACAACACATTTAAGGGTCAAATAGAAGATATTTTATACAGAATCTGCTTCTTTTTATATTGCCTGAAATTGGGTAGGGATAACCCTAAGATGATAAAGATACGAGTTTGGTCTGAATGTAATTGGAGAATTCTGATAACTATTATTTGCATGAATGTTGCTTATCGTACATAATATTAATTTTTGTCAAGATCAATTTCTGACCATTTTTGGACGCCATCTTGGATTTTCGGCTCTCCTGCAATTAGTCCGTAGTTTTCAGAGGAAGCAAAGCACAAATATATTCATATCTTTACTAAAAGTCCCCGTTACGCATGGACAATGGAACGTTTCCTCAAATAATGACAACGGTCCCAGACCCTCCATACGTTGAAGACAGGCCGAATTCTCGGGTTAGAAATCGTGTCACCTTCGCTCCCGCGTAACCGGTCTATAGAATCGGACAATTAATAATGGTGTAATCAATATGTCAACATAGTTCTCTATGACGTAATTAATGGCGGCCGATGGTATGTTGTTGTTTCTCGCTCTCTGATTTTATAGATTTTTGTAGATCGAAAAGAGAATAATAGTAAAGCTGTTTTAGATTTAAGTGCGGGAATTCATTCAGGTTACGAAAATAGGCCCAACTGCATAGTTTATATTTAAATTATCTAGGAAAATTACGTATGAAATTTTGGATCGAGCTGTGTTGTTATCCGTGCGTTCGATTACTTGCGCCGCGCTTCCTCGAGCCTCCACGAGTGCGTTCGGGTTACCGATGACGTCATTTAAACGGCTTACTCGCGCCAGGCCGAAGTAACCTGCCCAAGGAGCCGGTTACTTCGGGAAGTATCCCATAATCCAATTATTCAATATGGCAGCAAATAAATTTTTTGATCGAAGTTTTAAGTTTAGTCGACGGAAGAATTATTGTTGACACTTTTCGCTGATTAAAGGGACAATAACACTCTGGCTGGCAATGAAAAAATTGTCAAAATCTTCATTCTGGTCATCAAATTGTACTATTATACAATATCCCCATTCATTAGTGGTATAAACATGATCTTATCAACAGTTTTTAAAAAAATTGAAAAATTCCGTTGAGTGGATGGTGTTCTAACCAATTGCACTATTAGAGACTGGTAAAACCAGTTTACAAAGCGGAAATAGGGGAATCCCATTGTAGCGCATGCGCAAAGCGTCAAATACGCCTCGCTCGTAATACATTCGGCAAACCTCGACAGATTCCGGTGCCCTATATCTAGACTCGGCTGTATAATGAAGTCCGCCATTTTGGAACTATTTTAAAGGACCCGGATAAACAAGGTTGCCCCCAGGAGATGGGTGCCAGTCAAGTCGTCCACAAGCGAAGTCGTCCACAACCGTTGGTGGAGTCGATCACAAGGCATTGGTGATGTCGTCAACAACTATTAGTGATGTCGTCCACAACTAAATATGTTTATGAATTTGTTAATGAATTTGTTATTTATGGAATAAAACGATTTACTTTGTTGTTTATTTGCGGGGAGAAAGGGTGACCACGCAGAAAAAAACTATACTAATTAAAAATACATCGTGTGGACGACTCCAAAAAACGTATTACAATTACAATATCCAGAAATTATTTACTTTGTTGTTTATTTACCGATAGAAAGGGTGACCACGCAGAAAAACTATACTATTTACAAATACATTATGTGTCCAGAAATTATACTAAGTCGTGTGGACGACTCCACCAACGGGTGTGGACAGCTTAACCAGATTTTGGGGCTTTTTTGTAAAAGCGGAACGTTTTCCTGTTAGAGTAAATCGGTAGTCTATAAGCCGCATCGCAAATGTATGGTCGTAGGTACATATCAATGACTATCATACATCCGAGTCTAGATGAAGGTTACGGAGAGTACCGGAATCTGTCGAGGTTTGCCGAATGGCTCGTAATATTTACACAGCAGGCACAGCTAACAGTTTTGCTACGATTCATGCCAAGCAATGAATCCATTTTTCTCGGTAAGTTTATATTGTTAACGACTAATTATTTATGCTCTCATGGCTTCAAAGCCGCAGCGAACTACGAGGTGAATGGTACGCTCGACTGACTGCTTGGCTTCAGGTTTGGTTTACCTAATTGATGGATCAAAGAGACAGATGATTGGGTTCATACTTAGCTTTGATTAGACCTAAGAAGAATGACATGGCTTCATTTACTTGCATTTGTTTACTTGATAATGAGTTAAATGGGTGATCATATAAATCGATTAGACCGGTATGGCTTCATCCAACTTCATTCGTGAAGTTGCAAAATGGTTTCACCCTCAAAATATAATAATATCAAATTAAATAAATCATTCATCAGATTTATTTCTGCACTATCGAACTAGTTGATAATTATTATGACTGACAGTGACAACTGTGTTATGTGTAATAAATCCATTGGTGAAAATGAAGAAGCAGTTTCTTGTGATTCCTGAGGTAAATGGACACATAGGACATGTAGAACAGGTCAGACAATTTTCTTGTGTGCAATTAGGCTATTATTTACGACTTATTGATTGAATTTTATATGAGTGATGGAAAACCTTTTATTCACTTTGCATGTTGGTTTTTACAGGTATTTCGAACGCTGTGTATTTGAGGTCAGTCAGAACCGGGAGCGATCTACCATTCTTGTGTCGAGCATGCCAGGTCGAATCATCTGATTCATTGCCAGATGTTGACAACCCCCCAACCGCATCTACTCTACCAATTGTGCAAGCTACCCAACCTTCAACATCAACAGCGTCTACATCAAGGAAAATTAGGTCTAAAATGAAGCTACATGTTACGTCTTTTTCAACCACCCCTCTATCAACCCCACGGAGACCAAAAAAAAGGAATAAACAAGTAGAGAAACCCGAGTCAACCAGGGCGGGGGTCGAAAGGCTCAGAAAAGAAAAAAACGAGTCAAGGTATGAAAAAAACTTTTTTATTAGTTGTAAAATATATACAAACAAACTACAAATTTTTAAGATATAAAGAAATATTTTGTAACTCACAATGGATTATTATACACACACATTCTTGTAATTATATAACCAATATATATGATCATTTCTGGTAATAATTATATAAAATATTTACACAATATATGAGCCAAGATATTATTTACTAATTGTAAACATAACATTTAAACAATTTCAGAAAATGGTAAATGAGCTTGAAATTGATGGTTGTAGGAGACTTTTGTTGTCTGTGGACTTCGCTTGTGGACGATTTGACTGGCATCCATCTCCTGGGGGCAACCATGTTTATCCGGGTCCTTTAAAATAGTTCCAAAATGGCGGACTTCATCATACAGCCGAGTCTAGATATAGGGCACCGGAATCTTTCGAGGTTTGCCGAATGCCCCGAGTATGTTTCGACATGCGCAGTTGGAACGGGTAATCGAACGGCGCGGTGCTTTCTTCGGGTATCAAAATGGGAGATAACACCGCAAAACAATTATGCTCAATAACGACGAGCTGGGGCCTGTTTCACGGGATTTTAACTAAGATATTATTGGCCAAGCACTAAACCAATCTAATATTATCCAATCAAATTACTAAAATTTGGATTTTATCTTTAGTTAAGATTTCGAGAAACTGGGCCCAGACAATAATCCACCAATAAACATTAATATATACTGACTTTTTCATTGGCATGTTATTGGAACTATTAAATCCGGATAAGCGAAATAAAGCCCCAGGGAAAGAATTTTATGCATAATAGAAGACTTTAAATTATGTTGAATATTGTAAATTTCCTGGAACAATCGGGGCTGTCCAGTTAAGGCGCCCAAGATAAAGGACAATCAGGCCAGGGTTAAAAATATTTCAGTTTGCACTGAGAAGGTAGGTAGGCAAATCCTTTTTAATCTCCCGACCGATTTTTTCGCGTTTGGGTGTCATTGTCAAGCGTAAAAATAATGCTGTTTAAAAAAAAATCCTTCAAAAACGGCAATAAAAGAATTTGAGTAGGCAGCTTTTTTGGGGGTAGGTAGCGTTTGGGCAAACACACAATCTTTTAATTATGGCCTAGATATCATAAACCGACCGTAAAAGGTTCACTGGGTCATACGCCAGGCTGTAGTATGTGATCATCAAATTCGATTTACGCTGGTCTGGGTGTATACATGGCGCTGGGTTTTGAAGAATTCTTGTATTTTCCTTCAACTAGATACCAAATTTCAAGAGGGGGAATTCCTACTTGTTGGGAGCCCAGTATGTTCTCTTTAGCCATGACTCCACACAATGATTTGGGAAATTGACCAGTAATAAAAAATAGTTAATAAACAGTTAATCAGTTCTACGATAAAACATGCATTTGGGCAATTGAAAGGACGCTGAGAAGTCCGTTTCTAACTCCTAGAATCGTTGCACCAAGATGTAGAATCACTAAAATAAAAACAAAAATACTGTGAAATTGAAACACGATAGTTTTAAAGGGACAATACCACTCTCGCTGGCTTGACAGCTACAGGGTTTAGTAAAAATAGCCTTATTCTAAGTTCTAGATGTGTTAGTGCCTTACCTGATGCGATAATTATCCATTAAATCCTATTTTACTTGTCCAGGGGGTTCGAAAGTATTTTTAAAGTCCAAATCACATTGTAGAGGCTTACGTTAGATTATTATGGGCGCCATAACTGTCATTTCCATTGACGTCATGTCAAGGGAGATAAATAAGCTTCAGATTTGTTTGACTTCCTGTTCTAAGAATAGCTTTCCGTGATGTCATAACCGGAAAATCCCCCCATGTGTCGTAAATAAATAAATACTAAAATCAGCGTGAATGTGAAAGGAAATGGGGATTAATATGACTTGGATTAGCACACAATTCATTCAAACTGATTAATAACATTCCAGTCTGAGGTTTAATCTGCCTGAACGGAGGTGTAAATCAGCTACTGAGGCTAGATCTTTTGTTCTCGAATTCGACTAGTGTGAATTTTTCCTTCTTCGATCGACAAGCTTTGAGTCCTCTCGTGGTCGGATGTTTATTTATCATTTTATGATGTCTAGCCTAATATACCTTTAGTAATATTTACGTGTAATTATTGAGAAAGTAAATTAGAAGTACCAGTAGTAGAAAGATCACCAAGCCTAGAAAGACATTAGTTACCGATTCGGCCAAGAAGCACAGGCAAGCAGAATATCAGACTCAGAGAAAGTTTAGGCTGAGAAGATAACAAACGTGAACTTGGGAACAGAGCGGTATAGGTGGGAAGAATTGAAGGATTAACTAAAAGTAGAGACTCATCAAGATATGGCAAAGCTGTTATTGGACAGGTAGGCCTAAATTTGCAAAACAAATATTATCATCATGAGAATCTATATTCAACCTATTCTTACTACAATTTTCTTACTATTTTCCATGGAGAAACGTTTTGAAAAATATTACTGTTTATTGTAATGTCTTTATAACAAAGAGGTAAAATATTGTTTCTATTTCTTTCCTTTTTTTCCAAAATATTTGGGACCTAGAAATTGACACAAATGGTTGCAATTATTGTAAAGTATCTATAATAACCTGACAATTTTCTGATGAATGACAGATGCATGTATCTATTTTTTCAGCTATAGTGGAATTTGTGTGCCCTCCACAAGCACTAGTACACCCAGCAAAGGAAAGGCTGGAGCACTGTATGTTTCAGAACTATCATCCATTCATGGCAGGTAATGTTTGTACAGCAACATAAGTTTCTGCAACTATTTTTTTTTTGGCAATTACCGGTATGGTACATGTATATCACCCTGGACGGTTTCATCCCAAAGTTACGTAGGTCGTTACAAAGCGAGGATTATATTAAAAAACACGAACACAACTGAACTTTTATATGAATTTTTAATATTTTATTTAACTAGTAATAACAATTATTCAATGACATTATTGTTTCATTCACTTAGCATTATATCCATTACCACTACACCTCATTTTTTATGTCCATATATATTTGTCACAATCACTTTTCGAAGCTGTTGGTAAGCTGCCAGACACTGTCATCATTAACACACTGGTAATGTTAATGTCACTTTAATACATGACAGTACCAATTATTACAACTGATTTTGTTTTTTAGTACTGATACAGACAAGGAAAAGAACAGGCCTCGGGGAAATGTCTACAACATCTGTAGGAATTAGCCCCTTTCAAGACGATATAACTCAAGAAAAGTAAGTACCATACTAAGTTTAGAGAGAGAGAGAGAGAGAAATGGGGTTAAACATCCACTCAACACAACTAGGTCATTTCGGGACTAACATATGGTTTTTAATTTTATTTCAATAATTCGCATGCGCGTAGGGGTCTTTAGCAGTGGGAGGAAACCGGAGTGCCTGGAGAAAACCCACGAGGTTGAGAAGCGCCCCTATCTCCATGCCACATACGCTCACATCAGAGCTCGAAACCACAGCCACAAGTCAGAGGTCAAAGCGCGGCACTCTAGACCACTAGGCCATCCCAACCCCCAGGTTTGATTAGAGGAGTTAAATAACTTTACTGTAGTATATGTAGTACATAAATTCCTTTGATGTAGGCTAATTTATCTCTATACAAAAAGAGCAGTTTCAAGAAGCACAGATTTATTCTGAAATGCATTTTTCTGAAAAATACCACAACTTTTACCCTAAAATTTGAAGCATTTCAAGTGGCCATTATTTACTATAAAATCAAATCAAAAGTGTAAAAATTAAAAATGCCTTGACATGAAAAAAGAATTTGTATTAATTGCTAAACCATCCTGGAACTATTTTGATGTACATGCCGTGATGAGGCTGGCAACCCAAGGTTTGTCATTTTTTAAATGGATTATCATCACTTCATTTTACAAATATCCAAAGCATAGCCGAAAACAGGATTGTTACCCGATACTCTAAGGATGGATAGCATGTCGCACAGCAATCACACTTTTACATTTCAATCTTTCAGGTACCATAGAAAATATTCAAAGAGAGCGTCGAACTGGGCTTTGGCACCAATAAAACAAACCAAAAACTACAGCTGTAGTCCTTGATTTACAACATGGACCATTGGACCAGGATGATCCTCGAATGATAGCAGACACAATTGCAAAAACCAAGCCCGAATCCATTTCCGAGATAGCCAAAAAACAGAAAAACAGATTTTAATGTAAGTCTGCATACTAGTTTATTGCAACGACATTATCGTTGTACAACACAAAGGATTTAAATTTATTAATGTCTTTTCAAACTAAGCGTCTTGGATTAAACCCTGTGTATTGTCCATTTCTGTCCGGGAACTGGAATCTGATTTTCAGGACACAACAAGAGGGTACTACCACCCTGTCCCCTGTGCCAAGACGTCCATGGCGCCACATTACAAATTTTCTAAATGCGGAATGTCTTCTTCTTCGATTCATGTCTTCGTCCATTTGAATTGCAAGTACGTCATTCCTATACACATTGGCAAGATCCAATACTCCTGCCTCTAAACAATACTGTTCAAACTCCTGAAAAAAAATAAATTAACTATTTTTAAAATCTATTTTCAGTAAACCAGCTAATTTCAAATGACTGGCTGCAGAACCCCCTGCTGCTGGTTCCCACAGGCCAATGACATTAATTTTAAGGAAAGGTATCGAAGGGTATTATTACAGAAAAAAATCACTTACTGGTCGTAACGAAATGCAGTTCTCTGGTCGGTTACCGCAACACAACTTTTCCATATCTGTTGGCATATCTGTACACCTGTCACAGGAACACCAATCTGGTGCAGTTGAGGTTGGATTAGGGGCTTGTATTGGCTGTTGGTTCGTTAGCTCGTCAGATATGTCAAATAACACTGCAGGCATTTTTTCGGCCACAGACAACAAAAGTCTCCTACAACCATCAATTTCAAGCTCATTTACCATTTTCTGAAATTGTTTAAATGTTATGTTTACAATTAGTAAATAATATCTTGGCTCATATATTGTGTAAATATTTTATATAATTATTACCAGAAATGATCATATATATTGGTTATATAATTACAAGAATGTGTGTGTATAATAATCCATTGTGAGTTACAAAATATTTCTTTATATCTTAAAAATTTGTAGTTTGTTTGTATATATTTTACAACTAATAAAAAAGTTTTTTTCATACCTTGACTAGTTTTTTTCTTTTCTGAGCCTTTCCACCCCCGCCCTGGTTGACTCGGGTTTCTCTACTTGTTTTTCCTTTTTTGGGTCTCCATGGGGTTGATAGAGGGGTGGTTGAAAAAGACGTAACATGTAGCTTCATTTTAGACCTAATTTTCCTTGATGTAGATGCTGTTGATGTTGAAGGTTGGGTAGCTTGCACAGTTGGTAGAGTAGATGCGGTTGGGGGGTTGTCAACATCTGGCAATGAATCGGATGATTCGACCTGGCATGCTCGACACAAGAATGGTAGATCGCTCCCGGTTCTGACTGACCTCAAATACACAGCGTTCGAAATACCTGTAAAAACCAACATGCAAAGTGAATAAAAGGTTTTCCATCACTCATATAAAATTCAATCAATAAGTCGTAAATAATAGCCTAATTGCACACAAGAAAATTGTCTGACCTGTTCTACATGTCCTATGTGTCCATTTACCTCAGGAATCACAAGAAACTGCTTCTTCATTTTCACCAATGGATTTATTACACATAACACAGTTGTCACTGTCAGTCATAATAATTATCAACTAGTTCGATAGTGCAGAAATAAATCTGATGAATGATTTATTTAATTTGATATTATTATATTTTGAGGGTGAAACCATTTTGCAACTTCACGAATGAAG
This sequence comes from Patella pellucida, assembly GCA_917208275.1. Classification (NCBI taxonomy): domain Eukaryota; kingdom Metazoa; phylum Mollusca; class Gastropoda; family Patellidae; genus Patella; species Patella pellucida. The sequence continues at coordinate 41,348,632 of OU795038.1, read as the reverse complement.
TTGGATGAAGCCATACCGGTCTAATCGATTTATATGATCACTCATTTAACTCATTATCAAGTAAACAAATGCAAGTAAATGAAGCCATGTCATTCTTCTTAGGTCTAATCAAAGCTTAGTATGAACCCAATCATCTGTCTCTTTGATCCATCAATTAGGTAAACCAAACCTGAAGCCAAGCAGTCAGTCGAGCGTACCATTCACCTCGTAGTTCGCTGCGGCTTTGAAGCCATGAGAGCATAAATAATTAGTCGTTAACAATATAAACTTACCGAGAAAAATGGATTCATTGCTTGGCATGAATCGTAGGGACAAAGGGAAAGGAGAAATCCAATCAATTACAAAAAATTTCTGTATAGCTATATCAAAAATCAAACAGTCAAAATTAAAACTTCTCTATAGCTGTCTAGAAGATGAAGAACAAACACAGAACCCAGATCAAAATGTAAAACGACATCATACACATTGAAGACTATAAAAATAAAGGATATATTATTCGGTCAAAACTAGATATTAATATCACAGACAAATCAAATATTGATATTTACAAATTAGCTGAAGAAAAGAATGCTTGTAACAAAAAGATAACACAACTTCAAAATATCAACGAGGACATCCAAACAACTAAGAAAGACATACTAAATACCATACATGAATACTATAAGAATCTATATACCTCCCAAAACATAAACCCATACACAATAGACACATATTTAAACAAAAATAACATATCAAAAATTACACATGAAGATAGAAATCTAATATCACATTGGATCACAAATGAAGAAGCTTTAAACGCACTAAAGCAATTTAAAAATAACAAGTCTCCAGGCATAGATGGCCTATCAAAATCCTTCTATTTGACCTTCTGGAACATAATAGGTGATGATCTAGTAGAGGTGTTGAACAATATATATCTCAAGGGTGAACTCTCACCTACAATGAAAGAAGCAATAATAAATATCAGTTATAAAGGGAAGGGAAACTCCAACCATTTGAAAAACTATAGACCTATAAGTCTATTATGTCAGGACTACAAAATATTAACAAAAATTATCGCAAATCGATTAACACCAATGTTAAATAAAATAATATCCCCACTTCAAACAGGGGCTGGTGAAGGAAAATCTATATTAAATAACCTAATGTCAATTCATAGTAATATTACATACATGGAGGAAAAAAATATACCAGGACTACTCCTAAGCTTTGATCAAATGAAAGCTTTTGACATGATAGAACACAACTACATTATAAAGCTACTACAAAAATACAACTTCCCAGATTTCATTGTAAGATGGATTACCATAATCTATACTAACATTGTCAGTAGGGTACAGGTAAATGGCTCATTTACAAAGGAGATCAATGTAACAAGAGGTATAAGGCAAGGGTGTTGTCTATCAATGTTGATATACTGCCTTGCCATAAATCCTGTTGCAGTACAAATAAACCAAAATAATTGCATAAAAGGAATCCATATCCCAAACACATCTGAAGAAATAAAACTATTTCAACACGCAGATGATCTCTCCGCAATTATAACAAACAGTTCATCATACACTTACCTTATAGAAGACATAGAATCTTTTGGGTCTGCATCTGGATCAGAACTAAATCCATCAAAAACTGAAATAATAAAAATAAACAACATTACTATATATAGAAAAGATATTCCACAAATAAATATAAAAACACAAATAAAACTCCTAGGAATATGGTTTGGTCATAACAATATTGAAAAAAACTGGCTACCAATACTGGTAAAACTAAGAAAATTAATAGATAAATGGATACAACATAAACTAAGAATAAAAGATAAATATCTAGTATTAAACACTTACATACTCAGTAAACTATGGTACACATGCCGAATCATCACACCACCAAAACATATCATAAAATCTATCAATAAAGAAATATTTAGATTTATCTACCAAGACACACCAGAAACTATCAAAAGAATGACACTACACCAACCATTTAATATGGGTGGTCTAAATGTGCCTAACATAGAAAATAAAATAAGGGCAATGGCACTCCAAAGAATTATAATCATGAAAAATAACCAAAACCCATGGACCAACCTCTTTGCGTATTGGTTCGGGTATACACTTAAAAGAATACTGCCTCGGTTAGCATCGAACAAACTATCACATACAGTAAATACACCACAAATTTATAAAAGCATTAGAACCACTTACCTTCACTATCGTGACAAAATAAATCTTACAGGCACACCAAAACTAAAACATATCTACAATGAAATAAACAAATTAGAGTTTACCAAACCAAGTATTATGCACAAATATCCTACAATAGACTTCTTTAAAATATGGCAACAACTGTCTAGTATGCCATATATCTGTTCTGATTTTGACGCTGTAATTCTCATGACACACCAAGCACTGCCTACAAAACAAATACTATACGAAAGAAATCTCTATAGTAACAATAGATGCAGCCTATGTATGAAACATGAAGAAACATTTACACATATCTTCCTACAATGTGAGGCAATTAAAGTCTATAAACAAAACGTTCAAACTTACCTAAAACAGTTCTCCATAAATAATAATTTTGAATTTAATAAATACACATTACTGTTCCATGATATAGCATCACCAATTCTAACTTGTGGAATATTGTATTATCTGAAAATATTATGGAAATATAAATGTACAATGAAAACAAAGGATGTCATAACCAACAAAGTAAACATAGAATTGACACAACAGTTTCTAAAAGACCTAAATGCCACTATTGCGATGTATAATCTAAAAACACTTTGAACAAAAACAGATAACCTACTACTACACTGACCCACTAAGCACATATCAAAACCAGTCATTTCATCTAGACCAATCTACCAAGCAGAGTTGTCTTTCCATCGCATTTCACAATTCAATCGAATGCAAGATAGCGATACTTGTGTGGAGAATGTGTCTAGAGTACAATAATAATAAATAGAATATATCATGCCAAATGAAATACCCCCCCCCCCTCCAATCACTTACTGAAATATTTGTATGTATAAATGGAAAAGTATATATAAAATTTTACCGTTATTCTCTCATTATGATTAAAACTCACCTCCTATCATGTCGACAAAGATAACATTCCCACAATCCACTCTTCACGGGTTTTCTAATTGATCAGTGAGAAACGGTAATCTCACTCTCGTATAACCAGACGCCAGGCGGATGACAACTTAAAATATTACTATACCCCAGAATAGGAATGTAACTTAGTATAGGAATGCAATTAATATATTGGAGTTTATGAACGATTGTGTATATTATTCTCATTTGATTTGTGTATGCATGTATAAATAATGAGATTGTAAATAAAATAATTTCTATATTGAACGGTATATACCGGAATGAACTGTATGCCATATAAGCACTGCAAATACTATTATGCACAAATGAATGTAAATACAGCCCTTGTAAATATACTATTTAAAAAAAAAAATAAAAAAAAAATATAAACTCTAAAAGTATTTATTTATTTCATCTGTAAATAAACTATGTAAAAAAAAAAAGTAATTATTATATTGTAGTATATAATCAACTGTATATATCATTAACTTTAATACTGACATATGTATATAAAGAAGATTGTAAAAATAAATACATAAATCTATATAGTGTAAAATATATATTGAACTGTATATACATGAACCATATTAAATTGCATTATATGTGTGTACTTTTTATCTCTGTAAATAAACTATTGTAAAAAAAAAAAAAAAAAAAAAAAAAAAAAACGTTATTGTCTTTTTACATAGCTCTGAAGACGCCGTAAGGCCGAAAGATCTTAGCAAATGTGTAATTGTAATTAAAATATAGTCTTTCCATCCAAATCTTAGTATTTTTGGTATATAAACCTGAGAGTTGAATTTATAATCTTTTAAATATATATATATATATATATAATATATATTAATATATATATATGTCCAGTATCCCATAGGCCGTCATGGCAGGGCGATGTTCTTTTTAATTAAGTTTTTAATTGGATTATGATATGTAAATGTACATCGTGTTACACTTTAATAAACACTTCTTCTTCTTCTCAAATACAATTTGTAAATTAAATGGGGTAAAGCTGTGTTCATTCTGAACATCTGAGACACGCTACCTGCGGAGAAGTTATCTCAGACACATTCCAACGACATGTTTTCATATCACGTGGTCTATACGTCGCAGGTCACGAGGTCAACACACTAACAATAACAATCATGGCTTCACTCTTCCTTGTATTTCTTTTGTAATATCCATGGGAGAATTTGAAAAATCAGGCTCTTGCCATAACATTTCGGTAACACAGCTTTACAGTCGTGACCTTCATAAAAAGCATGTAATCCCTCCACTTGTTTTTCCTTCAAATTTAAGTTTGTAACTCCTAACTTCGACTTTGAAAATGTATAGCGTCCCGAAACTTTTCGCTCATGGGCGCTGACATCTTGGAATTATTTTGTGCGTTGGTCGGGTGTCTATATCAGATATACACAATCAATTATTTTAATGTTTTTAGCGTGGGGATTGACTAATAATTAATTTATTTCAGTTTTAAACAAAAATTTAAATCTTTATAGCAATTTTAACAAAATAGCCAAATTCTGGCTGGGATTACTGCGCAAAATGGCCAGCCACTGTGTACGTGCGAAAAAAAGCCAGCTACGTCATAAATTTCGCCACGTTAGTTACGTTTGGGCTGTGTTGAATGGGAACTATATTTCTTGTCACTACCCTCGGGACAATCCAATTGAGGGTGTGAGGCAAACACAACACAAAGCGTATTTTTCAACACAAAGTGTACCAACCAATATAAACCACCATTTTCGTTCTGTGTCTACCGCGAAAAAGGGTTAATTCATATTCCTAGGTATTACATAGTAAACATTTCATTTGAATAAATGAAATAATGAGGTCAAAATGCAAAAGTTGTATTAATACTTTCTAAAACTTGAATATCATCACCAAATAACAGCTGGGTTTGACCAATGTTACCTACGATAATAAGGAAACAACTGGAAATTATTTTTTTTATTCAACAATTGGCACACAATATTGAACATGTTTTACTTGGCACAACAAGGCCACGGTTTCACAAAACATTCTCAGTCTAATGAAGATTTAACTCAAAATTGTTCACATTTTTATAAAACTTTTATTTTTTTAATGTATCAACATATATACAGCCATAATTTTTTTTATATAAACAAATAATCAGCGACTTCTCTCTAAACCATGACCATCAATGACTGGAACCATTCTTCAAATATGACATTTATATTACTAACGCAGGCACTTGAAGGGATTAAAATAAAACTTCTTACTACTCCTTGACTATATATTACAGCTATTACTGTAATATATAGTCAAAGAGTAGACTAGTAAAATTGATGTAATAAATAGTCAGAGAGTAGTAATAAATTTTATTTTAACCCCTCCTAGTGCCTGCGATTAATAACTATTTTTAGTTGAAATTCACCATGATAGTAACTTCCCTTTCCGAAGCCCTGTACCATAAACAGACCCGGGACTGCACAGCGCAGTGGACACGTACAGCTGGCCCCCTGATCCATTCACTTGATTTGATATTTATTTATTTTTTGCAATGTCTATTTTCTGTCTTGTCCGCAGATTTATCTTGTAAATTTTTGCGTTGATTGTGGTGCGGTCCTCCTGCACTAACTATTATATTCGGTTTATCTATATTCCAGTGGGGTGCGAGCTCAACAATAGAGAGGCCCATAAACAATAGAGAGGTTGTCTGCCGCCGTGGTGGAAGCCCCCCGACACCCCACCCCCGCCCTGAAACTGATGACGTAGCATACAAAACAGGCCACCAACTCGCTCTCGTTCTGGGAGTGCATCCGAACCTATCTAATAGAACTATTCTGCCTGCAGAAAAAAAGCTATCGATCATGTAGTTTTTGAGCAATCCAGAATTTCCGGCGTGGTTTCTCCTTGCCGTGTCAGGGCTGCAGGGCGGAGAGCCTGACAAGGACAGCTGCCTTGTCGCTCAGATTGGACGCTAAACCGAGGTCCCGTGCACACATTGGCGTGCACATAAAAGATCCCTTGTTAGTTTGAATTCGATATAAGAGTAGGCTGTAGGCCCCGCCTCTCGGGTAAAATTTCCCTCATAGCACACTGTATGGCGTATCCCCCCCCCCGTCTTCATTAACACAATTTAGGAGCAGAACAGTGCTAGGACGTTAAACCCCATTTCATTTCATGCCCAAATATATTTCTTCTGGGGTGTAATGGGAATCATTTTGGGTCCATATGACGCCTCGCTGAAAATAACTAGAGTGCATGCCCCATTAAAACGAGATATTGCCCAAAACTAATTTTGATGGGTTGGGGGGAGGGGGGCAGGTGTACTTCAATTAGCTCTCCTTATCATTGCCCCCCCCCCCGGACGCCAAATTAACTACTCAAACTTGCATTTTATCTTAAGTTAAAATTCGGGAAACCGGGCCTTGGTAGTGTCCCCAGCCATTTTTACTGGAGATGTTACTTAAATCTTCGCTATCCCAGGTCATGGACTGATATGTTCATTTTTCATTATCTACTTTTCAACTATTATAGCAAGAACGGTTAGCTCTTTATCTACATCTTACATAATACTTCATTTATTTCAAAACAGCTAGATTACACTAACGTTCTACCAGCCCAAACCACCTAAAGATGCTTGTGGGTGGGTGGGCAGATGTAGAAATTGAGCCAGATTTAGCTCTTGCATTATTATTATTATTATTATACATCACTTATATAGCGCTATCTTCCACATACGTGCTCAGGTGCGCTTTACAATAAATACGTGTATAGAAAGTATAAAATCAGTAAAAAATAATAATTATAGAAACATTAGGAAACTAAATATCTATAAAATCAGTACAAAAATACATAGATAATTATCTATAAAATCAGTACAAAAATAAATAAATAAATATCTATAAAATACATTTTATGGTGCAGATTTAAAATTGATTCAACAATTAAAAGCCTCTTGAAATAAAAAAGTTTTAAGTTTAGATTTAAAAGTTGTTAAAGAGGTACAACTGCGAATACTAAAGGGTAAGACATTCCACTGCTTTGGGGCTCGAAACGAAAACGATCGCTCTCCATAACTTGAGAGGTTGGCTCTTTTTTCCGTTAATAAAAAGTTGTCTTTAGATGACCGTAACGTTCGAGTGGGTTTATAAATATCTAAAAGACAGGACAGGTAAATGGGTGCCATATCATTAAGACACTTAAAAGTCAATAAAAGTATTTTATATTTAATTCTAAAAACAATAGGCAACCAGTGCAGTTGAAATAAAACTGGGGTTATATGCTCATTATATTTTGTGCGTGTAATCAGTCTGGCTGCTGAATTCTGTACTTTCTGGAGTTTATTAATAATGCGACATGGAAGGCCAATCAATTATGTATGTTCAATATGAACCCCCATGCTTCGTTCACATAATTGAAGCAGCAGCTCATTTTACGTCTACGCCAGCTTGATCAAAGCAAAATTAAGATTCAGTAAAAACAAATGGTGAAATATTTTATTTGTAAACGATATATTTTATCTACATCTAAAACTGATTAAGAAACAAAATATAAGTTGGCCCATATTAAACAATATCTTAAAATATGTTGGTATAGATACAAAACTAAAAAAAAATGTTTTTTCACCATTGACCCTACATTCTAAATTACATAATCATGCATGTAGTATAAATGAACATTTATAACAGTAGACCTCAGTCCTACAACTACTGAGATATATTGAAATATGAATATAAATGAAAATCTATAAGTATATGATTGATTAAGGCCCCAATACCACTCTTGTTGTAACTAAATAATATGTCCCAATCTTTATTCTGGTCAACAAATTGTACTATTTTACAATATTCCAATTAATAAATGATACAAATTTTATCTTAACACACCTAATTTAGAAAAAATTGGAAAGCTTCAACTATATGCCGTAACATGGTTTGAAAAGCTTTACGTAAACACTTTCAAATGCAACTTGGATTTAAACATACTTTCGAACCATCTAGACAATTAAGATAGGTTGTAATGGATAATTTACACAACAGGTAGGACACTTAAACATCTAGTAGTTAAAAAAAAAAGGCTAAATTTTTTTCTGGACCTATCAAGCCAGCAAGAGTGTTATTGTCCCTTTAAGAAATAATATGATCTATTTCGACTGATGAATTATCAGTTGGCCCACATTAAACAATATTTTAAAATATGTGGGAAAAGGGTAAAAAAATGGGGTTGGCGAAAAAATCTTATAAAAACCTCTAGCCCCCCCCCCCCTTTATATAAATCTCGACCCCACCACCTCCCGCTTATATTATTTGTATGTCTAAAACTTCGAAATGAATTTGCCCAATTCAATTTACCATAAATTAGAATGTTCCAAGTTTGGGAAAAAGGAAAATTTATATTTTGGACCTGTGGCATGATGGACGGATAGGCATTAAACATCTCCCCCCCCCCCATATCAAATCATGTTTGTATATCGAAAATTTCGAAACAAATTTGATCCCACTTAAATTCCCATAACGGTTTATGTTCCAAGTTTACGAAAACGGAAAATTTATAATTTTGTTCTGTAAAAGGAAAAATGGGCATAAAAAATATCTAATTATTGTTTAATATAAACCTATAAAAAAACTAAATAATGTATAATAGGAAGGGAAATACAAATCATAATCTGTAGCTATGAGTGATAAGTATAAAGAGGCAGCTTTAATAACCCCAACTCCTATCTAGGAAGGGGGGGGGGGGTCGTGTGATCTGATCATCTAAAATTGTGTATTCACTACTGCCCTTACATAACTATGCATATAATATAAATGGACATTTATAACAGTAGACATCAGCCCTACAACGTCATAATAATTTGTCTAATTTAACATCAGATATATTGAAATACGAATAATCAGTTGGCACACATTAAACAATATTTTAAAATATGTGGGAAAAGGGTAAAAAAATAAAATGGGGTTGGCGAAAAAATCTTATAAAAACCTCGAACCCCCTTATGTTATTTGTATGTCAAAAATTTCGAAATGAATTTGCCCCATTCAATTTACCATAAATATGAATGTTCCAAGTTTGGGAAAAGGAAAAATTTATATTTTGGAACTGTGGCATGATGGACGGACAGGCATTAAACATCTTCCCTTCCCGTCATATCACATCATGTTTGTATATCGAAAATTTCGAAACAATTTTTATCCCACTCAAATTCTTCCCATAAAGGTTTATGTTCCAAGTTTAGGTAAATGGAAAATTTAGAATTTAGCTCTATCAAAGGAAATATGGGCATATAAAAATATCTAATTATTGTTTAATATAGGCCTATATTTTTTTTAAAAGATAATGTATGTTAATTAGGAAAATTAAAATCATAATCTCATATCTATAAGTAAATAATATATCAAGATATAATCTATTCAACAGATGGATTATTTGAATTTTGACCTTGTTCTACATCCTTATAAAGTATTTATATACACTGACAATAATATAAACACACGAAGTCTTTTCTGACAATCTTTACAGATAGGTATCATGTAACAAAGATGTAGACATGAGTGGTCAGTATTAAGAGGCAGCTTCCTAACCCTAACTCCTATCTAAGAAGGGGGGGGGGGATTTTTGCATATGCTCTGATCAACTAAAATTCATAATCAAGCATATAATATAAATGGGCATTTATAACAGAAGGCATCAGTCCTAAAACTTCATTAAAAATAATATTTTGGCAATAATAATTTGTCCAATTTTACATCAGATATACATGTATTAAAATACGAATATAAATCAAAACCTCTAATCTATAAATATATAATTGATTTAGAAAAAATATCTATTTCGACTGATGAATTATTAGATGGCCCACATTAAACAATATTTTAAAATGTGGGATAAGGAACGAAACAAAATGTGGTTGTTGAAAAAATCTTATAAAAATCTAGATCCCCACCACCTCCCGCTTATATTATTTGTATGTCGAAAATTTCGAAATGAATATGCCCCATTCAATTTATCATAAATTAGTATGTTCCAAGTTTGGGAAAAGGGAAAATTTATATTTTGGACCTGTAGCATGATGGACGGACAGGCATTAAACATCTCCCCTCCCCCAATATCACATCATGTTTGTTTGTCGAAAATTTCGAAACAATTTTGACCCCACTGAAATTCCCATAACGGTTAATGTTCCAAGTTTAGGAAAATGGAAAATTTAGAATTTTGTACTGTAAAATGAAATATGGGCATATAAAAATATCTAATTATTGTTTAATATAGGCCTATAAAAAAACTAAATAATGTATAATAATTAGGGAAATACAAATCATAATCTGTAGATATGAGTGGTCAGTATTAAGAGGCAGCTACCTAACCCCAACTCCTGTCTAGGACAGGGGGGGGGGGGGATTTTCGCATGTGCTCTGATCAACTAAAATTGTTTATTTACTACTGACCGCACATTGTAAAATTCATAATCATGCATATAATATAAATGTCCTACAACTTCATTAAAATAAATACTATTTTGGCAATAGCAAGATGATAATTTGTCTAATTTAACATTAGATATGATGATATTAATGAATTTGTATAGCGTCTCTCATCTAGAACTGTTCTACTCGATGGCACCGAGCTGCACTGTCACGTTTGGTATCCACAGCAGACTATCGCCATTGAAGAGACGACCACTGTCGAGATAAGTCGTATTTTTGTTTCGTCTCTTTTGTAAATCATAGCCCCCGGATCCATTCTCTTGTAGATTTTGTGGTGCGGTCCTCCTGCACTTACTATATAAGTGAGTCTTCAAGGATAATTTAAAGGATCCTAATGTTTTGGTTTCCTTTAATGTTGCTGGGAGTTATTCCATTGGATGGGTGCTGTCTATTAAGGGCTTGATTAAAAACTGGCCACTTATCAACATAGTCTAATTCAGATATATTTTGTAAAACAGATTCAATATTGATGTCCACTATGAATTGACCGATGTTGATATTGCGGCACTTCCCATATACTAATTCAGTTTTAGTAGGGTTTGTTTTTTTACAGGTTTCGGTTTAGATCCACAAACACTGAAGTGTTAATTTCTGCCTTAGCTTGAGCCAATTCTTTGGTAATCTGTAACTTCCTAAGTTCTGCAAGTTTCTCAGATTCTAATCTGGCTGCTTTAGCTGCTATCTGAGCTCTTTTCTCGGATCTCGCGGAACTTCTTATTGAACTTGAAGGAGCTACAGTTTCAGATTTGTCTACTGTTGTACTTGTATCCTTTTCTATTTCTTTTACTTTTTTAATTGTAGAACTGGTGTCAACATTTCCTACTGTAACTTCAACATCAATATGGTATTTAGGTATTGGGTCAGTTTCATATTTTTCATGTTCTGGGGCAGAAGTAGACATCTTTAATTCTATTTCTCAGTGTATGATACTTTAAGTTTTTAATTCTTGATTTCTTTGCAATTGTCTTGAAGTGAGGGGGAAATATTCTTGTTTTTCTTTTTCTTGTGTTCTTGCTTAATGAGGGACTTGATTACTTCTAATTCTGGTAGCCTTAGAAGAAATTCTTCATCGTGTGTAGTCTTGTTATTCTTTTTCTTGAAACAGGAGTCTTAGAAATCACAAAGTTTTACTATAACGGCTGGAGACCTTGGTACTTGGGATATAGTGCGGGGCAGTGGGGCTCTGACACACTGGATAAGTTCTTCCGTTCTTTTTCTTGCTCCCCGGGTCGGCCGTGATATCTATAGCGGCTTTTCTATTACTGAACTCATGATGTCTCATCACCACGTGTTGAACAAATCAGACAACAACCAATTAATGTTAATAATCTATTTAACTCGACAGAGCTAAATCATAATATTAAATAGGGAAGTCGGTAGTTATTGGGTGGCATTAATAAGTACGGTGAGTACGTAAAACTTTGTGGTAGACTCCATAATTCTTGGGAGCGTGACTTTTATATATCTTGCGCGCTATTCTTTCATCTTGTCGTATAGCTACGGATTGACTACATAAACTAGAGTAGGTAATCAAAGGAGATAAATCACAATTTCCAAAAAGGGGAGATAATAAAATACGGATTGGCTTTGGAATGTGAACAACACTCATTACATGTGTTGATGACAGTTCTCAAAGAACAGAAGTTCCAAATAGTAATGATGTGTTTGTGTATTTGTTCTAAGAGGTAATGGCAAGTCTGCAGCCTACAACCATTACAAACAGTTCTAATCTCCAGATAATATAGAACCGGTCTCGCTAAAAGCCTCCAGAATACCAGAAATACAGAATTGTTGTTTATGTTGTATATGTGGATTAGAGAAGATACTGTTTATGTATGAGGACTAGCTGTCTTATCATTTGGGGGGGGGGGGGGGGGGTCATTAGGAGATTAACCAATGTTTCAAGTTCCGTCAAAATCGGATAAAAAATGTGACCTGTAGAGTGTCCACAAACAATATGTAAACGAATTTCAACTGCCAAGGGATCTTTTACGTGCACACCAATGTATACACGGGGCCTAGGTATTTCATCCCATTCAGAAAAACGGTACTTCCCTTTTAAGCACAATCGTGCAAACATACCACCATACTGTCTTGCCTTGCTTGCATCCTCTTCCATCTGTGTCCACCATCCCCAGTAAACTAAATGGAAAGGAGGGGAGATCATTGGGAGATAAATCTATGATTAAAAGTGAGGATGTAGGTGCTTGTTGGCATCACCTAGTCTCCTCGAAGTATACTTATTCGTATAACGTGTTGTACACCCTGAGGAGAAAGGTATCCGGTGGACTAATGAACCCACGCACTAGTGAACATGAGCACTGGTGCAACTGCGGACTTGTGAACCCGCGGACTATTGAGCATTCCCCAAAATTTCACAAATAGCACACTGCATGGTGTATGCCTGTCTTCATTAGGCCGATTGGAGCAGAACAACAGGACGCTATATTTCTTTTTTCATAGATTGATTGGTTTCAAGGTATAAAACTCTAAATGCACAACCCCGTTAAATCCCGTCAAATGGGAAATGGTTTTTATATCAGTTGATGAAAACCCCTGTAAGCCTCTTGAACTTTAGCCAGATCATTAAGAAAATAAGATTTACATACCTGAGAACTTCATCTATTCTCTATGCTGTAGGGGGTCAAAACACGGATATATTGACCGGTTCAGGTTTACAAAAGCTTATTAAAAACTTTCCAATAAAACCCTGAAATTATACAAGTTTACTATATAACATGTATAATTAATCAAATATATAAAATCACATATAAATAATAAAACCTCTAAATACTATTTTAAAGTAGCTAAGTCTCTAACTCAATATCTTTTAAAGTATTAAAAACACGAATTATTTGTCAATTCAAATCAACATTGGTGTTGTGTGTGATCTTACCGGGAAAAGGTGGGCTTCTGATATCCAATATTTAAGACAAAATAAAAAAAATTACCATTGGAACACGAATCGTGTACCATTATGCGTTTCAGCGACATTTGTAACAAGGGACTCGAAGAATGTGGCTACACATATTCCACAAGTCATGTCAAACGGTGACGCCCTATTCGTGTCTGGAGAGCATGCGCGATAAATGCTATTGGTGTAGACTGGTATAATCAGGCGCTAAAGATTGTCATTCGATTGAGACTTCTGGCGTATTGTGCCGAACAGAAACTGATCTGATATGAGAGTAGACACGGACACAATTAAATGTAAATCACTTTATATACATTCGTATAACATTATTATATACGTTGCAACCAATTAGGGCTAATTTCTAGGTCCCAAATATTAGCGATTTAGCTCCTTTAAAGGAGCAAAGTCTCTAACTCAATATCATTCAAAATCTTCGACAATGAATACAAAATTTATTTATCAATTTAAATCAACATTGATGTTGTGATCGTACCGGGAAGAGGTTGGTTTCTAATATTCAATAATTTTTTTTTACCCTTGGTACACCAATGGTTTCAGTCCCAGTTCAGGCACGAAATTCGAGGAACGAGGCTAGACATATTGCACCAAACCAAACGGCGTATATAGAAACTTGCATTCCATTGAGATTGCTGCCTTAATTCGCGGAACGTAACTGATTTGAAATTAGAGTAAAAACGGAAATAATTGAATGTAAATCAGTTCATATACAATCAAATTAAATTATTATATGCACTGGGACCCATTTGGGCCAATTTCTAGGTCCCAAATATTAGGGATTTAGCTCCTTTAAATCATAAAATATAGGGAATGCAAAATAACAGGCGCTTTACATAAGTGAAATAAAATGGGGTTAACGTCCTAATGTTCTGCTCTAAAAACTGGGCTAATGAAGACGGCTCTACAGCCTACTCTTATATCGAATTCCAACTGCGAAGGAATATTTTATATGCACGCCAATGTGTACACAGGACCTCGGTCTTTCGTCCCACCGAAGGACTAGACAGCTGTCCTTGTCAGGCCCCCACCGTGCATCACTGACAAGGGGAAACCACGCCGGCAAATCTGGATGAACTTTCTTGGCCATTTACGTAATATATATATTATTGTAAAATTGGGTACTATTCTGCCTCTAGATTGGGTTTAGGTACATCTATTGACCTCATCGGTGATGGCCAAGTATTGGTAAGGCTTGATGGGTCAAGGTGTATTTTCCCTGTACAGCTAAGTATATCTTCAGTATATCTGAGTATAGATAAAAGGGTACTTATCAACCACTGACACTGCTCTGATCGCCTGATCAAGCTAAGTAAACTTCTAAATCTAAGTTATGTTGTACGTCTTCCAAATCACAACACCAATTCTTGTTCAACCCAGCTTAGTTACACCATTTAGAGATGAGAGTGAGAGAGAGAGATTACAACATATGAACTTGACCTTTTATTCCCTATGCAATGCACATACAAGGGTCAGTCCAATATTAAAACTGGCTCAATCCATTATTAATAAGGGGGGATGGGCAAATCTGCAACAATATTTATGTTGTAAAAATTGGACTATACTACCGCAGAAATACACATCACAGCCAATGATGACCAAGAATACAGCAACCATTCAATTTAAATAAACAGTACACAACTTCAACAGTAAAATAAACTCAACACATCAATATCCAAAGAACAAAAGGGTGTATGCACATAAGTGTGGCCTTTGTATAGCCTGTAACAACACATGCATGTGCACTTCATATAAGGTAGAGAGAGAATGAGGTTTAACGTCCACTCGACACAAACTACTGTCTGTTCCAGGTAAAACTACGACTCGAAAATTGCTTGTCATTTCTTCAAATTTTAATTAAAATGACTAAAACTTTTCGAAATACCTGGAATGGTGACCCCATTGCTTTCTGTCTTGTGAGAACTAAGTTTAGGTCAAATTTTTTAGCCTTACTCCTTTGAAAAATCGAAGTTTGTTTACATCTTACTACTTGAAACAGCCATGTTTGACCTAGTTTTCTTGATGAGCCTAAGTGCATACTGCATAAGGGGTGCTGGGTTTGCATTGAGTCGTGTCACCCAACTTAGATGTATTGGTGGTCATTTCGGCCCAGTAGAATATAACTCTCTTAAAAAAAGAGTTATTTACTGAATCTCAGACCACGGTTGTTTGTCCCACTAACCGTGAATATTTAATTGCTCTCCATCCGAAAGCTGTAATTGTTTCATATCGATATAAGCTATATGCATATTTTAACGAGCTAATGAAATGAACAGTGCAGAATATTAAAATCTGTTTATGTATATAATATAATTTTTCAAAGAATGGCGTCATATTCAGTGACAAATTTGTTACATCTAAGGAATATTCACAGAATACTGCAATTTTTTTCTTTTATGGCTCACAAAATTACCTATTTCCCGGACATGTCAAAAATTTGAAATCATCTATAGGCTTTCGTTTGCTCTTATATATAACTTTTATGTACATGTATATGACTTTGAAAATACTTATGTTTCAGCCATAAGGTC
The DNA here is from genome assembly GCA_917208275.1 of Patella pellucida. Classification (NCBI taxonomy): domain Eukaryota; kingdom Metazoa; phylum Mollusca; class Gastropoda; family Patellidae; genus Patella; species Patella pellucida. The sequence continues at coordinate 41,332,617 of OU795038.1, read as the reverse complement.
TAAATTGCAGGAAAACGAAATTCGAAAATTGGTTTCAGTTTAACCCATAAAAGTGTTCCGAAATGGTAAAACACAACTCGTCCCAATATAAGACAACTCATCCGAAGATAAAAGACAACTCATCCCAACAAGGGGGTTGGGATGGCCTAGTGGTCTAGAGTGCCGCGCTTCGACCTCTAGCTGGCCGATCACCTCTGGCTTGCAGCTGTGGTTTCGAGCCTTGGTGTGAGCGTATGTGGCATGGAGATAGGGGCGCCTTCTTAACCTCGTGGGTTTCCTCCGGGCACTCCGGTTTCCTCCCACTGCTAAAGACCCCTACGCGCAAGCGAATTATTGAAATAAAAAATTAAAACCATAATACGTTAGTCCCGAAATGACCTGGTTGTGTTGAGTGGACGTTAAACCCCATTTCTCTCTCTCTCTCATCCCAACAAATATAAGTTTAAGTGCCAGTATTTGTTTTAATACAATTGCTTTCTTTGAAGATCACTCGGACCATTCTGATTTTGTTATAAAAATGTGTTATCTTAATAAAATTGATTTTGTTGTCTTAATGAAATCGATATTGTTGTTTTAAATTTTAAGTTGTTTTAAGCTTTGGGCACTCTGTATACTTATCATAGCGTACACGTTGCAATTCAATCTTTGAATCTTTGAAGCATACATGCGACTGAAAATGTTGGCCCCAGTCGTGCTGATTGTTTCAATATCATTGTCTGAAACAAATTCCTCAGAATATGACATTATATCTTCATCTTTATGTATGAGTTTCAGTATAGCTAATAACTTGGGATGAGCTGACTTCTAACTTGGGATGAATTGTCTTATATTAGGACGAGATGTCTTCGGACGAGTTGTCTTTGGGGCGAGTTGTCAGGTATTCGGTTGTGACCGGTGCCGACTTTTCAAAATAGCTTTAATCTTTAATTCACTCAAAATTATCCAATGAGAATTTTTAGGCGAAATAAGCAAGGTGGAAACAGAAGAAAAAAAACATATCAATCTGAACAAAACTAATATTGTTTCAAACAAGCTCCAAAGTGTGAAAACCTTATAAGTATTATTGTCACGGTTCAAACGGGCGAATTCTCCTTCACAAGATATTTCTAATCTAATGCACCAAATTTGTGCAGTACCTGTCTACCCTAATGAGAAATGCAAGTGCCCCATTTAACGCATGCGTAGTGGAAATATTTATGTGTTGAGAAAGTGACATTGTGGAAATATATGAAATTTACAAGAGAATACTACGTTTTATCGAATTTCTAGTCATTTATTTTAAGGGAAGAAATTAAAGGGATGACAATTCCAGGTATGTCACAAAGTTTTAGCCATTTTAATTAAAAAATGAAGGCATGACAAGAATTTTTCGAGTCGGAGTATCATCTGGAACAGACAGTAGGTCATTTTGGGACTAACGTATGTTTTCCAATTTTTATTTCAATAATTAGCTTGCGCGTAGGGGTCTTCTGCAAGCCAGAGGAGGTCGAAGCGCGGCACTCTAGACCACTAGGCCAACCCAACCCCCATTTATATACGGGAGTCTGGGCAAGTTTCCAATATAACAAATAGAAAAACATACCTCTTTAAACTGCAAGTTTTGAAATCTTTGGCTGACACAATACAAATACTCTCACACACCCAATTGAAGAAAGAATGATTAATTAAATATAAAACTTCTGCTAAATAAGGTAATCTAACCTCACACGGCAAGATTTTCTATCAAAGTGACCAAGGTATGTTACTCAGAAACCAAAGAAACATTGGGGTCAAAGGTGAAAGAAACCCCGAGTGAGCTGTTGGAACTGAACTCACTAGATAATTCGAAGAAGGTTGTACTAAATAAGATAGTTTATAGGTGCATTCAAGTGTGACATATTATTTAAACATGCATTATTCAAGAGCTAAAACTGCCTAGTGCAGGTCTTTATTTAGGCATGAAATGTTTTCTAAAGTATTAATTAGACATTAATTAACTGATCCAGGCCTTAATCAACTTTGGATGGCATCACATTGCTCCGATATTAAACAGATTAAAACGTTTAAGTGATAAATCAAATATGGCGGCCTAAGACGCTTCGAGTCCTAGCTTTGATCAACCAGGACCGTGGTTGAAATTATTGCACACGTCGGACAAATCTTCAAATGCCAATATCTTCGCTTACAATAGAGTAATTTGAATGAAATTTTCAAATTATTCATTTTACATCACCTACTTTCGAACTATTATAGCGAGAATGGCTAGTTCTTATCTATATCTTGAATAATGTAACTTTAAGATTACATAAGCTTTGTGACCATACAAAATATCCAGATATTATGAAGAGTATGACAGAACGGTGAGTATAATAATAATAGTAATCAAATAATATAATATTTCCCCCTGCCCCTCCAACAAAATAAATGTCATACCAATCTTTCACACCAGGATTTTATTGTCAATAATACTGCAATTTTTTTCTTTTATGGCTCACAAAATTACCTATTTCCCGGACATGTCAAAAATTTGAAATCATCTATAGGCTTTCGTTTGCTCTTATATATAACTTTTATGTACATGTATATGACTTTGAAAATACTTATGTTTCAGCCATAAGGTCTAAATTGCAGGAAAACGAAATTCGAAAATTGGTTTCAGTTTAACCCATAAAAGTGTTCCGAAATGGTAAAACACAACTCGTCCCAATATAAGACAACTCATCCGAAGATAAAAGACAACTCATCCCAACTTTAAAACATGGGTCGAGATATAAGACAACTCTCATCCCAACAAGGGGGTTGGGATGGCCTAGTGGTCTAGAGTGCCGCGCTTCGACCTCTAGCTGGCCGATCACCTCTGGCTTGCAGCTGTGGTTTCGAGCCTTGGTGTGAGCGTATGTGGCATGGAGATAGGGGCGCCTTCTTAACCTCGTGGGTTTCTTCCGGGCACTCCGGTTTCCTCCCACTGCTAAAGACCCCTACGCGCAAGCGAATTATTGAAATAAAAAATTAAAACCATAATACGTTAGTCCCGAAATGACCTGGTTGTGTTGAGTGGACGTTAAACCCCATTTCTCTCTCTCTCTCTCATCCCAACAAATATAAGTTTAAGTGCCAGTATTTGTTTTAATACAATTGCTTTCTTTGAAGATCACTCGGACCATTCTGATTTTGTTATAAAAATGTGTTATCTTAATAAAATTGATTTTGTTGTCTTAATGAAATCGATATTGTTGTTTTAAATTTTAAGTTGTTTTAAGCTTTGGGCACTCTGTATACTTATCATAGCGTACACGTTGCAATTCAATCTTTGAATCTTTGAAGCATACATGCGACTGAAAATGTTGGCCCCAGTCGTGCTGATTGTTTCAATATCATTGTCTGAAACAAATTCCTCAGAATATGACATTATATCTTCATCTTTATGTATGAGTTTCAGTATAGCTAATAACTTGGGATGAGCTGACTTCTAACTTGGGATGAATTGTCTTATATTAGGACGAGATGTCTTCGGACGAGTTGTCTTTGGGGCGAGTTGTCAGGTATTCGGTTGTGACCGGTGCCGACTTTTCAAAATAGCTTTAATCTTTAATTCACTCAAAATTATCCAATGAGAATTTTTAGGCGAAATAAGCAAGGTGGAAACAGAAGAAAAAAAACATATCAATCTGAACAAAACTAATATTGTTTCAAACAAGCTCCAAAGTGTGAAAACCTTATAAGTATTATTGTCACGGTTCAAACGGGCGAATTCTCCTTCACAAGATATTTCTAATCTAATGCACCAAATTTGTGCAGTACCTGTCTACCCTAATGAGAAATGCAAGTGCCCCATTTAACGCATGCGTAGTGGAAATATTTATGTGTTGAGAAAGTGACATTGTGGAAATATATGAAATTTACAAGAGAATACTACGTTTTATCGAATTTCTAGTCATTTATTTTAAGGGAAGAAATTAAAGGGATGACAATTCCAGGTATGTCACAAAGTTTTAGCCATTTTAATTAAAAAATGAAGGCATGACAAGAATTTTTCGAGTCGGAGTATCATCTGGAACAGACAGTAGGTCATTTTGGGACTAACGTATGTTTTCCAATTTTTATTTCAATAATTAGCTTGCGCGTAGGGGTCTTCTGCAAGCCAGAGGAGGTCGAAGCGCGGCACTCTAGACCACTAGGCCAACCCAACCCCCATTTATATACGGGAGTCTGGGCAAGTTTCCAATATAACAAATAGAAAAACATACCTCTTTAAACTGCAAGTTTTGAAATCTTTGGCTGACACAATACAAATACTATCACACACCCAATTGAAGAAAGAAAACAATAGATTTACTTATAATGATTAATTAAATATAAAACTTCTGCTAAATAAGGTAATCTAACCTCACACGGCAAGATTTTCTATCAAAGTGCCCAAGGTATGTTACTCAGAAACCAAAGAAACATTGGGGTCAAAGGTGAAAGAAACCCCGAGTGAGCTGTTGGAACTGAACTCACTAGATAATTCGAAGAAGGTTGTACTAAATAAGATAGTTTATAGGTGCATTCAAGTGTGACATATTATTTAAACATGCATTATTCAAGAGCTAAAACTGCCTAGTGCAGGTCTTTATTTAGGCATGAAATGTTTTCTAAAGTATTAATTAGACATTAATTAACTGATCCAGGACTTAATCAACTTTGGATGGCATCACATTGCTCCGATATTAAACAGATTAAAACGTTTAAGTGATAAATCAAATATGGCGGCCTAAGACGCTTCGAGTCCTAGCTTTGATCAACCAGGACCGTGGTTGAAATTATTGCACACGTCGGACAAATCTTCAAATGCCAATATCTTCGCTTACAATAGAGTAATTTGATTGAAATTTTCAAATTATTCATTTTACATCACCTACTTTCGAACTATTATAGCGAGAATGGCTTGTTCTTATCTATATCTTGAATAATGTAACTTTAAGATTACATAAGCTTTGTGACCATACAAAATATCCAGATATTATGAAGAGTATGACAGATCGGTGAGTATAATAATAATAGTAATCAAATAATATAATATTTCCCCCTGCCCCTCCAACAAAATAAATGTCATACCAATCTTTCACACCAGGATTTTATTGTCAATAACTATGGAAGGGTATCGCTGCCAATATAAAATGCTCTGCTACAATGTCGTTACCATTGATAATATGTAAAAAGTACAATGTACAATGTCAAAATACCTCTAAGGCAAGAGTTCAATGTAAAACGTCAAATGTTCAATGTCAAATGACAATGCTAAACTAGTAGGGAAAATCCCAATGTATTTCATTTGCCACGAAAACCCCCGGCGCCGCTGTCTATAAACCCGAAAATTTTCGGGCATTTCTAGTTTAGCTTCCCTAACTGTCATCGAGCCCTTATAAAACACTAATTTTACTTTTCTTGTAATTGAATATCACAAATTGAATATGGATTAAAACATTTTGTCTGGAGCCACTCTACTTTGTGCGACATTTTTCGGGCATCGATTATTATTTGTGAATGCAGATGCAACAGTCTGATTGGATGGTTGGAATTCAGAGTGGGATTTTGATTACAAAACCATTGGATACTTTTGGAGCTGCTTACACGGACTAGAATAGCACAAAACGCATCTGCAGTGATTAAATTTTCAAATTTTTCTCCAGGAGGGTGAGGCCTCCATACCGCGCTAAGATTGATTGGTTGTTTAGAATTCGGGTCAATCAGGTAGGCTATATTGGACCAACTTGAAGTTGCTGTAATCACAGTCTGAAATAGCAGGAAAACGCGTTTGCGGCAGTTACATTTTCAAAATTTTATCCCAACGGTCCGATCTTCGTAGACTGTACACGATTGATTCGAATTCGAGTAAGCCGCCTTAATTACGCTATATTCGACAACTTTGAAGTTGCCTTGTTCACCGGCTGAAATAGCAGGAAAACGCGTATGCGGCAGTAAAATTTTAAAAATCTTCTCCTTACGGTCCCGTCTTTGAAGACTGTAAACGATTGATTGGAATTCGAGTCAGCCACCTTTATTAGGCTATATTAGACCACATTGAAGTTGCTTTGTTCACCGGCTGAAATAGCAGGGAAACGCGTTTGCGGCAGTTAAATTTTCAACATTTTCGCCTAAATTTTCGAGGAATTTAAACGATTGATTGCAATTCGAGTCAGGCTACTTAATTAAGCTTTATTAGACCACTATGAAGTTGTTTTGTACACCGACTGCAATAGCAGGGAAACGTGTTTGCAGCCGTCAAATATTCCAAAATTTTATTTGGGTTGGGGGGGGGGGGATACAAGGTCGCTGCTTTCTGTAAACCCGAATATTTTCGGGCATTTCGGGTTCTGCAAACTATAGTATAAAATAAACTCTTTTCACTTTCATTCTGTTGTGCGTAGGGTGCCATGTTTGTCTCAGAAATGCCCCCCCCCCCACACACACATGAAAAACTAGTCCGTCTCAAAATAACTGCTCACTGCAGTTAATCGCAGCGCAGCTGAATCATTGAGGTAAACAAACAACACAATGCCAGAATTGATGGGAAAATCCCATATGCTTAATATAATTATGTATTTGCGTGAATCAGTGTACCTAAATTGCATACGCTAAACTGTAGTATAAAATAATCTTGTAAACTTTCCATGATCTCACTCTTATTCTGAGAAATGTTTTCCCTCGATAAAAAAAAATAACTGGTCTCAAAATAAGTGATTACTGCAGTCGGTCTCGTACTAAATGAATTAATGAGGTAAACAAACAATACCAATATAGACGGGAAAACCCCACATACGTGTTGTATTTTTATGACATTGCAACGGTAGGGTAACCTAGACAACCTTTCATGATAGCGCTTGTTACGAAGAATTTGATATTTCGAAAAATATTAATCGAACAGTTGTTATGAAGTTATCGAAAGCATAGTTTTATCTTTTGGTTTGGTGAAAGAGAAGGTGGGTTTGTTTCAGGATTAAGTAAATAATCTTTTAATTATGAAAGGTTAAGGCTATTTATTGAACTTCAATAGTATCCAGTGAAGGTGGTTGAAATGTCCCCGGGCGGCCTAGAAAACAAACTCGCATCTATGATGCTCGGCTCCTGTCGGTCGCGTTTTGCTGAACACCCCCCCCCCCCCAAAGAAGTTATGGTCGCCACTGATCAAGCGAATACAATTTCAATACATCCAGCAGTTTTTGCTTAAATAGCAATCAGTCGACATTAGCATATGACTCAGATAACATGTAAGAAATAAGCCACAGTGACAACACAGTAATCTGTCACGGATACAGAACTATTGTAGATAGAGTTTCAGTTCTGTTTCTGAAAATTGCCAAGGGATCTGATTTAGGTAGACTAATCTGTTCAGGATTTATTCGATTCTGTTTCTCGAGCTTGGATAGCCTAGAATTGAAACAATCGCTCTCTGTTTTCAATTTTGATATAGTTGCGTCGATTAATTCTAATGATTTGCTCATATTTCTAGTTATTAGATAGATTAAAGATATATTATGGGAGATTAGATAAAGAGTCGCAGTTCTCGCGATAATAGTTAAAATATAGATAATATTAAGGTAATTTGCTGAAATTTCAGCCAAATTGATCCACTAATATTAGCTGGAAATTTCCGCCTAGCTTCGATCATCATTACTTAAGTCAGTATGATAAAAATCATCTTTTTTTTATTTAATTATCAATGAGCGTTAGAAAGCACATCGTCAGTGGGGAGTCAAAAGGTCGTATCTGGGTTTTAATTGTCTATCAAGTAATACATAACTGTCTAATGATGCTGTCTAATTGACAGAAACAAAATAATCATAGGAAATTGAACAATAACACGAATTTGAAGGAGGAACTTTGGCACGTCTAGGAAAGTCTTGAAATTCTTCTCCGTACATCAATGCGGCAATCGTCGCCGGGGGTATATTTTAAGACGCGTAGTTCTGTGATTCCACGGCGAATGGACGTATATTTTTTTTTTAGTTTACTGTAATCTTGAAGCTGAAAAACCAATTTCGCAATTCAACTGAATATAAGCGATCATTGTAATGAAAATTGACTAAACATTTAACAAAGTACTGATGCACTAAACTGGGATCAGGGCCCTGTTTCACGAAAACTTAAACTAAAATCCTTAAAATCGATTTTAACTAAAATCAAAATGAGATTTTAAATTTTAAGCGTTTCACGAAGATCGATTGTAACTTAAAATGCAATTTTAATAGATTTTAGTTAAAATCGCTTGCGCCCGCGCAGTGCAGATTTCCGCTGTGGGCACTTGCGGTGAAAGCAGTTACGCTTCGAAACTGAAAACTGTTGACAGACTGAATTAACGGTTACATTATCAATATGGGGAGTTTCATACGTTGTAGAAATGTTTGCACATGGTCAGAAAGTCGTAGAGAGATGAAATAAATGAGTTTATTGCGTATTATTAGTTTCGAAATGTATTGGTGGGTTGACCTTGAACTTGGCATTTGATTTCCTCGCAGGCTTCAGTGGAAATAATGTGTAGGCCTATCGATAAACTAAAGCGCTTGAATTTCGTAGTTTTATAGTAATTAGGAAAAGAGAAACTATTGAGAATTTTCACAAACAAATTATGATATTCGTCACTCAAAAGACTAATCTAGGCTGCAAGTTTTTTGTCGTAGTTTAAAAGTATAATAATATTGAAATTAAATAAATACGACAAAAAGTCAATGTTCCGATGCCTAGATTTGAAATGTCATTCTCATAGACACTTTCAATGATACTTTGAAAATGCAGAAGAGTCTATCTATCTTACTTAATTAAATGATTTTTTTCCCAAGATAAAATAGCTTTGGCGCCTATTTTTTTAAAATTTATGTTGTTTTATTAACGTAACTTCATTAAGAAATAATAATAAATTTAATTTCAAATAGGCCTATTACATTTTTGAATAAACACATTCTAGATTATTGATTTATCTTTTTACAAATCATCATAACCCCAAAAACATGAGTAAATACTACATATGGCATGTCTAGTATTATAGGCCTTTGGGCCTTCTAATACAAAGAAATTTGCTATATTAAACACGAAGATATTTTCTTTATAGATAAGATTGCTCTTCTTTCCATGACATTGGATATAAATGTTCTTTTAGTGAGTAGTTTACTGGAGTTTTGGGTGTTTTTTTTTCTTGGAGTTCTAATATGGGGCGCCATCTAAATGCTTAGATTACCTTACAATAAAATAAACGGATGGACAGTAGCTGTATATCCCATGATATGAAAAGAAATTAAATGAAAATTGTTTTTGTGAATGATTGTATGTTAAAATTATGTGCCAATTATATCTGTATGTCGCAATAGATCAAACAATGTAGCTCTAATCAATGTTTGTTAATGTAGTGATTTAAGTTAGGAGAGGGTGACAGCTATCCTAAGTTACAATCGATTTTAGTTAAAATTGTCCTTAAAATAGTTTTGTGACACGCCACTATTTTAAGTTAGGATACAATTGTAACTTACAATATTATTTTCGTGGATTTTAGCTACAATGCTTAAAATCGTTTTGTGAAACGCTTCTATTGTAAGTTAGGATGATTTTAAGGAGATTAAAGTTTTTGTGAAACAGGGCCCAGGTAAATAACATTGTCGAATCCGTAACATTGATTTCAACGGAATAATAATAAATGAACAATCTCTATTTGTTACGCCCAAAATGGCAATTACCCGTGCAAAAAATTGTCGTAGAATGCTTGATAAAATTCTGGCAGAACCACCTTTAATTCTTGAAGGTGGTGAAACTTTGATGACTTTATCTTCAAAGGTTCCGTGTTCACATTTTCGACTATGTCATCGTCAGATGGGGAGTTAATTTTGGCACGTCTAGGAAAGTCCTGAAATTCTTCTTTGTACTTTAATTTATATTCAATGCAGCAATCGTCGCCGGGGGTATTTTTTAAGACACGTAGTTCCGTGACGACCGGTTCTCCAACTTTGATTCCCGGGCGAATGGACGTATAATATTTTAGTTTACTGTAATCTTACATCATACGGCATGGGAATATTTCGAGCAACTTTAATGAAGTCGGCGTAATTTTGTGGACAATAGATAGGTTTGTTATGCAGCTGGCGTTGAATTGTACTGTGGATACTGTCAGCCTCCATCTAGGTATGACCCTTTTCTAGGTATTTTTGGTAAATAGTTATATTCTGCTGCAATCTCGAAACCATAAAAATTGTTGGAGAAATTTCTCTGGTGACTCAGGGTAGCCATTTTTCCGAAAGTGACGAATCACGTGACATGTATTTATTTTACGTGCCTGGATGGCCGAATCACTTAAAAATATACCCACGCGTAGTTATTTTACATGCATGGATGACCGAATCACTTAGAAATATACCCACGCGTAGAAAAATAGATCTTTACAAAAAGTCGAATGTGTACGTTTAGGATCCATTTTTTTATGTCAGCGAGTTGACTTTGACTCAAGGTTCATTTTACAACAAACGAAACGACGATCCGACCTCTAGTTTTCGAGAAATGGACCCCCAAAAAAGATTGACCAATCAGAGGTCAGAATGGGCGGGTTTTGATGTGAAAAAATTTGCAGAAAATGGACGGTTTATGGCCCCAGAGGCCTCCGGCCCCATGGCTGACTCTGGGAACGAAATTGATTCTGCTGAACAGCGACCCTGAGCATGGCATTAGATAGTGTACAGTTTCTATTTTGATAATTACATCCATCACTGTATATAATAAGTGTCTTAATATTTCTACCTAAATGACAAATATAATCAACTACACAGGACGCGAAAGAATTAGCTGGCAGATCGCCCTTCCCCTCATACCAAAAACAGCAAGTCACACCCCTGGTGGTCAGATCGAATATAGTAAAATTGTGACATACCAGTTTTGTTGGCTTTTAAAAGTGGGCTTAACAGCACGGCTTGCAAATCAAGAGTTATCACAGCTAGAGAATCGTCAGTTGACGTAGCATCCTTGTCTTTCGTTTTTCGTCTCTGGCCGAGTTTTTCCTTTCAATATGAGTTTTATATACATCTTCAGTAATGTTACCTGCCTTAAACGAACAACATGTATCACATTAGTCTTTTTTATACATAAACAGCGAAATGTTCATCTCATCAAAAACAAATTTAAATTTAAATTATCTGCGATTCGTGGTCGGGTTTTGTTGAGTACGGCAGTGTTCGCTGTATACTTTATACAGATTCATAAAGTTGGTAAACGGGTTCCAAATACAATTTATTTGTGCTTTATCTGCAGTAATGCGATGGAAGTTTAGCTAGACTCTCAAGAAAATTTACAACATGTAAATAAACGTAACTTTTTCTGTCAATTGGGTCCCTTTTTATCCTAGTATGTCGAGGTGTTACCGTCGACGGGTCGGATTTAAGTGTATCGATCCACTTGTTGACAGATTTCTCTCCTATGCAGAGGGTAGAAAGAAATAAGTGTTACAAACTGGGACTCGTTCATCATCTTTTTTCAGAAAGTAATAATGGATACTTCTTCCTGAAGTTGGCTTCATCTGGTCCAATGGTACTTCGTTCTTGCACAGTGTGTCTATCAATCATATTAGACACCCATATTTTCTTCTCGTCCCAAGTCATTGACCAAAAAAGACTAAACATTTGTTGTCGATCTTCCTGATGATATGACATTCGGATTTAAGCATTGATCTGTGCCTTTACGTGGCTCAACCATTCTCCCCTTTCTATGTTTAGAAGCACACTTGTAGGCTTTTCCTTCCTTTCTCAACTGTTTATTTTGGTTTCTTGACCATGTTTCAGGTTCTGCCCTTCCAGGTTTTCCTCATGATCTATGGCATTGTTATCCAATTCTACTGTTGGATATTGTATGTTGTTGTTAATCTGTGGTGTAATATTAGGTCCGTATCTTTGTCACCCGGGGTTGGGATGGCCTAGTGGTCTAGAGTGCCGCGCTTCGACCTCTAGCTGTCCGAGCACCTCCGGCTTGCGACTGTGGTTTTGAGCCCTAGTGTGAGCGTATGTGACATGGAGATAGGGGCGCCTTCTCAACCTCGTGGGTTTCCTCCGGGCCCTCCGGTTTCCTCCCACTGCTAAAGACCCCTACGCGCAAGCGAATTATTGAAATAAAAATTTAAAACCATCCGTTAGTCTCAAAATGACCTAGTTTGTGTAGAGTGGACGTTAAACCCCATTTCACTCTCTCTTTCAACCACTCCTACTACTGTTCGGATTTCTATGATGTTATCATGTTAAACTGCCACTCCTGCTACTGTTCGGATTTCTGTGTTGTTATCATGTTGTACTGTCATGTGTTCTGTGTTGCTGTGTATCGGGTTGGATTCCTTGTCTATCTGATTCACTGGTGGCATGGGTTGTGTGTTTCTTTGTAGAGGTTATTTGTTTATATCTATTTGGTGTCTGTTTCTGGGTGCGTGGAGTTTATTATTAGCTGCATTTAAGCTAAGGTGTTCTTCGTTTCTAAATGCTATTAGCTTTACGTTGTTATCCGTTCTCTGTGTTCCTGAATTATATAATTTTCTAATATAAGGTTCAGTAGTTTTCGTAGTCTCCTGCTCTTTTCTTTGTTTCACTTTCCTACAATGTGTAAAATGTAGATCTTCCTCATCCAAGCTCAAATTTGCGTGCCTTGGGTCCCTTTTCCTTGGCGCGAAACTGGGATCTTTGCCCGAGTCATCTGAATCTATAGACTCCTCGTCACTCAAAACACCGTAGGATACAGCTTGTTGGGGTGATATATCGTCTGTAGGCTCGTCGTCACCTGAAAGACCGTATTCTATAACTTGTTGGTGGGATAAATCGCCAACTGTATGGGTACTATTTATTGTAGGGCTGTTTTCCGTGCCACGCAGAGCCCCAGATACCGTCGAAACAGATGTGCTTGAAATTAGTGAAAGTTGAACCAGGCGTTTTTCTCGTGAAATGGTGTTGTCTGTTGACATATTTCCATCTTCAGATCATCCACCAAGAACGGATTGTTATTCTATAACCTGAAATAAAACAAATTGTAGTAAAATACCATGCAGATGACCGAAGGTACTACATAAAAATATCGTCAATACAAAATATCGTATTTCGATTAAAATCACATTTAGAATAGAAGAAATAAAATGCAAAATGTCGTATTTCTATAAATTTTGTTTTAGGACTGTGCTATAGGTTGATAAAATCGTTTTATTACCAGATTACTTCATTAAGAGTTATAAAATAGAGTTAGGTTGGATATAGTAATGCATATCGGGTGACATATTGAATATTTTTAAATTTCACCGCTGACATACTTATCTGTGATGAAAGGTGACGATGACACTCCGTATAAACCCGAATAGCATGGTGTTTCAAGTTTATGCACATATTTAACCCGTGGCATTCTGAACAATTCATCAAAAACGTAAATTCATGACTTTCGGGGGGGGGGGGTGATCGGGGGGAGGGGGCTAACCTACGCAATAACATGAATTACGTTAGAGACCCTTGAAACTACCATAATCCTTGTCAATCCATTGATCGTATAACCATCTGTGAACTAAAATATTTGGGTGTAAATTAAATATATTACAACTTTTAACCCCGGTGATGATAGCGCAAAGACATACGAAATGAAGAAAATTGCACTTGAAAAGAGAACGCTAACATACATGTATGTTTGGAATTCTTAAATTTAATTTTGAACCCAAAATAGAATTCAGAAAACCTTATTAGATATATTTTTTAAAAAATATCCAAATGTAAAAAAAATCCCCATTATGGATTCTATATTGATTGTCGTTTTAAATTTCTAACATCTGGGCTATCCAACGGCAGAATATGACGGTAAATGAAATATCCATGTTGGAACCTGGGGGCGGATGGTTGGCATGTGTGAGTTGTAGCATACAGTCTGTCATTGAATCAACTGGCGTGGTTTCGATTTTCCGGTTGTACGTGAGAAGAAGTAGGGTCGTCTGTCCAACCTCGTGGATTTTCTGCTGATCCTTTGGTTTTCTCCCACTGTTAAATACCCCTACGCGCAAGCGAATTATTGAAATTAAATAAATCGTTTGAATATATCACCGTTAAGCTAAGGAAGGTGGAGTTCAAATTTCGGGAAAATAGGACCAAAATTACCATACAAAATGACTTCCGTTTGTACGCAAATGCTGTTAAAAAATGGTATATCAAGGTTATGGACCCGGTAGAGGTCACAATTTTAATTTTGATTTTGATGAAACTTTAATTGCATGTTCATAACCTAAAGATCTTGATTATTTTCGATATTTGTGCATATCAAATTGTAACTTAATGTATTATGGCCTTTGATTGTAGGAAAAATCACTTTCGGTTTTGCTTGTTCTCTATCCATCTTATTATCTTTAAATATAGAGACATCGAAAAACACATAACAAAGATAGTAAACGCTATGGTTGACAATGACATTTTATTACTAAAGATGGCAGCCATTTTGAAAAATGTCCGGTACCATGTGAAAAATAATTGTTTAAAATTGGTTTTGTCAAATTTGTTATATTCGGAACATTTGTTATATTCGGAACATTTCGTTTCTATTACTACTTTGTAGTGTAAGATTTTAATAAAAGTATATTTATTGTCCCACCACTGAAATGCACTGTACTGGTCACGAGATATCACTCGCAAATACTTACTGATATGGAAGCCTATAACTAACATTCATAATTTCTACTTTTCGCCCCTTCAAATCACGAAAGTCGAAAATAAGAAATTAGGAAAAAATGTGAGGCGCCAAGACGGTATACAAGGTAAAATCAACTCGAAAATAGGAAATTAAGAAATAACACACCTAGTTTGTGTCGAGTGGACGTTAAACCCCATTTCTCGGCATAATGGTTGATCGGGACAATTAAATTTCAACTTCGAATCTGTACATTGGCCGCCCCACAGCAAACCAATGGGAATCGCCATTTTCGCATGGGCACAGAAATGTCATTTTTTTGATTCCATGCGGTTCCTCTATTGTTATCACGGGGGGATATACATGCATAAACGCCCGGCGGCAGCTGTCAGGTTGGCGCGAAAATTTCGTATTGTCTGGTACAAATGTCGTGATATCGGGTTGTCGGCTATGCCTCACAATATACCGTATGAGTATGTACATTGATCCTGTCGGTCTGGCAAAGAACAGTATCCAGTAGACATGGTACAAGGGTTAATCAGCGAAATGGAGGTATGAGATGTGTTGTTGACGTTTGGGAAAGTAGACGAGGGAGTGTAGGTAGTGATAGTTAGATGTATTATGAATGGTTAGAGTGGCTGTGGTGTTACGGTGAAATACTATGCCGCCACCGTAACACCACAGCTTTATGATTTGTTAGACAGGAGTGATGTAATAAGTGCGACAATAATAAATAACATATTTCTGATTTTATTGTCGTCTTTTCCCACTTGCACTGGCTGTACGCCATTTTGAAACTAGCTGACGAAGACAGCTCGGGCGGCTTTTGCTCGACTCCGGGCTGCTCTGTCAGTATCTAACAAACGCATTTAGTTCGCGTACAACTTTTAACGAGAGTTGCCAGGCAACGAAACATACGCCCACAGCAGCTAAATCGTCCGGGCAGTAAACAAGGCTTGTCGCATATTTTACTTTTTTCGTTAATGAAACATTTATAATACACTAAAATATGATTATTAAAGTCAATCGGTTATTAACTGTAGCCTCTAGGAGAGGGTCCACAAGATTTTTTGAAGTGATCAAGGGCCATAATTCTGACAGTAATAATCGGAAATTGCTGAAAATCAACGGGCTTCTTCGTATAAATTTAAAGTCAATCGGATATTAACTTTGGCCTCTAGAGCATTCACAAGAATTTACCAAGTGGAGGTGGGATTGAACCCTCGTTGCATTGGTTAGAAGCCGCCTCTCTTTTTTTTTCTTGTAAAATGTTTATTCACCGAAATTATATGTATACAAGATAGTATTTACAACATTTCACAATTTCCAAATATGCAATTCATTTTATATCTATTCAAAGTGTAAATTAAGAATAAAGTGTATATACAGGCAAAACTATAAAACATTAGAGTACAATACTAAGAACAAATATTTTTGATTTTTTATAAACTATATAGAATGAGAGTTGAGTATTTATAAAAGAGTAAAAAATAATAAAATATATTATTTACAATTAAAATCTTTACCTGTCATGTTCACACTTATAATACAGGAGAATTATACCGGTTTAAGTATGTCAGTAGCAATACTAGAATATGCTACAGGTTACTTATTATAAACCTCAACTTTATAAATATTGAACTATATACTGATTTAGACATAATTGAGACCTATTGCGAGGAAGGAAACAGTTTTAGAATAAGAGCTTTGATATAATTTCTTAATAAACAGGTTGTTAATAGAGCTTTGAATATGGAGGTATTGGTGTGTTGTAACCACAGTGTCAGTCAGAAAAAAAGGTTTAAACTTAACATATAGTATTTAATGTATCAGAATGTACTATATTTGGCGACTTTAATGCAAGATAAACATAGTATAAGCAAGAAAATTGATTGTACTTAAGAAATTATTGAGAAAATTTTATGTAAAGGTTTGCAATAGCTAATTCCAATGTTAAAATTTTTGAGAGGACTTGATAAACAGGATTACTATGGCTTATATAGGATAATTAGGGCTGGATAGTAAAGACTTAAACTACTGACCCAGACTCAGTGTTTACGTTTATATGACATAATCATTCAAGATAGCTGCTTTAGGAAACGAGTATTTTCTGTTAATATGATGTCACAAGAGAGATATTCTCGGTTTTAAAACCAGGTGAAGATTATTTTTACGTTAGTTTTAAATGTTTTAAAGGTTGTAAAACGTGTCGTCTGCGCTCGACAGACTGTGTAGCACGCGGTCACGTGACTACAACTCTTTACACGCTTCTCGTCAACAGTAGACAAGCCGACACAAACTAGGTCACGGCTATCCGACTCCTATACATATTATAATATTCAATTTACACCCTTTTTAATTAACACACCTTCAGTGATAAGCTTCCGCTGCAAAAAAGAGTTCTTGTTTTTTATTAGGAGTATCATGTGCGGCAGGTTAGTTTGCTTCTAACATCGCTGTTCTCCGTTCCAAAAAATACAAAAGTAATTTTCTACCAGACAACCATGGTTCTATTCACCGAGACTAGATAATTTCTCTCGGTGTAAGGATATTATCGCTATGAATATACGTTCATACACTGTTGAGAAAATAATCCCGTTGGTTTGCTTAGCAACAGTTTGAGCATGGATCAACACTGTACTAAAAAAAAGAGGCGTAATAAATATGAACGGTCTTCAAACATTCGGTTTATAATTAGCGATACACAGGTACAGTGGCAAGTGTTATGCTAAACAACCCTAATACCTCAAAAGTACCTACGCGCGAAATCCGAGATTTTGGTACATGTTAAACAATAAAAATAGTGCCCGTGCGCGTGCCAGTAATAGAAAAACTAAGAGTTCGCGCATAAAAAATGCACGAACGTACCAGGCGCGGTGTCATCTAGTCGGGCAGATGGGGCAAAACCACAAGCTCCTGGTATCCTAACCCAAGTTCTAGCCCAAATAGGATGTAATAAATAGGGGAGTTACGTTCCTTCAACCGTCCAGGTTAGGTGCATAACAGAAGGACGTTAAACCCCATTTCTTTAAATTTCATTTTCCTTCAATCGTAAGAACTCCGTCTTATTTTCATATAAGGTAAAAAATAAAGAAGGTGAGAGTATATTTTATTGGGACAAATTCTCTCTTGGACAACAGACCTATCGGGTCATTGTCTCACTTGGGTTGGGGTGAGTTATTTTATCGGGACATATTCTCTCTGTACCAGCTGCACCTATGGCGTGCAATTGGAACTCGATATAAGAGTATGCCGTAGCGCCGCTGTTCGGATAAAATGTCACTCACAACACACTAAATGGTGCAAGCCCGTCTTCATTAGCCCAATCGGAGAAGAACAGTAGGACGTTGAACTTCATTTCATTTCATTTCATTTCGTCCTGATCTGACTAAGCAAATGAAGACTGATATACGCTATACAGTGTACTATAAGGGAAATTTTACCCGGATAGCGGCGCTATGTCTTACTCTTATATCAAAATCTAATTGTCAGATGTTCTTTTACGTGCACGCCAATATGTATATGAGTCCTCGGTTCTTCGTCCCATCGGGTCAACTATACGTTAAACCCCATTTCATTTTCCTTCAACCGTAAGTACTCCGTCTTATTTTCATATAAGGTAAAAAAAAATCAAGAAGGTGAGAGTATATTTTATTAGGACAAGTTCTCTCTTGGACAACAGACCTATCGGGTCATTGTCTCACTTTGGTTGGGGTGAGTTATTTTATCGGAACATATTCTCTCTGTACCAGCTGCACCCATGGCGTGCAATTGGAATTCAATATAAGAGTATGCCGTAGCACCGCTGTTCGGATAAAATGTCACTCACAACACACTAAATGGTGCAAGCCCGTCTTCATTAGCCCAATCGGAGAAGAACAGTAGGACGTTGAACTTCATTTCATTTCATTTCGTCCTGATCTGACTAAGCTAATGAGGACTGATATACGCTATACAGTGTACTATAAGGGAAATTTTACTCGGATAGCGGCGCTATGTCCAACTCTTATATCAAATTCTAATTGTCAGATGTTCTTTTACGAAATCCCTTGCCAGTCCCATATGGAAGGGTATCGCTGCCAATATTAAATGCGGTGCTTAAACGTCTTTCCATTGATTACGTGTGAAAAGTACAATGTACAAAGGCCTAATACTGTTAATGATAAAGTCAAAATACCTCTAAGGTCAAAGTTAAATGTAAAACAGCAAATGTAATGTGTCAAATGACAAATGTTTTATTGAAAATGCTGTGGGTTTTTTTTTTAGATTTCTACATATTAACATTTCCCTCATTACTCTTTACATTTGCGCTCTGCCACATCTCAATATATTCTACTTTCGTTTGATAGACGTTACGATGGATTTTATTGGTTGATAAATAGATGAGTTTGGGCGACCTTTGAATTTATTCTGAATAGGTTGCCAACGAATAAGTTGCCAGCTGGATTGATCGAATAGCTCGCTAGCCGAAAAGGTCGCCAAATTGAGTTCGGTAGAAAGATCGGTCGTGTCCGTATGTTAATAAGTCACGTGGTATCCAACATTTGCATATTGGTAAAGTGCTCTGCGCAAGATGATATGTTGAAAGCGTAAGGGACAAATGAGATGTGGCAGAGCGCAAATGTAAAGAGTAATGAGAGAAATGTTAATATGTAGAAATCTAAAAAAAAAACACAGCATTTTGCAATAAAACATTTGTCATTTGACACATTACATTTGCTGTTTTACATTTAACTTTGACCTTAGAGGTATTTTGACTTTATCATTAACAGTATTAGGCCTTTGTACATTGTACTTTTCACACGTAATCAATGGAAAAGACATTTAAGCACAGCATTTAATATTGGCAGCGATACCCTTCCATAGTCCCACCCCCTTCCTGCACCACTGTCAAAGGGGAATCACTCCTTAAATGGGGTTTAAAGTCAGACTAATAGAATTATTCTCTCCGAAGCTTAATGGTCGAAGATAAACATTCATTTTATAAATAATTAATTCCCTGTTGACATACTGGAGTTATGTCCCTGTATAACTATTGTGTCTTTTGTATTAGCCTGAAGACGCCGAAAGGCCGAAAGATATTGGCACTAATGTAAAAGTTATTTAAATATAGATTATTCCATCCAAACTTAGTATTTCTTTGGTATATATATCTGAGAGTTCGTTCTTTTAAATCGTTTAATTATATATATATAACCTATATATATATATATATATATATATATATATATATATATATATATAGAGAGAGAGAGAGAGAGAGAGAGAGAGAGAGAGAGAGAGAGAGAAAAAAATTAAAGGATAAAAATGCCCTTGAAAAGGACTATTGTTTAATTGTCTACATGTTTCGCCTGTCAAGACATACAATAACACAACCTGAACGACAGACTCACCCTACCTGCAGAGAAGTGACTCTGACACACTGAACATGATATCTACATGCCGTTATCTAAACGTCACAGGTCGCGAGGTCAACGCACAGAAGTCAGTTTGTAAACAAACAAACGAAAGTACAATGACTTCGACGAACAGAAAACCTGCGTCGCATCAGATTTGTCTGTATAATAACACGGACACAACTCGATTTTGAATTATGACCCCTGGAAGAAAATGGGATTTTAACAGAATAAGCAAGTTTAAACGGACATTTGACACACGCGGGGGCCGCACTATTGGCACTATGTTGTGCTTCGGTCGGGTCCATTTCACATATACAAAATCATTTCTGCTAATGTTTTTAGCGTGGGGATTGACTAATAGTTAATTTATTTCAGTTGTAAACGAAAATTTAAAACTTTAACGCAATATTAAAAAATAGGCAAATTCTGGCTGGGATTACTGAGCAAAATGGCCATTCACTGGATACGTGCGAAACAAAAGCTAGCTACCATTATATTCGTCACGTTAGTTACGTACGACAATAACGATAACAATGACGTGACGTCATGGAAGAATAAACATAAAATAATATAATAATAATGAATTAGATATATAGATAGAACTCAATGACCATTGAATACCGCTCGGGTTATTCAATGGTTCAAGAGAGTGTATCCCTGCGCAAGTATTCCACGAGGGATACACTAGAATAAAGTATAATATTGTAATTATTTTGAAATGTTTAATTTGGGTTTAAATTTGTCAATAAAATTTGGTCCTTCAATCTCATTTTCATGGGGTCTGAATACGACATCTTAAAAAAAAAGGTATATTTTGAATTCGCCTTTACCGCAAATATCAAGGTGCTCACTTAAAGGGATCTTCCTTAAATTTGGTTCCCTGATATGTTGTCTATGAACCGTTACTCTGTTTTGTAACTTGTTAATGCAACCGATGTACAGTTCGGCACAGTCACTACATTATATGACATATAATACATAAGTTACTTTACAGTTCATACTTTCATTGACAAAAAATTCTATTCCACTATCAATTATGATATACCTTCAATTAAATATCTACACGTACGTGCCGCAATTATCCCTTCCACATTTTACAACTTCCTTAATTGGACTGAGGGATTAAAATTTAGCCCTGGTTAATAGTGATTTAAGGTTTTTAGGTTGTCTTTTTGAAGGGATAAACGTTAGTACATTAATAAGTTTTTTCATTTTTTTTATCTTGTTTAAGAAGTGGGAAATGGGTTTTAATTACGCTGAAAAAATTAGGGTTGTGAGGATTAAAGGTGGTAACAAATGCAATTATATTGTGATTAGTGTCTTTTATCTTTACCTGCCTTAAATCTGTTATCGGTATTCTACTAGCCCTTTGAATTCCGTCATTAATTAATGTGGAGGGATATTTGCGGGCTAATAGAATTCTCTTAGTTCCCCTAGTCTTTGAGATTTAGTTTCCGTGTTAGACACACTGGTACATATACGTCTGGCCAAATTATATGGTACAGCCGTTTTTATGTGTTTGGGGTGACATGTATTGAATTCGGGATACTGTTTAGTATCAGTATCTTTGTAATAAATATCAGATTCAAGTATGTTCCCGTTTTTGATTACCATTATGTCTAAAAATGGTATTCTCTCTGTACCAGTTGCCATTGTAAATTGGATATTCGGATGAATATTATTGGTTATATTATAAAATAATAAAAGATTGTCAAATGATTGGAGCCAGATGAAGAAACAATCATCTAAATATCGTTGCCATTGTTTTTCAAAATATGTTCTGGTCTCCAGGTCAAATGCTTCTTCTACTTTGTAGCATTGGTTAATTCTAAATAACCAAGGACTAAAATTGCAATTTTTTGTCAATGAAAGTATGAACTGTAAAGTAACTTATGTATTATAATATGTCATAAAATGTAGTGGATGTGCCGAACTGTACATCGGTTGCACTAACAAGTTACAAAACAGAGTAACGGTTCATAGACAACATAATATCAGGGAACCAAATTTAAGCAAGATCCCTATAAGCGAGCACCTTAACATTTGCGGTAAAGGCGAATTCAAAATATACCCTTTTTTAAGATGCCGTATTCAGACCTCAAGAAAATGAGATTGAAGGAACAATATTTTATTGACAAATTTAAACCCCAATTAAACATTTTAAAATATTACAATATTATACTATATCTTATTCATTATTATTATATTATTGTATGTTTATTCTTCCATGACGTCACGTCATTGTTATTGTTATTGTATGTCTTGACAAGCTCAGGCGAAACATGTGGACAATTAAACAATAGTACTTTTCAAAGGTATTTTTAACCTTTATTTATTTTTTTCTATTTTAACACTAGGTGTTATTTTTGATCCGTCTTTAACAATGGAAAAACAGGTTAATCAGTTGTACCGTGTTTGTAATTTTCATCTCCGTAGTATAGGAAACATTCGTCATCTATTGACTACAGCTGCTAAATTGTCATCTTTTGGTGCGTTCTCTAATTTTCTCAAGATTGCACTATTGTAATAGTGCTCTGGCTGGAATATCTCAAATTTATTAAAGAGACTTCAAATATTCAGAACAACTGTGCCAGAATCATCACAAGAACAGCAAAAACGTCAACATTATTATACCATCTGTCCTTAAATCGCTTCACTGTTTACCAATAGAGGCTCGCATAAAATTTAAAATCCTAACACTGGTCTACAAGTCTCCGCATGATTCAGCTCCATCATATATTACAGCTCTTATGCAGTCTTATGTACCAAAACGACCACTCCGCTCACAGAATAACCCAACACTTGTTGTACCTTCAACTAAATTAAAATCTTTTGGTGATAAGGCCTTCAGTGTATATGGTCCACGACTATGGAATGACTTACTTGACAATATAAAGTGTTCAGAAACAGTTGCTCAATTTCGATCTAGACTTAAGACACATATGTTCACGATGTATTATCCACAGGAGCTATTAACTTACAGCGCTTAGAGCATGCTCATGGATGTATTAAGCGCTATATAAATGTACATTATTATTATTATTATTAACACTACTACGGTTTGGTGATGAAATTCATGATATTATCCAAGATTATAATATCATAGGTTTCGTTGAAACATTTCAAAAAACAAAAAATGAATTTGCGCAAATTTTTCCGGGTTATTGTGTCTTTGAGTGCATGCGAAAATGTTAATCACTCAAATCATCGGGTGGGATACTTATGGTTGTGAAAAATTCTAAATGACGGAACATACGAAGAAATGGTATGGTTACACATTAATACCACAACGTTCGGTCTTAAAAAATGACATTGTAGTTGGTTGTATATATACACCTCCTAAAGACTCGATTTTCTACCAGAATAAAGATTTTGTATGTAACTTGTCAGCAGTTGAATCAGCACTTAATTCTGTACAATATCTTTATGAAAACGTCGATATTGTTTTAATGGGCGACATGAATACAGAACGAGGTTGGACTTGGACTCCGTGAAATTTGATGCACCAGATCACATTCCGGGTCTAGAATCTTTTTACGAGATATTCGTAGAACGATATGTTGAAAAGGACGTATCACGTAAATATTCTGACAAAATTATTAATCCATTCGGAAAACATCTGCTAGAATTGTGCTGTGAAAATAACTTATTGATATTGAATGGTAGAAAAACATCTGATAGTAGAGGTGACTTTACTTATATAACTTCAAGCGGTGCTAGTATTATAGATTATATTCTTGTTAGTAACACCCTCTTTAAAGGAATAACTGACTTTTGTGTTCTAACACCTGATATTTCCAAACATTTTCCAATATCATGTACCGGTACTCTACAAATATGTCTGGAAACGTATACTGACAAAGTACCGCAATAACGAGATACAAGTGGAAAGGTGATTTTGTAGCCAATTTTGACGCCTTCATAAATACAGATGATTTCATAGAAAAACTCGAATATATAAGTGACAATCTTGATTCGACAACTATTGATAATACCGTCCTTAACCTTAACAGATTATTACAGTCCATTGGTGATAAATCCAATATGAAAACTGTGTCTACTTCAAGGAAAGTAACTTACGGTCACTGAAACGTGGACGATGCAATTTATTAAATACTTTTCGTTATACGAATAGCCAACGAGATTTAGAACGATACTTAGATGCCAAAAATTCCTTCAAAGACGAGTATAAGCTCAATGTAAAAAATCTTTAATCGAGAAATTGTGCGATGAAAAAGACCCCAGTATTTTTTGGTCAAATATCAAAACACATTTTAACACAAATAAAGCTCTTGCCGTCAATATAAGTATTGATGATTGGTATGATCATTTTAAAACGCTATTAAACCCGACTGTAGATACATCGGATGTTAACTTTGACAATTTTGTACAACAATATATTACTGAACACGAAAACAATAATGAACAAATCGTAGGGGTTCCAGGTTATGCCGACCTAAACCGCGAAATTTCAAAAGGAGAAATTATACATGCGATAGGAAATTTAAAAGCGGGAAAAGCTCCGGGTGAGGATCTGATACAACCGGAATTTTATAAACGCGTGTATCTCAACTGTTACCATTGTTACATAAATTATATAACTGTATATTAAGTTGTGGTACCATTCCTAAGAATCGGTCCAAAAGCATTATACATCCTTTACATAAAAAGGGTGATAATGATATTCCTAAAAATTACGGAGGAATTTCGCTTATTGATATCTCTTGTAAAATCCTATGTACAGTTATCAACAAACGACTAGTTAAATGGTCAGACGAGAATAGCTTACTAGTAGAGGAACAGACCGGTTTTCGTCGAGGGTATTCAAAAATTGACAATATATTTACACTTAATGCTATATTGTCCAAAAATATTTATCAAAACCCAAAGGTGGCGTGCTTTATTGCGCCTTCATTGATTTTTTCTACCGCGTTTGACTGTATCTCCAGAAGTAAGCTATTCTATGTGATTCTTAAAAGAGGACTCAATGGACGAATTTATGATTTGTTATGTAATATTTAGAAGTCCGTCCAATCCTGCGTAAGAGCAAATGGTACTCTGTCGGATTCCTTTGACTGTCTCTCAGGGGTAAAGCAGGGGTGTGTACTAAGTCCTTGGTTGTTTGGAATATTCATTAATGGACTGGCACTAGTAACCAAAACTGATAGTGGTTCTAGGATCTTTATTAGTTCCAGTATTGATGATGTATTCTTGCTTCTCTTTGCGGATGACTTGTCTCTTTTGGCAGATACACCAGATTGGCTTCAAAATAAACTAGATATTCAACAGAAATACTGCAGTAAGTGGAATATGAAAGTTAATATTGAAAAGTCTAAAATTGTAGTGTTCAAAAATGGAGGTGTTCTGTCCAAAATAGAAAAGTGGCACTATCAAAGGAATCCGATTGAAGTTGTTAATAGTTATAAGTATTTGGTTTTGTCTTTTCAAGCCGTTTAAAATGGAATGCGTGCTGCAAAACTCTATCGATGCAGGCATCTAAGGCATTAAACGTCATCAAGTTGGGTAGTAGAAACGCTAATATAGCCTTTAAATTGTTTGATTCAATGGTTTTTTCCTATTTTATTTTATGGTGCTGAAGTTTGGGGCACATAAATGATATAAGACATAGAACAAATTCAAACTAAGTTTTGTAAATGGATACTTTGTACAGGGTTAAAAACAACAAATGCTCTTGCAAGAGCTGAATGAGGAAGATACGAGCTGTATACAAATTATGTTTGTAAACCTATTAAATACTTCTTTAAATTATTGTCAATGGACAGATCTAGGTTACCTAAACTATGTTACGAAATGCTATATATAATCAAGATTTAAATGGTCGGATAAATTGGTGTTCAAGAATTAGAATATATTGTTTAGATACGGATTTGGTCATGTTTGGTTAAATCAGGGGGTCGCAAATGTGAATGAATTTTTATTCCTTTTTAAACAGCGTGTCAGAGATGTTAGCCTACAAGAGTGGCACGAGTTTACCTCGAACTCACCCCGCTGTATGTTTTACTCTAAAATAAAATCGGGAATTTACCGGGAATCATACTTAACAAATGACCTATCACATAAACTACGTTTTGCATTAGCAAACTTTAAACGTTCAACACATTTACTTGAAATTGAAGAAGGACTCCGGACTAAAATCCCAAGGGAAAACCGTGTTTGTAAAATATGTAATTTAATTTAATTCGGTGATGAGATTCACTTTATGTTAAAATGTCCAATTTTAAATGATATAAGAAATAATGTTTTACCCCGATGGCTAATTGCTTCCCCAGATGAATGTAATCTTATATCTTTATTTATTTCAAACGATCCGGTTCTTTTTCGAAATCTATCTATCTTCATTCAAAGGGAATGGGAATCAGAAACGAAATACTTAAATATTAAAATGTATCTTATTGTGTAATATACTTTTGTACCAGATTGTTCTATTTAGTTTTAGTATTATTATATAATTTAGATATTTTACGAAATTGTTTATTAACTAGTCAAAAGCCAAGACTTAATGATTGTATTTATATTGTCATTATCAAATATATGTGATTGTACTATAGGCAAAGTTGTAAATAAATAAAATTATTATAAAAAAAATATATATATATTATTATTATTGAAGTCAACGGGAAAATTAATAGTGGTCTGCCACCGTTTACATTGATCACTTAAAGCTAGTTGTCTCCCTTTAATTACTTGTTGAACTGTTTATGTGACTTTATCACCCAATAATGCATTCTGCAGTAGTTGTCGCTTGTGTGATAAATTTAATAATCTACAATCTATAGCAAAGAATTATATTACTAATAGTTTATTTCATATAATTGTGTCATGTGTTATTCTCATCCAGTTATCAGTACCATTTCATCGTTTGTTTAACAATAGTGTATGACTGTATCTGCAGAGAGTCCGAGGTCAATCTTTCAAGTAAAGTTTTAAGTTTAGAACAGAGATTTAAAATATAATAATATATAATCTGGATATTATAGAAATGTCGTGTATATAAAGGATATTATTATTAATGACAGTTCCTTGTATCCAATACAAATGTATTGAAGATAAAATACCACACGGCAATTAAACTGCATATAAATTCTCCTGGTGGTTGGTACATGCGCATTTCATCATCAAAACTATAAACAATATCCATTTAGAAAAGCCGACGGCTATTTTTTTCTCTATAATAACATTGAAAAGGGGGACGCGGAATTGGCGTAGCGCGTCGCTTTTTTTCCAAGGACGATGCGGGAAGTGGCCGAAATAGAACAACATACGATCGCGCCCACGAAGTCGTTCTACAGTCCTGGAGGTTGTCTCGATTATAGTTTTTTAATTACCAATTTTTCCCAAAAAAGTCGAATGACAGAATCCGATTTTAACCCTACCCACGCCACGGGTTACCCACATTCAGAAAAGTCACCGGGTTTCTTCTTTTTTACGATCAAATAACAGTGTGTATTTGTTTTATTAATGATAATGAGTCATGTATGAATGATCAGGAAACACTATTGCGTGGGCTATTTTGTACAATACTCAGCATATTTCGTAATTTGACATAAGATTGCCTAATAATTATTGAAGTTTGATTGTGACTGACAGTGATATCGCAGTTCGGCCGAGGCCCCAGTGTTATTCACTGTAATATCTATAAAACCTACAGACATCACTTTACTATGTTACAAGTGGACTCGTCCATGCCTGGGTGAACTCATCGTGGCTAGTTGGTTAGTGTGAAAGGTTGTTACTGATATAGCTGTTTGTAAAGTTAACGGTGTAGTGAACAATACACAGATATACCGTATTGAATCTAAAGTATATAGTACGTTGTAGTATACATTTAAAGACAATCTTGTCAAATGGCAGCCTCTTATAAGGTAATATTTTATTTAAAACACTTTTCAAACACAGTAATCAATTCAATGCCGATTTCGCCATCCTAATCGGTGTTGAAATATAGCGGGGTGTGGTCAAGGCTGGTTCACAGTGAAACAGCAACAGATTTATATGCAGGTAAATACAGGTTACACCAAAACGGGTTGTTTGAACATGCTATGGCTTCATTTTACTAACATTGAGAGGTACAACAGCTGATAAATAGTTGACTTTCGTTGACAAGTACTTGTAGGTCATGTTGTCATATTTGAGGAGATAACTCTCTTAGATCCATTTTTGATGAACTTATTAGATCTATAAATCCCACCCTGTTCACCTGGCGGTAGATAACCAACGAAACGCATAGCAATTATCTACATGTCAATGTATGGGCTGTTTACACTTCTCGTGTGGGCAACCATGTCATATCTCTGGAGAATTATTCTGCTGACAAGACAGACTAGAGATGGCTGTCAAAATTGTAAGATATTACAAGAGACTGCAGGAATAGTTCTTTAGTCTTTAATAAGTATACACACCTGTACAATTACAGGACCGCGGATAACCACCTTGTACCTTGTGCTACTAAAACAATCCGGGTGCTACCAATATGTAGTCATAATATTTATACATGCATATATAATTTTAAAATTTCTATGTTTTGAAGATATCAGGCGTTGATATAAGCAAATCATTCATAAAATAGTTTACGACAAGCGTTCGGGTGGGACGAGGAACCGAGGTCCCGTATACACATTGGCGTGCACGTATTAGAACCCTTGACGGTTGGAATTTCATGTAAGAGTAGTCCGTAATGCCGCTGTCCGGGTAAAATTTCCCCTATAGTACATTGTATGGCGTATGCCCATTTCCTTAGCCCTGTCGGTACAGAAAAGTAGGATGTTAAACCCCATTTCATTATATTATACCCTTACCTAGGATAGTCGTTAACGCATTCCAGATACATTTGTTGACATTGCCCCGACTGTTGAAATCAATACCTAATTTAATTTAAATATGTCTTTTTCATTTTGTTATGATTAAAATAATATTCCAAATACTTTGGATATAAATTGCAAGAGATACATTATAGCCTACTATCATACATAGTAAAAGATGATGAGAGAACTGGGATGAGCCTTCGTGTAAATGAACTATATTAATGAAAAGTGGATGTAATATCTACATTACAATGTCTACTGATTAATATAGATTTGAAACTAATTACGACCGCCCCGATTGAAAATAGATGTTGTCTCAAGTCTGGATAATCTCTGATCTATACTACGATTAACCAGTTAATGGGTCACACGTTCATCACCCTCGACGTCCTATATTTTGGACATTACAACTAACAACTCCAGCTTTTTCTCTTTAAGAATAGCCCAGCTCAAAAATACTAGTTGGCAAGTTTTGTTTAACAAACAATGTAAATTACATTATTTAAGGAAATTTATTAAGTAGATTAGGAAACAGCACGAACCACATGACTGACACAATGTGATTCATCTATGTAAAATTATTATCTTTTTATTTATAATACAATGTATAGACTGATGTGACGAGTTAATAATCCAACGTACACATCATGGAATACAACACGAGGATAATAGCCGTGGCGATAGAGAGGCGGCTTCTCACCAATGCAACGAGGGTTCAATCCCAGCTCAGGGCAAGAACTTTATCGTTGTAAGTGAGAGGGATATTCGGTCTCCCGTCCGATCAGGCAGGTTTCCCCCGAGTTCTTCGGTTTCTTCCTGCAGTAATGATCGAAATAATTCGCACGATCTGTGCCAAGGGCCAAATTGGAAAAAGGCCTCAGGCCTAATTTGCTACCCTTGTAAAATGACGCGATTATTATTATTATTATAAGTTGAGTTGCAAATATGACCTCTGTATGATCTAGCACAGCCAATTATTCTGTTTCAGCTTTAAAACCATATAGTCAACATGCCATAGTATAATAACTATCTGAGAGAGATAGGGAGATGTACAGCGAGCACCTATTTTTTTAATAGTGACGCCTGTGTACGGGAAGGGGCGGTACCTTATATTGGTCAATATATAAAAAATAAAAAAAATAAAAAATTATTACACATTGTTGGCGGATAGAAATTAGTCAATACACGTCATTGATTCTGCGCACTACATGTATGCTAAAACAAATTCACATTGGTAATTATTATGTAAGTTGTTGTTAATCATGGTTCATTAATTACAGCCCACAGTTTTCCCCGCAAGTCCCTTTAATACCGATGATGCAGCTGGAAAGTTACGGAAAGCCATGAAAGGACTTGGTATGTTATAACTTTGTTGATCTGGTCTTATATATTAGGGATATCTATAAAATGTAGATCTTCACATATCTAAAAGCGACACTGCTGGTCGTTAAATGAATAAAACCTGCCTTGTTGGTTGTAATTGATTTTTAAATGCCCATTAATTGCTAGAAAAAATGGCTCGGCCACTACGAAACTGACGGGTTCAATATTCGGCAACATTGACCGCTCTGATATGATTTTGGTCTCGCAGCAAATATATTCAATACACATTGTTTATTAGCTGAATACATTATTGACATGTGGTATATTATCGTGTTTTAGGGACAGATGAAGCTGCTATAATCGATGTATTCAGGAGTCATTCTAACGAACAAAGGGTGCAGATTGAAAGACAGTTCAAAACAAATTATGGAAAGGTAATTATTAATTTTTTCATGGTACATGTAGTGTATTTAACGTTCTCGGGGCTAGTGTATCTACATTTGTTTTGAACTATGCCTCGTGTTCGTATTTGATACTTCACGTAAAAAGACCTGTAGGTAGTGATTTTTGTCAAATTTAAGTGTTATTTTTTATACGCCCACATTTTCACGTCGACGTATACTGTCGTCGCCCCTGTCCGTCCGTCCAGTCGTCCATAATTTGTTTGTAAGACACTCTATATGTCACAATTATAGTTGTCAGATTTTGACGAAACTTGAAATATAGAATTATCGCAAAAAGATCTCGCTACCTTTCAATACCGCCATGTATCGAATCGAGACTTTATGGATTATGGCCCCTGATTGTAGGTCAAATCATGTTTTTAGCTTGTTGGCCCTATAGAGGTCACAATTTTGAATCGATTTTGATTAAACTTGACATGCATATTTCTAACACAACGATCTTGGTTCTTGGCAATATTGGCGCATATCGGATCGTAACTTCCTGAATAATCGCCCTTGATTGTACGAAAACCCGCTTCTTTTTTGAGTCTGTTCTCTGTCCATTTCTTGCAAAATGTGGGAGTATCTTGCATGGCAACCGCTTTTTCATGTCAGTGTATCTACATGTCTTTTGAACCAGGCCCCATGTAAGTATTGGCATTTCAAGTAGGTAGACTTTCTGAAAATGGGTCGATCTGGGATGGATAGTCCTGCTGGGAAAACCACTGGAGCAATGTGCTGTTTATGAGATGCCATACCATATTTCATTTATTCCATATAAATGCAATTTCATGTTAATCTTTTCTTTTTCTCTTAGGATTTACGTGCCGATTTAAAGTCAGAATTAGGTGGAAGATTTGAAGATGTTGTTCTTGCCATGTTAGATCCACCAAGAATCTATGATGCCAAACAAATTAAACAGGCCATAAAGGTATTAACTAGTAGTCCGTTTGAAAACTATGTTAAAGGGGCACAGGTTGGAGATTTATTTGGAATAGTATGTCGCTTATAATTTGTAATCATCATCACAGTGATTTGTACATTTTTCAGGGGGCTGGTACAGATGAAGCGGCGCTTATAGAAATTTTATGTACCAGATCCAATGCTGAAATAAATGAAATAAAAAAACATTATAAAACATGTAAGTTTTAATAATTACTCCGCCAGTATCTTCTCAACCTCTCTCATTAAAGTTGTTGATTTTAATCTTAAATTTGGTTTACAGGGACCATAACTCTCTGGCTTAACAGCTCCAGAAAATAAATAACAGCCTTATTCTAAGTACTAGATGTTTAAGTGGCCTACCTGTTGTGTAAATTATCCGTTACATCCTGTTTTACTTGTTCAGAGGGCTCGAAAATATGTTTAAATCTAAGTCACATTTAAAGATTTACCTAAGGCTTTTCAAATCATACAGTTGACTTTTTCCATTTTTTTTAAAATTAGGTCTGTTAAGATAAAATTTGTATCACCGATTAATTGGAATATTGTAAAAAAAAAAAGTATAATTTGTTGAGCAGGACAAAGAATGGGACATATTATTCAATTACAACAAAAGTGTTATTGGACCTTTAAAAAAAAGAACAGAGATTAAACTAAAAACTGTTTGCTACTCTTGCAACGAGTATAAAAGTTATATTATTTCAAGGGGAGTGAATGACAGAGTAGTCTTGCGTGCGATTTAGATCATAAGCTCAGCCATTGAGCCATGTATGTGCGGAGTAGGTTAAGGTCGCCTGTCTAACCTCGTGCGTTACCAGCATGTGGTCTGGTAGCCCCCCCCCCACACACACACACATACACGCACCCACACGCACAAACGCACACACTTTTAATGACACATACCCGCAGCGTATGATTGAATGAAAAATGTATTATGAGGTGACCTAGTTTTTATTGAGTGGATGACAATGTCTCTCTCCCACACAGACATTTCAAACGTATCTTCTATCAATGTTATCATTAGTATTATACTATTATATTTCAGTATTCAAATCTGATTTAGAAAAAGACCTTTCATCTGATACTAGTGGTCATTTTAAACGTTTATTAGTTGCCCAATCAACAGCTAACCGTAGTGATGCACCACCAGATACAGCTCTGGCACAACAAGATGCACAAGATTTATATAAAGTATGTGAGAATATGTTTTAAATATTATAAAACGTCGTCAATCTGTTTTAAAATCCAGGTCCCGGGTTCAAGTCCGGTGTAGACTGAGCTGGTTCCTTATTCCCCTTGTCAGTGATACACGTATTTTTGCACGTAACATAACCCTTGATAGTTAGAATTCGACAAAGAGTAGGCGGAAACGCCGATGTCATCTCACTGTGTGGTGCTTGCCCAGGTGTTGGCGCTTGCCCGGTGCAGAAATGCAGGATTTAAAACCCCATTTTATTTGATTTCGTTTCAATAGCTAATGCATTATACGGATTCTAATAATTTATATACCGATGCAGATATTTAGAATACACCTCTGTCTATTCTGGGTGTCGATGAGCACCACTGACTTCGTCAGCTAACTCATTCATTATCACTGTAATATTCACACAAAGAATCAAACATAACAGTATTGGTTTATATGTTATATACCCTACTTTAGAATTGTATTGTACCAAATTACAAGATACGGGTGGTATCGAGTGTTCTAGAAAGAGCAAGAGCGCCTTGTCTTGTTCACTACAGCCTTGACTACTTATAATAGCTTAGACCCGAATGTCAATAACTGAATAATTCTAGTATTTTAAATTGTGTTTTTAATAGGCTGGTGAGAAGAAAGTTGGTACGGATGAAGCAGAATTTAACAGAATTCTTTGTGCAAGGAGTTTTGCACATTTGATGGAAGTATTCAACTTTTACCAGGCCCTTGCTGGGAAACCTTTTGAAAAATCTATTAAAAGTGAAACAAGTGGATACCTTGAAGATGGCTATATGGCTATAGGTATTAAATAGTTTAAATATAAATTAACCAAATGCTTATGACCCTTTGTAATTGTTATCAAATCTGTTATCTATTTAAAGAAAGTGCATAACGTTCATACGATTGTGATCATTGCTATTGTTAAGCTAGCTTAGAGGCGATGGTGGGTGACTTTTGTTAAATACATTATGACCGTGGTTGTCAAGTGATACGCATACCCAGTTTTGTAAATAACAGTCGTAGCTTTCGACAGGGGCATCAAGATGAAATTACAATGTGTTCAGAATTTACCATATGGACATGGAAAGTGACAACACGACTTAAAAAAATATTACAATTTCTTATAAAGTTACATTTGAAATTGAAACACATAACATGTCATATTGCAGTAAAAGTTGCAACTAACACTCCAGCATTTTTCGCCGAGAGATTGTACCACAGTATGAAGGGCGCCGGCACAAAAGATGAAGCACTAATTAGACTTGTTGTGTCTCGATCTGAAGTAAGTTGGTTTAAACTTAATTTATTGTATACCAGAACATAAATACAGTACACCCGGATGGGGATAAAAGCTACGAAAACTTACCGATGCCCTTCCCGCATACATTGTAATTGACAGTTAAAATAGTACAATTGAAAAGACCATACAAAAACGAAGGATATAAATGTTATAATTATAAAATATTAAAAATCACATTATTGTAAAAAAAAAAATATATATATTCGATTTATGAAAGTAATCTATTTTACATATGCAAAGAATCTAACTTAAGGATTTAGTGTCTTCTTTTGAAATCCAATATGAGTATTCAACTTTACGAATAAAAAATCGAAATCGAAAGTTGCAAGGGGAAATGTAATAGTATTACGTATACAATACGTTTTCACAGTTGTGAAATTACAATGTAATAGTATTACGTTTACAATACTTTTTTACAATTTTGCAATACGTTTTTACAGTTGTGCAGTTACAATAAAAAAAAAAACAAGTACGAACAATCCAAACCATAAGACAGAATTCGAAGTCCTAAAAACGTTATAGGCAAAATAGTGTATTCAAGCAAAATAGTGTAATCAGCAAATGGACTGCTCCCTGTGTACAAAATACACAACAAGCAGTGGTAACAGGTGTCAGTTACTTATACACTACGTTTTTACAGTTGTGCAATTACGACCTTAGTTTTATCATTTCACCACTCTAAATTTAGTGAATTTTCGAGGTATGGTAAGTTTGTTTTTCTGCAATTACCCTTTCATCGGCAAAAAAGTCTAGAAGTAGTATCCCATGGGGTGTCAGATCTACCTATTGGAAATGGAACCGAAAAATAAACCTGTCATTGTACTCTTTTTTAAAACTTTGTTTTAACTTTGTTAACTTTATTACGTTGATTTTTGTATTTCATTAAAAAAAAATAGTTCGTTGTGTTTGAATTTCCCGGTTCCTTGAACGACCACGAATCTGAATCTCATTAAGTATACTTGAATTAAACCAGGGTTTATTCGAAGGTCGAATAATGCGTTTGTAAATTTCGTAAGGATTGAATAGAAGATAGCAATTGCGTTGTTTAAGCCATCCGAATTAAAATCAAAATACGATTATTTAACTTTTCGTAGTATGCTCTGCTTGTTTAGAATATTTTCTCGTCAAAAACATGGGTTAGAATATGTACATAAATCTAGAACCGAGGCAACATCTTTATAGTCTGACATTTTCTTCACAATATCTATAGTTTAACA
Organism: Patella pellucida; assembly: GCA_917208275.1. Lineage (NCBI taxonomy): Eukaryota > Metazoa > Mollusca > Gastropoda > Patellidae > Patella > Patella pellucida. Next base: position 41,297,354 of record OU795038.1, on the reverse strand, counting down.
TAAACATATTTTAATCTTGACTTGAAAAATAATTAGGCCCATACGTATAGGAAGCTGTAACTCTAGTTGGTTTATAAATGACGATTTTCAGATTGTTTATTGGCATCAAATCATAGAGTTGACCATTTTTTAGACCCAAAAGATCAAAATGAATTACATTCTTTGAGAATTGATAAGCCAGTTCGATTGATGAGCAATATGATTTCAAGTTTTTACTTCACTTCAACATAAACTCTTTCAGCGTCTTCAAATTCGAATTCTGATGTTCGTTTACATGATAGTTTCTTATCAACATACACAAGAATCCCCCAACTTCCCTGAAGTTCATGTCTTTTCTAAACGGCTGTTGAAATTTGTCAAAAGTGCACATATCATTATATATATTGAATAAGAGTGACACATTTTTTCAAACATGACAAACAGGCATGGTTATTTTATACTATAGTTTTGTGTGACGTATGCAATTTAGGCTCACGGATTCACACAAATACATAGTATTTGAGATCTATTCTGGCATTGGTTGTTTACCTCATTAATTCATTATGTCGCCGATGCATAATTTTGAGACCGACTGCAGTGAATGCACTCATTTTGAAACCAACTTTTTTTTCTCCCTGGGGGAAATTTTGTTTTTAGACTAACATACTCAAACATAATAAGTTTATACTAAAGTTATGCACGAATAGTGAGTAGGGGGGGTTAGGATGACCTAGTGGTCTATAGTGTCGCGCTTGGACCTCTAGCTAACCGGTCACCTCTGGCTCGCGGCTGTGATTTTGTGCCCTGGTGTGAGCGTATATGGCATGGAGATAGGGACGCCTTCTCAACCTCGTGGGTTTCCTCTGGGCACTCAGGTTTCCTATCACTGCTAAAGACCCCTACGCGCAAGCGAATTATTGTAATAAAGTTTAAAAAAACATATGCACGAATAGTGAGTAGGGGGGGTTAGGATGACCTAGTGGTCTAGAGTGTCGCGCATCGACCTCTAGCTAACCGGTCCCCTCTGGCTCGCCGCGGCTGTGATTTTGTGCCCTGGTGTGAGCGTATATGGCATGGAGATAGGGACGCCTTCTCAACCTCGTGGGTTTCCTTCGGGCACTCAGGTTTTCTCCCACTGCTAAAGACCCCTACGCGCAAGCGAATTATTGTAATAAAGTTTAAAAAAACATATGTTAGTCCCGAAATGACCTGGATGTGTTGAGTGGACGTTAAGCCCCATTTCTCTCTCTCTCTCTCTCTCTCTTTCTCTCTCTTTAAAGTGAGTACTTATTTTGATACCGACTAGGTCTACTCTTATTTTGCGAACGACTGCAGTCACTGCACTGATTCTGCAACCGACTATTTTTCTTGCATTCCACTCCACCCCAACATTTACGCCCCTGAATATAATACTTTTAAACGATTAATGTGGGATGTGGTAATTACATTGCAAGCAAAAATAAATCGACGAGTATATTTATAGTATCTAATATGAACCCCACAGCGGCCACAAGTAAGTATAACCCCAAACTATAAAAACATTATTTCTCTTATAAACTACAGACACAAGATGATCTTAATATACCACTTTGCCAAAACAGAGTATTGGTACAATTTGTTGTCCATAAAAAAACTAACACGGTTGGTAATTTACAAATTACAGTTCCTCTTCGAATTTCCGAATTTATGTAATGAAAAATTACATTTTATTTTTCAATTGCAGATCGACATGGGTTTAATAAAAGAAGAATTCCAAAAAATGTATGGCAAAACATTAGCTAGTTTTATTAAAGGCGATTGTAGTGGTGATTATAAGAAAATGTTGCTTGCTCTGATTGGTGATATTTAAACAAATTAATACTTTCTTAAATTTATATAATCATTATATATTTATTTGTTTGTTAAACACATTTTATACATAAATAAGGAAGAAAAGAATGCAACTAGAAGTATTATTTTTTTCTCGATTTTACTTAGTCCTAATTTAATAGTTAAATTAGGCAGTATTTGTAGAGGTGGGAAGGGTGGGGTAAATTCAAGTAATTTTCTGGTCACATTCTGTAGATGTATTTTTAAAAAAAAATTGTAATTAATAAGAATTCCAATGACGGGAGTATAATCTATCACTAATATTTATATTTCTCGTTTCAACGCTTGTATTAGGTCGTTAAACAGTGTATATTTTAAGCACTGAAACAATATAATTTATATTATTACTTCATCCACATTATGAACGTTTTGATGTAAAAACAAATCAAAATTTAAAGTATATACAATATTACACGAATATTTATATATTGTACCGATGTACCATAAACATGTAATAAAAGGACTTCTAAAAAAGATTATGAAGAAGCTTCTACTCAGTTCGTTTTATCACACTGATATTTATAAAATTATGTTTAATATTATGACGTTGTGGATTCCTTGTGTGATATTTCTTAATAGAATTTTCTAAGGATACATTCCAGTAAATTGGGTTGGGTTTTTTTTTGCATAAATAAATGTAAATAAATCCGGTCGATGCACACTGCAGCCCACACTATCAGCAAATAAACCGAGATTACAGCAAGTCCCTCGGGATTTTTCTCACTGGTTTCCACCTGCAGGATGGAAGGATTGTCAAGGAAAATGTGTTTATGTTCACATGGGACGGACACCGCGGCCCACCTATTTACGAAAATGAACCCTGGCCGATGGAATCTGGTGAACGTGGGCTCAAAGTGCAGAATATCCTTCATAAACACAGTGTGGCGGATGCCCGTCATCAGTTTACCACTTGGTGTACAAAACAGGAAATTAAACCCCATTTCATTTCAACCATCTTATTTTGCAAAGTTGTTATTCCCTTTTCTGCGAAGGGTGTTTAAATACTGTCCCGTTTAAAACATTTTGTTAAAGGCTGCCAGCTAACTTAGCAACTGTTCTTGAAACTTGACGAGAAAACAAAGCAAAGCAGCTGGGCTTACTATATCGTCTTAGAGTTAGGATACAATGTGTCCATGCTATTAAGATCTAATCGTATTGTTGTGAATAAATATTATCATTTTTCGACTGTTGACTTATTTAATTAAGTAGTGTGGTATGTAGGCCTCTGCCATATCCAACATAATATTATATTAATAGTGAAAAATCATCGATGTCCCTGGGACCTTCTGTTCTATTTATATGTTTCACTTTTATTCAGTGAGTAAGACATACTCACTAACCTGGAGGTCCCTTGTTCGATCCCTGCTTTGGCCAAGAAAGTTCATTAGGATTTTCAGGGGTGGCTCCCCTCGTCAGTGATGCAGGGCAGGGGACCTGACAAGAGGCAGGTATAGTTGTTTGGGTTGGACGAAGAACCAAGGTCCCATGTTTTCCAGGACACCACGACAATATGTAAATTGGGCCTCGGTTTGTCGTATCATCCGAACAACTATACGTTATCCATACCATTCCGCTCGCCCTGCTACACAGTCAAAGAGGAATCACTCCGGAAATGGGATTTAATGTCCTACTTTTCTTGTGATTGAGTGAGTCAGACGCTGGCTGACTAACGTCGAGGTCCCATGTTTGATCACTGCCTTGGCCAACAAAGCTCATCGGGAACTTTCCGACATGATCCCTCTTTACAGTGCACTGAATAGCGTAGGCTTATGCGCCCGTCTTCATCCCAGTCAGAACAGAACAGCAGGACGTTAAACACAATTTAAATTTCATTTCATTCAATGTTCCTACTTTTCTGCACCGATCCGGCTATTAAAGATGGGCATACGCTATGCAGAGTGATATGACGGAAATTTCAATATACCGTGGTATTTCTCCATCGAAATTCAATTGTGAAGGATTCTTTTATATGCACGCCAATGTGTACACAGGGGCTTGTTTCAATAATGGCCTGCCTTAAAAATGATTAAACATAGTGACGTCTCGTTCGTAACAAACGTGACGAAAATTAAATGATAGCTGGCCTTTTTTTGCGCACATATACAGTGAATGGCCATTTTGCGCAGTAATCCCAGTCAGAATTTGAGTGTTTTGTTAACCAGTTCGACGCGGATTTGCTATAACGATTAAATTTTTGTTAAGAACTGAAATAAATTAACTATTAGTCAATCCCCACGCTAAAAACATTAACACAATTGATAGTGTAATCTGAAATAGACCCAACCGAAGCACAAAAAAAGTTCCAAGATGTCAGCGCCCATGAGCGAAGAGTTTCGGGGCGCTATAAACTTTTCAGAGTCGAAGTTAGGAGTTACAAACTTAAATTTGAAGGAAAAACAATTGGAGGCATTGCATGCTTGTTATGAAGGTCACGAATGTATAGCCGTGTTACCGACAGGTTATGGAAAGAGCCTCGTTTTTCAAATTCTCCCATGGATATTACAAAAGAAATACAAGGAAGTGTGAAGTCAGGATTGTTATCGTTAGTGCGTTGACCTCATGACCTGTGACGTATAGACCACGCCATATGAACACATGTCTATTGACTGTCTCTGAGATAACTTCTCCGCAGGTAGCGTGTCGCAGATTTTCAGAATGGGCGACATCTATGTCTTCAAACAATCACGTGACCTCTCGATATGCGTTGTGATTGGCTAATGGATTCTACATTCGGCCGAATGCTTCAGCGACACGGACAATTAATGATAAAAGAATGTGAGTGGTTTATCATACCAGGATACATTGTAAGGACACGTCAGTATAAACCACCCGATACAACTGAAGTTAGCCGCTTTATCAGAAGGTAAGTTAGTAAAGTTAGCCTCTTCATTAGAGTGTATATTATCAGTTTATCATAGGTATTATAATACAGCCCTGTTCAAGCGGCTAACTCCAACACTCATGCCTTAAACGTTAATTTATTGACCAATCATTGAAGGGTACAAAGCTACATGATTCAGTGACTACTGACCTTCAGCGATGGAGTCACCGCAGCCTATGCCTGTTGTTAGAAAGGTGTGGATATTTATTATTTTCTAAGTTTAATTGGATTTGCGTTGGTGATTTAGAACATGGTACTGACTCTGCTTGGTGTACTGGCCTCAATCACGCGGCCTATCTCGGACTAATGTGAAAATCCTTGTTGACAAATGTTGATTCTGGAGAAGGTCAGGCTAGGCCATGCGACGCCATTTTTAATTTATTTTCAAGTCGGCCTTGCTAGGCTAGTGTGCTCGCGTGTCATGTTGCAGTAGTAGATATAATTTCTTTTGTTGATTTATACTAGGCCACTAACTAGGCGTAGCCTATTCAGCTTCTGTCCTGACCAGCCTAAACCCAACTGGCTAGACTCTAAAAACCTGATGCCTGATTTGATATTTTTTCTTTCCGATTCACTCCGTCCGTCTCCACTTAATTTAATAACTGTTACAGTACTTACAGTACTAGGCCCTAGTAGGCCAACAAGTTCTACCAACCTATAGTCATATAGTCGCCTTGTGTCGATGGACCCAGACCCCAGTCATCCGAGTGGCTGTTCAGTTGGCAGCTCGGTTCAGATTTTGGAGCCATTCCTAGAATCCTACTTCTAGCGCCTAATCCTCATCATTTCTCATCAATTCAAAAAATTCCACAAAAAACATGTAGTCTATGTAGTGTAGGCGACTAGGCATACTGTACATACAATGTAGTAGTCTACACGACTACAATGTCAATAGTAAGTACCGGTAGCCTAGCTTATTATTAGTAATATTAGTAACAGCCCGTAAGTAGGGGTTGCCTCCCCTGAAACTACGTTCCCAACCCCCGTTCACCCTCCCCAATCGCGTAGGGGTTCCCCTTCCCCCTCCCCAATGCAAAAATGCTGCCGACCATAATATCGAAGGGCTAATTGCCCTCATCCTCCACCCTGCACCCCCACCTACGAATGCTCTGGTCCCCTGTACATTGGGCTTGTTACGGCCAATAGGCCTGGTAATAACCAGATTATTAACACAAACTTACTGGGGGGGATGGGATGGCCTAGTGGTCTAGAGTGCCGCGCTTTGACATCTAGCTGGCCGGTCACCTCTGGCTTGCGGCTGTGGTTTCGAGCCCAGGTGTGAGCGTGAGTGGCATGGAGATAGGGGCACCTTCTCAACCTCGTGGGTTTCCTCCCACTGCTAAAAAAAACCCTACGCGCAAGCGGATTATTGAAATAAAATTAAACCATATGTTAGTCCCGAAATGACCTAGTTGTGTCGAGTGGACGTTAAAATCCAATTCTCTCACTCTCTCAAACTTACTGGTAGGCCTACTCAGTTTTAGTTTTGGTCGGTAGTATAGGCGTCCGCAGAAATTTTTGTGCCGGGGGATGGGGGGGATTCTTGGTTCATTATATGAATAATGGCCGCGAAGTAAGGATGGACATTTGCATTTATGTCGATATGGAATTCGTATCGTCTATCACGATAACTTACAACTAAGCTTATAAACCGGTAATATCACGCCTTGCGATATATCGTGAATATCACGATATATAATGCTGAATTAGTGGAGTGACTATTTTGTAAGTGACTATTCTGAGTCTAAGTGGGAGTATTAAAGGCATTGTTTCACGTAATTATATAATTTAACAGCCTGTAGAGCCTAATTTCAGCTTCAATTGAGAATTTGCTCGAGATTTCTACAACATCCCTATCTATTTCTACCGACCTTTAAAATCCTTCAGTAGGGCACTTCCGGTCTGTCTTACTGCTACGTCATCAATCGGTAAAACCCGAATAGGAGGTCATAGGGAGGTCGTAGAAATCTTGAACAAATTCTTAATTGAAGCTAAAACCAGGCTCTTCAATTGAGAATTTGTTAAAAGTTTCTACGACCTCCCTATCAATTTCTACCAATTCTATGACGTAGCAGTGAAGGACCAGATGTGTTCGATAGAAAACGATAGGGAAGTCGTAGAAATTTCATTTGAAGCTGAAATCGGGCTCTTTCGGCTGTTAATTATATAATTATGTGAAACAATCCCTTTAATGTTTTCTGCTAATTTGATAAATAGACAAATGCCGACCTGCTCACTGTTTTTTTTATTTCAGAGGACAAAAATATCGGTGGAAAACCTTGACTGTCTTAATAAATTATACGAGAATGGCATGACTTCCAGGTCACCGGCATGTACAGAACATCATTCTGAGGCCTGCCGTCTCACAAATTTACCAATAAAGACTATTCTGGTAAGTATGAGTCTGCTGAACTTTTTTTAACACCGGTACCGAGTATGACAATTTAGTTGTGTATTTTATTGCGATATCCTGACACAATGTCAGTGACGAGATTAGTGGTCCAATAGTCGCAGTACGCTCATCTGCAATCACCAGGGCACACGTGTATCCGGTGCAACGTCTCGCTATTTATCCCAGATGTAAGTTAATCCATTAAAAAATCACAGTCTAGACCTATTTATTAATGGATATTCTGGTACTTTTTCATTCATTACCAAAATATGAGGAAACTGTTTCAGCAGCAGCTTCAGAGCGCTTCTAAATATTAAAATTGGACGTTCAAGCAAGTGTTCTTTAACTAGGCCTCTGATTGTAAATCTGTAGCTATGACAATAATATAGAATATACCCTTAGGATAATATTGGTACTTGGACATTTTACTTCATGAATCATGTTGAAGAATAGACCTATGAGTCTTGTATATATCCATAAATCACATGTCTTAATCAATCTTAATATGTGTCAGTTGTTTGATACAGATTTTACTCTATAATAGTAAATGCAGGAGGACTGCACTACACGCAAAACAAAATCTACAAGATAAACCTGCGGACAAGACAGAAAATAGACATTGCAAAACTAAACAATTATCAAATCAAGTGAAAATATACATTTTGACACTGTGGTTTAACCTCAAACTACTCTACTCGGACTTGGGACACTTCATATCAGCAAGCACATTCAACTTCACAAGGCAATTAATTGTCTATTTATCGCATGATTATCAGTCCTATTCCTCTTCAGCATTTTATTTTCATTTTGTCATGATCTAGCAGCTGTCTTTCTTTCAGGAATCTATTCTTTGGAATATTTCAAGCTTGAATAAATGGCTGGCGGTGATATTCTTGTCACAATATGACTCATCTCTCTAATCTCCTAATTCAACTTGATACGTCATCAGTTCAGTTGAATAGACAGAAAATATACGTTTATTATTCGCTCTACATGTACATCTATATCTATGTTTTATTTCAGTCAAAGCCCATTTCGAAATCAGTAGGGTTGCCCTTCAATATTTAAAAGTTAGCTAATCCTATATCAAAATATACACCACTCCCTCTGTTAATAAATCTCATAGGTCCAGTACCACTAATATTTTTTTTCTCCATAGAATTGTAAATGAAAACTTTCTTTTTTGCAGGACTGGATTGGAAACAAAAATAAATCGAAACCTGCTGGTACAACGTACAAGAAGAAAGGTCTTTACACTAAAGGCCTTTCAGGTTTTAATTTGTTTGTGAAACAAAACAAAGGTACAGTACACATGCATTTATTTTTTACTGGTAATTATGATACCTAGCTTATTTTTTTTTGTGGGACAAATACCACCAAATTAAATTATCTGCTTACAAAGTTCTGTTGAAGAAAATTAGCTATATAATAAATATATATATATTTTATTAAAGTGTGTTGAAATTTTGAAATGGACTAGACAGCATTACTGTGTTTACTATTTACCATTAACCATCGGGTTGCTAAAAGACGGAATCCGCGAGAATCCGAGCATTTTGTAAAAAAGCATTCCTCTAGTATAAATGTTGTCGAGAACTAGATACATGTGTAAATAACAAACTATACACAAAGAATAGGCAAAATGCAATTGAAAAGTGTTTACTTTTTGTTCCAAAAAAGTTTACTTTTTGTTCAGTCGGATTGGTTTCTCACCCCGATCCTCCGCTTCACGGCTGACGCCGTTCTCAATCTTCTTTAAATGTAACGAAGACACACGGATATGTTTGCCACAGGGAACCCCTTCGTGTTTGACACAATGTCAGAATAACCTAAAATAATTTAATTATTTTTAGGTTATGTGTGTTCTAGACTGGCCCAGTCTCTTCTATTTATTTTACATTTCGATTTATATAAAAGTATTAATTTTTAGTAAACCAACACTTTCGTTTCCATTTGTATAAAAAATTTTTTTTGAGTAAACCTGTAACCAGCACCAGAGACTGGACAATTTGCGAGCTTCACAATAAAATGGGCGTTCCTGTCATGTTTTACGTTGTTCCTTATTTGGAATGATTGACAGTTATCAAGCAAGTCCCGAGTCACGTGAAATGAATCATGCGTCTCGGCTGGAGTGCAAAGCAGTCATGCTTAGACCGTCTGAGGGTTGACGTCACGTTGTTGTTAGATATGTCGTGATCACGTGCACGACGTCACACGACCTACTTAATGCAGGTTGACCTACTAGATGAGAATGAAGCTCTATTTGCCCAGTCTCTAGAGATTACGCTTTTTTTTTCGCTTTTTTTTTTTTGAAGAGGACTGGCCAATTTTTGGTGTGTGGAGGAGACTGGCCACCAGTCTATGTGTGTTCATGCAAGCTGATTGGTTGAGAGCTTGGAATTGTATAACCTTAAAAATGTCTAATTACATCACAGGACATTGACGTAACGACAACGAACTTTGGATACGGATATTCATGGGCAACATTTTTTTGCCACAATTATAGAGTAAACATACTTTTACTAACAGTTTAATTATAAGTTTATCAGAGTATAAACCGAAAAAACCTGTGTACACTTTTGTATAAACTGCTATGTGGATTTATACAGCGTACATAGGTTTTTTTGGTTTATACTCTGACAAACTGAATAAATATTGAGGTCATTCCTTAAGTGTTTCAATCAAACAGACAAATTCTCAAAATAAAGACTGTTAATCTTGTCTTCTTGCAATTTTCAACATTTTTCAAAAGCTTTTAATTCCCAAAAATTAAATTGATTGAGACAAATAAATTTTGTTGTAAATCGGATAAAATTATCTTAGCTTCAACATGTCATTCCTGAAATATCCAAAAATATTTCAGAGATTCATCCATCAATGAAAAGCTGGTCTACAGGTTGGAACAGGTTGAGCTTGTCAGCTAAGGAACAGTATAGAGCTCAGGCAAAGCAAACACCAACAGAAACATCTAAAGAGGTGTTGTTACGAAAAGCTTCATCTATAGTTAGTATTTGTTTATCAATATTCAACTCTATATGGATTAACTTACACTTTTACATTCAATATCTCTTCACCCAATACCTAAATTCATATGGATGTGACTCTTCTTTTCATCCAGGGAAATAGGAGCGTAAGATTGAAGAGGGAGCTGATTGTATTGTGTACCCTTTTACCGCGCCCTAAAGTTGCGACGCGGATCGTGGGACTTTGATGATCGATGTCAATGACTATAAGGATGAAGAATGGGGGGGGGGCATACTTTTCTGATCCTATCCGGATTCCCAGAGGCACGGTCATGAGTTTGCCGGAAAACCGGAGTTGTCCAAATCCCCAGTTGTCAAAAAAAAATGTCAAGTTATCCGAAAAAGCCCAGTTGTCCGAATGACACATTGAAATCGGCGATAATACCCTGAACATGTAGTAACTTCAAACAAGCACAGGCATTTGGAAATGTTATATTCAAAGTTCCTCATACACCTGTGAATATCTTTGAATGTCTCCTTCGACATTCATAGAATCACCCTATACTTGTAATGTAATGTTAAACATGTTACTTGTAGTGTTATGTAAGCTTGAGGAATGTTTGAATAATCGTTTATTAAATTTAGATGGCTGAGTTATCACAGAAACATAGTATTAACATGGTGTGTTGTGGGTTTGATGCCAGTGGTGGGTCGTACCTCTTTGGTGAAGGCAAGCCACTGGATTACTTACAGAAAAATGGGAACTTTCTTGCTGCTATGCTCAGCTACTGTGTGCATGGTGAGTTAACATGCTTCTATGTAATGTTTCCATTGTGACAATTGGTCAATATTTATGGGTTTTTCTTGTGTGGGGGGAAGGGGTGTAAATTATGTAATATGTTCTGTAATATGTTCCAGGGTTCAATTTAAGTGGTATCGCATCGCAAAAAGCGACTCAAATAGCAGTAAAAAGCGATAGAATTATTTTATTCATTAGCCAAAAATTGCTTTCAAACTTGTGAAGTGCGATTCATAATATTTTGGATGAATGTGGAGTATTCACTTGCTTGAAAACGATGCCTAAATAAAACAGTAATTGTTCTTCCATAAGTATGTATTATAGTTTAATATCCATATATAAATCGAAGCGGTATAGGCTATAAGATGAATGTTTGTCAACTCTATGCGTACGGTAGCAATCATCAAGTTTCGGACTGTTGTCCTAGATCCTGTTCTAGTGAGGCTAGTGTAATATAATAATAAAGTGTCGGTATACGCCAAGAAAAATTGGCTCAATATTAATTAGGGCAATTAGGCCTACGAAAAAATCAATTTATAAATGCAGCACTAACTTGTTTAGTATTCCAAGTTGTGGTCTTGCTTAATTTGGACCAGTTTTATTTCAATATATCCGATAACTAGAAGATAAAGCAGATCCCGTTTTAATCACACGTGTTCTTAAAATATGTTACTAAAAATAGAATTAAACAATGCAGTATAGTATGATTGGTTAATCTAACTGAAAACTAAAAGTAGTCATCCATCGAGACGCGCGAAATAACGGGAAACATAATTGTGCCATTTTTTGACAAATGTCTGAGAAAATTTTGATGCCCTATTCTCGGGTTGATAATATTTTGAAGGGGGGGGGGGGGTTTAAATAAAGAAATAAACTTCGACGGGAAAAAGTACCGACTTATACCCCGAAAATCAGAATTGCAATTTTTTGTGTTGTATGGTTTATTGCTCCTCAAATCTGAGCAAATGCTATTCAAATTTTGAATTGATTAGCCAAAATGTGAGTCTGTCACAAAAATTTGCTACTCATTGGTTTAAGACTAAATTGAACTCTGATATGTTCTGATTTGCAACTGAAATAATAATTTCTCACATATCGATGTTGTCCTATGATAATGGACATATCATGCCAGAAATGAAGTCATCAGAGGGTTATATCTGATACCATTCCAAAGTACAATATCAGATTTATGCTTGCTTTATTTTTGATGAAATATCAGTAGCATTGATCAATTTCTTTATTGGAATTACTATTAGGCCTACTGGGTTATATTTTTCTTCTTACAATCTGATGTTTACCCAATCAGCACTGTGCTACCTGGTCACTCAATCAACCATATGCTACCCTATTATGAGACATGTTTACCAGCACTATGGGAATTGTTTTACAGCACTATGAGGAATGTCTCCCATCACTATGAACGAATGATTCTTACCAGTTACATAAATGCAGATTTAACATTATGTTAAACTATTTCTTATTTTAGATATCGATGTCAGACCTGATGATAAGTTGGTAAACTTCCGTAAAAAAGCTCAGACACATATCAATAGACTATATGGTAAATTTTTATTTTTTATTTATTGTTCATTTGATGATTGACAGCAATGTAATTCTAAAATGATTACATTAGTCATTGTTTCAGATTAAACTTTAATTAAAGAGAATCAGTCACTTAATTATATATATAATTATATATTTATATTGATAGCTGATAGTGATAGAGGATATCAGATTCCCATAGCACTCGGGAATTACAATCTTATTATGAAACAGATGTTATTTAGTAGCTGCGTAATCATATACTATAATAACTGACAGAGGGTAATTTCAGCTTCCCATACCGATTTTCAGAATCAAAATCTGTAATGACCAGCTGTGAATACGCTTTATTGAAGTCATAATCATCTGTATAATTTATTCTCTGAAATTGATTGTTATATCCATAACTTGAGGTCAGAATTCATCACTAAATGTTTGATTTATATCTTTCATTTTGTTCAGGAGTAGCTATAGGAAGAAATACAGAAGTAAACTTCCCATACAAAAGCTACGCAGAAAAAAAAATCATATTGAATAATCTCCCAGAATCGATCAACCCTTTAAAACCTCCATCACAGTATGGTCTTGTGAAAAGATTTTATCGTTGACGGAGCTCATTGTTAGGTAGGTAAATATATATGACCTTAAGGAAGGATGACACAATTATACTTATCAATATGAAAGAGGAAGCACAACAGACATTACCGTATTGCAGGATTCATCTCCGGTAGTCATTTCATCGCATAATAATTTCCTGAATAATGTGAAGTTTCATTTTATTTTATGATGAATTATCATACATATTCATAATAGGCCCAATCGGACTAAAAACTGAACTTTATTAGGAATGGTTTATTTATATTCAACAATATGTTTTTTCTATTTTTTATAGTCAAAACGAAGAAATTACACATCACCTCACTTCACAAACAAACACACTCTCTCCACCAACAAACACTCTTAACTCCCATCCACACACACATACATTACCAACACTCACCTCACCTACACTCCCCTCACCAACTCACCTCACCTACACACACCCACTCAACTCACTAACACACACACTCAACTCACCTACACACACACTCAACTCACTAACACACACACTCAACTCACCTACACACACACTCAACTCACCTACACACACACTCAACTCACTAACACACACACTCAACTCACCTACACACACACTCAACTCACTAACACACACACTCAACTCACCTACACACACACTCAACTCACCTACACACACACTCAACTCACCTACACACACACTTAACTCACCTACACACACATTTAACTTACCTACACACACACTCAACTTACCTATGCACACACACACATCACCAACTCACACACTCACCTCACCAACACACACACTCACCTCACCAACTCATACCTTACCAACTCACACCTCACAGATGCAGCCAGCTGAGATGGAAATCGATAGAAATGGTACGTAATTCAATCACTATGTAATGGTGTGCATACTCAGACTCTAGTTCTGGGACCTTATTCTCGAATAGTTAACTCAAAATAAAATCAGAATTTTAAGAAATACAGTAATATGATTGAATAACTCAAGTTAATTTAAGATCGATTTTAGTGATTGACCCAACAGATGAACAGAAAGCTGATTATAAGTTAAGTTTTAAAGAAGCTGATTTTAATTTAAGTTTTCGAGAATAAGGCTCTCTCTAAGAGGTCAGGGTTCAAATCCCGACGAGGGCCAGGATGGGGCTGGAAAATTTTTTGACTGGGTTCCCCTTTATGGTCTTCAAAACTCAATATCCCTTCTGTCACATTTTAACTGACGTATGGGCAGACAATAAATTCCATCTATGACATTATTCCTGACCTGGGCCCCTAGAAATCGTATAATTACATGAAATAATCTATTTTAACGACAATAATATTTGTCCACTACACCAACCCACTTACAGTGAACCATACATGTGATACCTCCCGCTTTTGGGAGTTTACCACTTTTCAACCTCACCTCCCACCAAAAAATTGGAATCTCCAGACTTTCAGTCCTATGTTTCATGTGTTTTTTGGTCTTTTTAGTCAGTTTCAAGGCAAAAATTACAGTTTTTAAGGCTCTGTTTAATCAAAAATGAAAATCCACTCTTTTTGACACAAATTTTGTTGATTTTGGTACAAGATCTCCCTTTTTTTAATCAAAAGTCAATCACATGTATGAGTGAACTTGTTAATAGTTCTCATTCAACTGTAATACTGTAATGTCTTGTAAGAAAAAAAATTTTGCAGGGTCCTGTTAACTTCTACTTTTTAAATGTTTCAACTCTTTTACTATAATATGTTCATGTTATTGTTTCAGAATATGTTGTAGAAAGAATTATTAGGAGGAGGAAGAAGAAAAATGGGAAGAGAGAATACCTTCTGAGGTGGAAGGGATTCACTGCAAAAGACGATACCTGGGAGAAAGAGGAAAACTTGAATCCCTTCCTCCTCTCAATAGCTTCCTCCTCTCAATTGTTAAAATGATCATAAGTCCGGCTAAATGATTTTGGAACAGGTTCAGATTTTACTCACATGTGCTAGATATACATATTTACAAAAATATTGTTTTTAACATTTATTTGGACAAAATTTAAAGGAAATCGGTCGTTTCGTACAGAAAAGTAAATATATCGTGAAAATTGGTTTACTGATTATGGAATAATAAAATCAAAATAGGAAGTAGATCTATGTTTTCTTTGACCAGATTTGAAATTTAATAAGAGGAAATGAAACAAACAAAAACCGGTTATGATTTGGGTAGACCTATATTTATAGTGTACTAGTATGTCTAAACTATACATATATTTACTAAGTTTAAATCAACAATAAAACTATTTCAATAATTTTTTAATGGGGATAAAATTAATGGAAATATTTCTTTATTTCTGAATGGAATTGAAAAAAATAACAATATCACAATAACTAAAAAATGTATCAGTAGGCCTAGAGAAACTGGTTTTCTTTCTGATGCTGGCATTATAAAATCAACCCAGAATGATTTTTTTTTATCTCAATACATATAAAATAACATTTCTTTTTATTTTTAAGTTTTCTCTAAATAATTATAAAGTATCAAAAAATAAAACTGGATAAAAATGAACTATACAAACAAACAAAACTTCAGCCTAACTAACTATATCATGTACCAATAATAATAAAAACAACAAGGCAGCTAAATTTCAATCAAATCCTTTACCAATTTCTTGAAACCTGAAAAATATAGTAAATATGATTAAGCAATAATATCGGTAAACAATAACAAATATAATGCATATGATTATGAAATGAAGAATGTTCTTGTTCATCATAGGCCGTACGTGCGATGAAGAATATTTTTATTTAACACGAAATTGATACAGCATACAGTTCAAATTAATTTTATTTCTTTCGTAAATAACAAATTCAGCCTCAAAGAAATAAAATTGTTAATATTTCAAGTATTTTCGGGCATTCGCACGTGTCTAACGGTCGTCTAACTGTAATTTGAGATAGTCTCGGTCAGCAGTACTTCTTAGTGTAAAGCGTAGTGAGAATAGACGTCGGAATGATAGAGACTACATTTGACACGCCTTCCGCCATTACAGTATGGCCGACAGAATTTCGGTAACCTGTAGATAAATTGGATTTTTACAACTTTCACGTCCACTTATGGAAATAAATGAAGATGGATATTATAAAGGAATATTTCATCCATATTTTAGTAGGTTTTTTTCCGCTCCGCATCTTCCATGAAAAAAGTTACAAAATTTCAAAGTTTTCAATCAGAAAAAAAATATTCTTACCTTGTCAAGAGTGATAAATTTTCCATGCGGAGCAACCTTGACTTCTTAACTAACTGTTTTCGGTTGAATAGAAACGGTATCAATTGCAGGGAACCAACACGGGGCCGTAATGCTAGACCTGCTTTTCGCGAAAAATTTGCGCCATATTTGTGGCAGCCAATTAAGAAAAACAAACACAAATTATAGCCGAAAGACATTTAATGCTCAATAGCCAAAATAATGCTATCTCATATTTATCAAAGTTCGTCTTCCAATACCAGTCCAGTATATGAAGTTTTAAATGATGTAAATAATTTCATATAATGTAAAATGTTATGTATATTGTTTTACATCAATGTAGATGAGTATTAATGTATAAAGTTGAGTATTAATGACTAATGTATAAAGATGAGTATTAATGTATAGAGTTGAGTATGAATGTATGAAGATGAGTATGAATGTATAAAGTTGAGTATTAATCACTTAATGTATAAATTTGAGTATTAATGAGGTAATTTATGAAGTTGAGTATTAATGAAGTAATGTATAAATTTGAGTATTAATGATTTTATTTATGAAGTTGAGTATAAATGTATAAAGTTGAATATGAATGTATAGAGTTGAGTATTAATGTATAAAGATGAGTATTAATGTATAAAGTTGAATATGAATGTAGAGAGTTGAGTATTAATGTATAAAGATGAGTATTAATGTATAAAGTTGAATATGAATGTATAGAGTTGAGTATTAATGTATGAAGTTGAGTATGAATGTATAAAGTTGAATATGAATGTATAGAGTTGAGTATTAATGTATAAAGATGAGTATTAATGTATAAAGTTGAATATGAATGTATAGAGTTGAGTATGAATGTATAAAGTTGAATATGAATGTATAAAATGTATAAAAATTAAATAAATATTTGATAATTGATTCAAATGAATTAGTTGAACTATTCCTCCCCCCTTTAACTCCTCTAGTGCAATACAGACATGAAACCACCCCAAAATCCCTCATAATCACTCATTCGCAGGGCCAGAATGCAAAGATGAACAGAGGAATATACTACAATGAAATGTCTGGGGCTGGGCCCCCACAAAATCGTTTCTCGACCATACGAGTGTAATGATCTACAATCTACTACAATAACACAGTGTAGAGAGACAGTCCCGGACAGACCACACATATTTGCATGATTAGTTCATGTCTCTTGGAGGCACATGGGAATGGCTTTGTGTATGGAATAGGATCTCTCTATGGTCGGTGCTAGAGTCTCTCAGAGATCTTCTTTTTGAGCCACTGAAAACGATTGGGACCAATTTCAGGAAAATTTGGCATGTGTATGTATGGTTTGAACAGATCTTGGATAAGTTCGAAATTGGAACTCTCTACAAACCCATTAGGTATATGTACACCTTACATTATTTTATCTTCACATATTTTAAACGCCCACCACCCTAATTTGCAGCTAGATTGTCGGGGGGGGGGGGGGAGACAAGAGCTATTACTATCCGTAAATGAAACATTCTGAGAATAACACTCTCATACAAGAGTTTTATTGACAACCTTCTTTACAATGATACACTCAAACATGACATGGTTCATTCGAATCCATAATGCATGTAGTTTTGGTGTCTCTAAGATTCTACAAGGGCAATTGAAAGTTTCGTTGAAATCCATGAAGAATTGGGCTCTAAACACGCGGTTTCAGAGGTCAGGGGAAATAATAATGTAAATAACATCGGAAATCTCTGAATTTTAAAAGAGTTCTTCCATATATGTTGATATAGTGAACCATAGAAAGTTTCATAAAAAATCCATGAAGAATTCGGCTCTGTACAGTGTCCACAAAATTTCGGAGGTCGAGGGCACTAACAATCGAAAATCTCTGAAATCTCAAAGACCATTTCATCAATTGTTGTTGAGCGCAAGATCGAATTTTTAAAAATCTTAAAAAAATTATCTTGACTTCTTGACTAGTCTTATTACCATCATCACATTTGTCCAGATTTCGCGCATATTTTTAGTTTGGTAAGTCCGACATCTTCGAAACTTGGCATGTATCTGAACTAGACTATTGCCAAATTTGGTAATGAACAGATATCCACTTCCGGTTGCAAACCGGAAACGGCTTATCAACTCAAGAATGTCTATAGGAAATGCATTTGAAATATTGTTTCGAGCGCGAGTTTTACATTATATCAAGAAAAAAACTTCATTTCCGTGTTTATCAACCGTACAAATGGTGGGGTAGACGAAAAATCAGAATCATATAAAGAGATCGAATTTTTGAAAATTTAAAAAAAGTCGGCTTGGCTAGTTTTATTACCACCAGGCACATTTGTCCAGATTTCGCGCATATTTTTAGTTTGGTAAGTCCGACATTTTCGAAACTTGGCATGTATATGGGCTGATCTATTTTTCAAAAAATTGCCAAATTTGGTAATGAACAAATATCAACTCCGGTTGTAAACCGGAAACGGCTTATCAACTCAAGAATGTCTATAGGAAATGCATTTTAAATATTGTTTCGAGCGCGAGTTCTACATTATATCAAGAAAATAACTTCATTTCCGTGTTTATCAACCCTACAAATGGTGGGGTAGACGAAAAATCAGAATCATATAAAGAGATCGAATTTTTGAAAATTTAAAAAAAGTCGGCTTGGCTAGTTTTATTACCACCAGGCACATTTGTCCAGATTTCGCGCACATTTTTAGTTTGGTAAGTCCGACATTTTCGAAACTTGGCATGTATGTGGGCTGATCTATTTTTCAAAAAATTGCCAAATTTGGTAATGAACAAATATCAACTTCCGGTTGTAAACCGGAAACGGCTTATCAACTCAAGAATGTCTATAGGAAATGCATTTTAAATATTGTTTCGAGCGCGAGTTCTACATTATATCAAGAAAATAACTTCATTTCCGTGTTTATCAACCCTACAAATGGTGGGGTAGACGAAAAATCAGAATCATATAAAGAGATCGAATTTTTGAAAATTTAAAAAAAGTCGGCTTGGCTAGTTTTATTACCACCAGGCACATTTGTCCAGATTTCGCGCATATTTTTAGTTTGGTAAGTCCGACATTTTCGAAACTTGGCATGTATGTGGGCTGATCTATTTTTCAAAAAATTGCCAAATTTGGTAATGAACAAATATCAACTTCCGGTTGTAAACCGGAAACGGCTTATCAACTCAAGAATGTCTATAGGAAATGCATTTTAAATATTGTTTCTGCGCGAGTTCTACATTATATCAAGAAAATAACTTCATTTCCGTGTTTATCAACCCTACAAATGGTGGGGTAGACGAAAAATCAGAATCATATAAAGAGATCGAATTTTTGAAAATTTAAAAAAAGTCGGCTTGGCTAGTTTTATTACCACCAGGCACATTTGTCCAGATTTCGCGCATATTTTTAGTTTGGTAAGTCCGACATTTTCGAAACTTGGCATGTATGTGGGCTGATCTATTTTTCAAAAAATTGCCAAATTTGGTAATGAACAGATATCAACTTCCGGTTGTAAACCGGAAACGGCTTATCAACTCAAGAATGTCACTCTTTACTCAGAGGTATCATCGAGCATGGTGTTACTCATTACGCAGAGGTATTACCCATTACTCAGAGGTATCACCTAGCATGGTGTTACTCATTACGCAGAGGGGTATCACCTAGCATGGGATTACTCATAGGTATCATCTAGCACGGGGTTACTTGTAACTGGGTGATATCAACTAGCATGGGGTCACTCTTTACTCAGAGGTATCACCTAGCACGAGGTTACTCGTTACGGAGTGGTATCATCTAGCATGGGGTTACTCATTACTGAGTGGTATCACCTAGCATCATGGGGTTACTCATTACTCAGAGGTATCATCTAGCACAGGGTTACTTGTAACTGAGTGGTATCACCTAGCATGGTGTTACTCATTACGCAGAGGTATCAACTAGCATGGGATTACTCATTACGCAGAGGTGTTACCCATTACTCAGAGGTACCATCTAGCATGGGGTTTCTTGTACATGAGTGGTATCACTTAGCATGGGGTTACTTGTAACTGAGTGGTATCATTTAGCATTGGGTTAATTGTAACTGAGTGGTATCATCTAGCATGGGGTTACTTGTAACTGAGTGGTATCATTTAGCATTGGGTTAATTGTAACTTCGTGGTGTCTGGTTATTCTAAAGCATGAGGGAATTGTTAAGTAACAGAGTTTTGTAGTCTAGGATGGGGTTGATCACCACAGGGAGTAACTCAGTATAAAAAAGGTGTTTCGTTATATAAATATTTTTTTTAATAGTACATAACACAACAAATTATATTAATTTTAAATAGTGGCAAATATAATCTTATAATGTAATTATTTCATGGTTAGACAATAACTCAGTATAAAAAAGGTGTTTCGTTATATAAATATTTTTTTTTAATAGTACATAACACAACAAATTATATTAATTTTAAATAGTGGCAAATATAATCTTATAATGTAATTATTTCATGGTTAGACAATAACTCAGTATAAAAAAGGTGTTTCGTTATATAAATATTTTTTTTAATAGTACATAACACAACAAATTATATTAATTTTAAATAGTGGCAAATATAATCTTAAAATGTAATTATTTCATGGTTTGACAATAACAGTTCGTCATACAAATTGAAAAAACTCTAGTTGAAATACTGAAAATTGATGGAACAATAAAAGTTCAGCATACAAATTGAAAAAATTCTAGTTGAAATATTAAACCAGCGGCTGCCAGGCAGGATACGCCCACATTTTCGAGAGATGGATAGAGAACAAGCAAAACCGAAAGTGATTTTTCCTACAATCAAAGGCCATAATTCATTAAGTTACAATTTGATATGCGCAAATATCGAAAAGTATCAAGATATTTAGGTTATAAAAACGCAATTTAAGTTTCATCAAAATCGAAATTAAAATTGTGACCTCTACAGGGTCCACAACCTTGAAATACCATTTTTTATCAGTATTCGCGTACAAACAGCAGCCATTTTGTATTGTAATTTTGGTCCTATTTTCCCGAAATTCGAACTCAACATTCCTTAGCTTGTAACGGTGATATAATCAAACGATTTTTTAAATCGGATAATAATTGTGACCTCCAGAGAGACCACAAGCTAAACAAAGGCGATTTTGCGTATAATCAGGGGCATTAGTTCAGGAAGTTACGATCCGATATGCGCAAATATCAAAAAACCCCAAGATCTTTGGGTAATATCCATGCATTTCAAGTTTCGTCAAAATCGAATTAAAATTGGGACCTCTACAGGGTTGACGACCTTGATATACCATTTTTCAACAGTATTCGCATACGAACAGCGGCCATTTTGTATGGTAATTTTAGTCCAATTTTTCCGAAATCACCCTTCCTTAGGGTGTAACGGGGATATAATCAAATGATTTTTTAAATCGGATAATAATTGTGACCTCTAGAGGAACTGCAAGCTAAACAAAGGCGATTTTGCGTATAATCAGGGGCCATAATTCAGGAAGTTACAATCCGATATGTGCAAATATCGAAAGGAACCAAGATCGTTGGGTTATATCCATGCATTTCAAGTTTCATCAAAATCAAATTAAAATTGTGACCTCTACAGGGTCCATAACATTGATATACCATTTTAAACAGTATTCGTGTACGATCGGCGGCCATTTTGTATGGCAATTCTGGTCCGATTTTTCCGAAATTCAAACTCAACCTTCTTTAGGGTTTAACGATGATATAATCAAATGATTCTTTAAATCAGATAATAATTGTGACCTCCAGAGGGACCACAAGGTAAGCAAAGGCGATTTTGCGTATAATCAGGGGCATTAATTCAGGAAGTTAAGATCCGATATGCGCAAATATCAAATGGACTCAAGATCTTTGGGTAATATCCATGCATTTCAAGTTTGTCAAAATCAAATTAAAATTGGGACCTCTACAGGGTAGACGAGCTTGATATACCATTTTTCAACAGTATTCGCATACAAACGGCAGCCATTTTGTATGGTAATTTTGGTCCAATTTTTCCGAAATTCGAACTCACCCTTCCTTAGGGTATAACAGTGATATAATCAAACGATTTTTTAAATCGGATAATAATTGTGACCTCTAGAGGAACCACAAGCTAAACAAAGGTATTATTGCGTATAATCAGGGGCCATAATTCAGGACATTACGATCCGATATGCGCAAATATCGAAAGGAACCAAGATCTTTGGGTTATATCCATGCATTTTAAGTTTCATCAAAATCGAATTAAAATTGTGACCTCTACAAGTTCCACAACCTTGATATACCATTTATAAAAGTATTCGCGTACGAGCGGCGGCCATTTTGTATGGTAATTTTGGCCCTTAGGGTGTAACGGTGATATAATCAAACGATTTTTTAAATCGGATAATTATTGCAACCTCCAGAGGGACCACAGGGTAAACCAAGGCGATTTTGTGTATAATCAGGGGCCATAATCCAGGAAGTTACGATCTGATATGCGCAAATATCGAAAGGAACCAAGATCTTTAAGTTACAACCATGCATTTCAAGTTTCATCAAAATCGAATTAAAATTGTGATCTCTACAGGGTCCACAACCTTGATATACCATTTTTAAACAGTATTCGCGTACGAACGGCGGCCATATTGAATGGTAATTTTGATCTGATTTTTCCGTAATTACAACTCAGCCTTCCTTAGGATGTAACGGTGATATAATCGAACGGTTTTTCAAATCGGATAATAATTGTGACCTCCAGAGGTACCACGAGCTAAAATAGGTGATTTTTCGGACAATCCCGGGGCCATTATTTAGGAAATTACGTTCCGATAGGCGCAAATATCAAAAGGAACCAAGATCTTTGGGTTATAAACATGCACGTCAAGTTTCATTAAATTTGGCTCAAAATTGTGACCTCTATAGGGTCCACAAGCTAAAAACATGATTTTTCGTACAATCAGGGGCCATAATCCATGAAGTTTCGATCCTATACATGCTAATATCGAAAGCAGCCGAGATCTTTTGGGGATAAAGCTATATTTCAAGTTTCGTCAAAATCGGACAAGAATTGTGACCTGTAGAGGGTCCACAAACAATTGTGGACGGACGGACAGACGGACAGGGGCGACGATATAATACGTCCACATGAAAATGTGGGCGTATAAAAATTGATGGAATACGAAGCTGTTGAACACTAGCGATAAAATAGGATTTTTCGGTTCACATCACGCCGTTGAACATCCTACAAACTGGCCAAAGACCATATAGGCAATGTAATCGATTGATTATCGGCACAGAACTGCAGATAGTCAATGTGGAAAATTGCATCGATCGCCAGCACTATTGATTTAGCATACTATTACTACTTCTATAATTTGTATGCAAAATTAGCGGAAATGAGTTCTCAGTCTTAAGCCATAAAACAATCTTAGAAATTCAACAATCATTTAGAGATGATATACATGACTGACTTATTAATCATCTACATTATCACTATTACAATCATCAATATTATCACTATCACCACTATCACAATCATCGACATTATCACTATCACAATCATCGATATTATCACTATCACCATCATCGATATTATCACTATCACCACTATCATCGACATTATCACAATCATCACTATCACAATCATCGATATTATCACTATCACCACTATCATCGACATTATCACAATCATCACTATCACTGTCTTCTTAAATATTTTTACTCTCTAGATATGAAGAAAGTAATGAATTAACAAGTTGTGGCAATGCACTAACACCAGTTAAACACCACCCATTCCATATTGTTTCCAGTCTGTAATGGTGATAGTGTAAAAAATGAGAATTACCCCTGTTGTAATGCTCATCACTATTTTCAAGATATAAAATATTGTTGTGAATATCTTCACTTTGTCGATGAAAATAATTGGATAATTTGAGGATTTCGCCCTCCGTTTCTGTTATTTCAAATTTGATTCTTTTTTTTTGCAATCAATTTCAATTGCCCTTTTTTGGTCTTCTGTTATGTTATTCATAGAATACAATGGTGATGACATGTCACAAACTTCTTTGAAGTCAAATTCTTCATTTGTCACCATACTCAGTTTTACCATTTTTTTCTTTATAGAAGCTGTATTTTTCGACAAATTTTGACAAATTCTTTTCCATATGTGTTGTCCATCTGAAGAAGAAAAAACAGCAAATCACCATTTATGAGTCAATTTACCCGTTTTACATGCTACAAATATTTTTTTTAATGCTTTTTTGTGTCGGTATGGCAGTGCATGGGAAAACTTGTCATGTCAAATAGCAGTATGAGAAACTTAGTCAACAGTCAGGGATTGACAAAATCAGTGTTTTGACTTAGTGCCAAAACTTGAATCTGAATATTCTGTTTCAAGAAGTATTTGTCAGTTAAATTTTATATTGGGTTTTTGAAAATGCTTCAATGTGAGGCCATCAAATTGTTAGGAATCAATAGGCAGGTCCTAGGGACTTCGTAGAAATCCCAAACAAATTTTCAATTGAGACTGAAGCCAGGTTCTTCAATTAAGAATTTGTTTGAGATTTCTACGACCTCCCTATAGACAATAATTGATGACGTCACATTTAAGGATTTTATTGCTCGGTAGAAATCGATCGGGAAGTTTTAGAAATCTCAGACAAATTCTCAAATGAAGCTGAAATCAGACTATCGTCTGTTAATTATATAATTACGTGAAACAATTTCTTTAATGATCAACACAGCACATTCACTTATAACTTAGGACATACTTTACCTACCAGCATATTTTTTCATCATAACACAAAGTTGGTGTCTTTCTATAGCCAGTTGCTGGAGTTTATGAAGAATTTTATCTTTATTGTTATCTGCAAATTAAAAGGAGATTAACATGAAACTAGCTCCAAACACAATTCCTTCTCTAAGATGTTTTAAAATTTCCAGTTTGAAACCTATAACATTGTGAGATATTGTTTTGGGGTCCTGGTTAATGAAATGAAATGGAGTTTAACATCCCATTTTCCAGAGCTATACTTGAGTAACTAGACAGGCATATGCCAGACATGTGTAAAGAGGGTGAATTTTGATATGGCAGCGGCACCTACTCTTATTATGGATTTCAAACTGCCAAGGTGTCTTTAACATGCTCTCCTATTGAACATAAACCAACGCTTACCGAAATCCAATTGGAAATCATGCAACCAGGTCCATCCTTTCCCACCCTGGGATTTGAACCCAGACCTCCAGCATGAGCAGCAAGCGTCATTACCACCCGGCCCAGTCCTGGTTGATGACAGGGTAGTATTGGACTGATGAAATTATGAGTGAATTTAAAATTAGTATCCATCTACAAGCAAGAATATTTGATTATGTCAAACGATCCCTCCAGGCTGTCAGCAAAAGCATTATTTGACTGCTGTAGAATTTAAATGACCAAAACAAAATGTCTCTTAGTCATGGACATCAATATGCCGGTTGGTAATACCAATTCTTGTCCTTGAACAACGATGTGTTTGCAAATTTGAAAGCATTATAGCCAAATAAACAAATTATTTGAACACCCGACTTGTCAAGTTTACGTCTGGCACTGATGACAAAAAGGTAAATAGCTAATTTAAAATGTACCTTTTGTACCATTATTCCGCTGACATTGATTCTTCAAAATAGAAAACCATGTTCCAATATCAAAGTAGTCTGAAAAAAGTAGCCAAATATTGAACAATTTCATTTAGTGAAAAAGAATTTCACCAGGTATGTTTTTGTCAAATTTACAGGATTGACAACATGGCTTATAATAAAAGCTTCATAATTATAATATGTTGGTCACTTTCAATTATTCTCTCAACTTTTCCAACTTTATTGAGCATGATGAGTCTAT
Organism: Patella pellucida; assembly: GCA_917208275.1. Classification (NCBI taxonomy): domain Eukaryota; kingdom Metazoa; phylum Mollusca; class Gastropoda; family Patellidae; genus Patella; species Patella pellucida. The sequence continues at coordinate 41,271,256 of OU795038.1, read as the reverse complement.
ATTGGTTACTAGTAACCCCATAAAGAAAGTCTGTCATGCTGTACAATGGGGACAATGTGGTATTTGTGTTCGAATGGTGAGCCATGGTGAATTGTGCTGGTCAGAAAACGTCTGTCTTACTAGTGCAAGTGTTCAGAGAGAAAACTTCTTGAATTATACCTAGATTTTTGCACGTTAGTAGAGTGTTCAACTCTTTACTGCATTTTACATTTAGTTGTTTGGCTTCTTCCAACTTAGACTTCAATTTCTGTCCTATAAAAGAAGAATTTATGAAATCTATAAATCCATGAAAGAGACAACTGTACAGTTGGAACTCATGTTATTAATCTTTCAAACAATTGTTATTCGTGTCATTTCTGGGATTTTGATTATTTTAATTAATGTTTTTTCACCCGACAGTCAGGCCCCTACGAGGATTATTGACCAAACACAGCTAAGCCACATATATAGCATGAAATATAACAAACAAGATGATATATTACCTATTTTCACTATACTCTTATCAGAGTAATACATAAGCGCTTCAGTTAGGAGGTCATTTCTATTGTTTACAGTCATTTCTTTTGATATTTTCTTAAATGGACGTAGGAAAGACCAAAATCGTTCAATTCCCTCTCCGTCACATAAACCAGTAAATTCCACATAGCGTTGTCCAAAATTCAGCTGAAAATAATACAATAGATAGAAGCAAGAACATAAACATTGCACACAACCAATGCTACATAATACAACCTATATCATATCTATATCCTTAAAATATGTAATTACTAATTACTGATTCATCAAAAATTAATACAGAAGACTTCCTTACATACATCTACAACTGCTCTTACCTCAAAGCTACCCATTTGGTGTTCTCCATATCAGAGTACCAACAAGGAAGATCGAGATCTCAATATCAACCTTCATTATAGAAGATTTGAAGGTACAAAGTTAAAATAAGTTACCTGACAAGACATTGTATGAGCAAAACTGTGGAATACAGGAACAGCTAAATTGCATTTTGCTAATAAATCAGGGTTGCGTTTCTAAAAAGAGAGAAAAAAAGCCTTTACATATAAACATCAAGGAAATTATCAATATTGCATGAGACTATGGATTACTACACGTTTTACTGACTTTCAGTCGAGTTAAGTCATACAGGGAATAAAGTGCAGGATCTGAGTTTCTCATTGACCCTTACCACATGCTCTGAACAATAGACTTCTTAATCCATTATGTAGCCTTGAACCTCACAAACCTTTCAAGTTGACTTCGAAGGAATAACCCTAAATAAATATCATAAAATCACTGTATTTCAGTCAAGAACTTAATCTAGTCTGCTTGATTATTACAACAAATGTAAAATTTCATGAAAATACCTTAAAATATGAAGCCAGAGAACAGGCTATATCATAGGTTACTGTTAACTTTTCAGATCTGTCTTTCAGAAATTGCTCAGTTAGAAATGCTGAATATGCTAGACTGAAAATAGAAACCACAATAGCTGTTGCATTTCCTAAAGTCAATTCTGGTTACTTTTGGTGGTTGTCTTTTTAGTCTTTTTGTTCGATTCGCCATTACTATAATAAATATTTATAAAAGGCGGGAATATAGACTCGTTTTTCCTGACCTACAGATCAGCAACATGCACATCTACGTCGGTGATGTTCTAGGCTATTATTATAATATTAATAATCATTATATATAGCTCCTGTGCACGACACCTCAGACATCGCACGTCAATGAGACCACTAAATATTTAAGGGCAGTAAAATTTTGCACTTGGCATGGGTCGTGCGAATGTTTCGATCATTACTGCAGAAGGAATAAAACTAAAACCAAAGATCAGACGAAACCTTTCTGATCAGATATGGGGGACTGAAAATTCCGCTCACCTACAGTTACACCGGTATTTTTGTTCAGTCTATGAGCTGAGATTTAACCCACATATGTTTTTTCGAATTTTCATTGGTGTTCATTTTCCGAAAATACTTCAGAAATTGACACATTATTTACACTTTATTCACGAAAACGACCAGATCTGGTGGTGCCTTTCGAATTTGAGATGTGTTAAATAGGGCTTAAACCACCGACAGTAAGCCGAGGTCACTCCATGTCATCTTTGAAAATGCCTAAGCAACCAACGGCACCTCTCAAAACGCGCACACACCTCAATTCCCACATTGCTTCATTGTAAAGGCTATTGAAATAGTAGATTTACTCTTGGGGTCACGGTGGCTATAGTGGACAAGGCGCTGGTTCGCTAGCCTGGAGGTCGGGTGCTCGATCCCTGCATTGGCCGAGAAAGTTCACCTCGATTTTCCAGCGTGATCTCCCCTTGTCAGTGATGCATAAGGAGGGCCTGAGACAAGGACAGCTGCCTAGTCGTTCGGATGGGACGAAAAACCGAGGTCCCGTGTACACACTGGAGTGCACGTAAAAGATCCCTTGGCTGTTGGAATTCGATATTAAGAGTAGGCCGTAGCGCCGCTGTCCGGGCAAAATTTCCCTCATAGCACTGTGTGGCGTTTGCCCGTCTTCCATTAGCCCAGGTTAGGTGCAAAAGAGTAGGACGTTAAACCCAATTTCATTTCATTTATGATTTACTCTTGGCAGCAGAGAGGCTGGTTATGCAAGATTACCGCCACTTCGCGCATGTGTGAGTATATCTTCTTGTCAATGATTGGTCAATAAATTAACGTTTAAGGCATGAGTGTTGGAGTTAGCCGCTTGAACAGGGCTGTATTATAATACCTATGATAAACTGATAATATACACTCTAATGAAGAGGCTAACTTTACTAATTTACCTTCTGATAAAGCGGCTAACTTCAGTTGAATCGGGTGGTATAAACCCCTAAGCTCCCTCCAGAATGAGATATCAAACATCTTTTCATTGATCATATAGAATCACCTTCAATGTGGATTGCTAACGACTCTTTTGAAGAGCACCCTCATCGTTTTATATCTGCATAAATTGTATGCCATGGTACATAATAATGAAGACGCTTTGTAAATAACTCTACACACAATTAGTTCAAAATGTGATCATCGCGTGGACTAATGAATGCTTATTAAAATATAAAAATATACAGTTTATCTATGTTTTTTGGCGGCCATGTGAAGGGCGTCCTCACTTTTTATCACATTCAAGGGTCTGGATTACAACCGCAGCTAGTTTGGGTATAATTTTAATAAAAACTTATGCAAAAATTCGTCAAACATGCATCATTGTTAGTTAGTCACTATGTATATGAGATTTTGGCCGCCAATTTGAAAATGGGCTGTTTATCTCATATATTCTTGTTCAGAATTTAAAAAAATAGGGTCTAGAAAAACCACATGAGAATTTCTACCTCTCCAGGTGGCACCTGCCTCAATTTTATCACGGACTACATGTATATGGATAGGAAATTATTGAGTTTGGTACAGGTATATGTGCATAGTAGCCTTGTGTCTTGTGTTAATATGTTCGATTACTAAATGTCAATTAAAGATGATATACCAATATGGAGATGGGGCTACCAGACCGATTATCCATATTGTGAAATCGGCGGGCAGGTATATTAGATAATGCAACAATTTGACATTTTTAATGCGATGTAGAGAAAGTGCCGTTATTCCCAATGGATTACTCCCCAAAACACCAGTCCAAATTTTCCGCTGCTTATAATATTCTACGCAAAGATGGTAACTGTCTTGTCAAAGAACGAATTCAGCATTTTAGAAACGAGAAACTAAACCTGTTAAAATTAATTAGGGAACAACATGCAGAACTTGAATCCTTATTGTCCCCAGAAGATTATAAATCCATACAATTAATGCAAATCAAATCTAACCCCTAATCAAAGGTGTTAAGCTATTGTATTTGATTCTTTTATTACTGTTGTTGCATATTCTGTATATATTTGCTACTATTCACATACCTGTATCTTGTTTGATAAATACGAGAGTGAAACGTCCATTAGTATAAAACTCAACAATTGTCAATCCATAAAATTGTACTTGTTAATATAATGTTTCAATTACTAAATGCCTATCAAAGAAGATCAACCCCGTATGCTTTTGAGCAAAAAGTTACAACTTGTTGCTTCATCGGTTTTCAAGTTCAGTGAGCCGAATCGAATATCATGGCTAGCCCGCATGTCAGGACTGGTCCGTTCCATATACCCAATCCATGTCACTATTTTTTTTATATCATTTTAATAGATCTCTCCAAAGACAAAAAGTAATTCTAATATTAGGAAAGGGATTAGAAAATGTATTCTTCGACTGGAATGTGTGTCAAAAAGACTTCAAAGGTATTAAGATTTCAGATAAAACGGATACATAAACTGTGAGATTATTATATTTGTATCGTTTAGTAGACTTATCCTGAGCCAGAAAACTAGTTACCAGTAATAACCTTTTAATTATTTTGAGATTAAAAAGGGATCCGCTGAGAAGGAAATGAAATGAGTTTAACGACTTACTATTTTGCTCCGCAGAGAAGGAATATTGATATATAATATGAAGTAAGAAGTACAAAGTACCACGTGTACGTGTATGATCGTGTCTTAAATTAGTTATTTTTTGGCAGATTATATTATCATAACATTTTTAAAAGGTAAATAAGCAAAGCAAGTCTATAAAGAACTTTGTTGACGGAAATATGTCGCTTCCCTTGAAAAATTTAATAAATAATAAGTCTATTTAAAACGCGCTAATTCCACATAAATAAAGATTTAAGGGGTGGGGGGGGGGCAAATGTTCCAACTTGCTCCCCCTTGACGCCGTCACTGAAACTGCCAGCTCGGCGTTAAACCCCTATTCATTTACTGCTGACTAAAGACTGGAACTTTTTATGTATTGTTGTCTGAACCGAACCCATATTGTGTATTGACAACACAATTCCCTCTCCACCCAAAAATATTTTTCCAAATGTTCAATGTTCCCGCGTCGTGTAGATAAACGATTGACGTCAGTGTTCATGCAATGGGTCAACAGTCAACAGCTTTGTGTCATTATTATAATTTCCTCTCGTCATGTTACTATTTATAGCATGTGTCGCACTATGACCTGACTGACGACACGCGGTGTATTTCTCTATATTGCACTACAGTGCAAGATAACCTCGTAGGTCGATCAGTCAATATTCTAGAAAAGTTCATAACAACTGGGTCAGACTGCCAGTCGCGTGAATACAACTCTCTCTGTCTAATCGACGTACAGGGGATAAACTAAAATGGCCACCGGCGTACGAGTAAGTATTTTAATTTTACTACCTGTTTTGAGTAAACAGTTTTTTTCTGTAATCAATTTTTATTGAAAGGCCAAAGCCATATCACAGTGACACTATGCTTGACATATATCACACGACAAAATATGTTTATTGTCGAAGCCTCGACGGGCCATAAAGTAAAGTGAAGGCCTATAGGTTATCATCTCTAAACGCCCCCCCCCCCCCCTTTGTTTGTCTAAAGACAATATCGGTACGTTTTAGCCAAAGTCTTATATATAGACTCCGGTTTCAACCATCTTCTCGTTGCTAATATTGTATACGATAGTGTTGTTTAAATGGGAGACAACTCCAAATTAAACATCAAATTGACAATGCAGCATGAGAGGGCAAGATATGAGAATAGAACGGAGGTACTGGCATAACCAGATAAGATATCGTATTTGAAATGTGTTCTATTGAACAATATTTAACGGAAACACGTGGTGGCTATCGCCCTTTTCATAACGCGACAATACGACATCACGACAGTATTGATGCAATCACACGACACTTTACTCTGTCGTATCATCGTGTTATTTTTGTCGTAACTTATTGGCTTAGTCTCTTTCTACAAGGCACAAAAATACAGCAGTACTCATTACATCATATAAGTAGTAGATTAGATACGTATAAGAGATAATAGGAAAATGTTGATTAATTATTTGTTTTCTAAAAATAATGAAACATCCTGTGTCCAAAAGTGAATTATATTTGGTATTACATTAAAAAATCTAGAGTTACAATAGCAGGACCAAAGTGAGTTAGCTATGTTAATTCCTTGAATAAGAAGTGGTATCTGAGGTATCGAACAAGTAAGCATACATTACCTCTTGTAAGACACCCACCAACGTTTATAGATGACTGGAGCGATAGTTTAGAAGGGAGTTCAGATGATTTCACATTGGTTTTTATTTAGGGTGGGAAGGTGATTGTAGAAAGGATAAAATCGGGCCACATTCTTTAAAATCACCGCATCAGTGTAGGACGACACCCCAGTAATTACATTCGCAGCTGTTATTGACCTTATCGCATATTCATCCGTTTGGCATCAATGAAGGGATCGAGACCAAGATGATTAAAAATAGGCCAAGTATTGCCTTCAACTATGAACACACTCTAAAAGTCCCAGGAAGCAAATGAAAAAAAAACACTTTTCAATATGACAGTAGTGGTTCGGTCATGCATTTACATCTTAGGGCGTCAGCCTTTAGGTAGAGTGTTGACAGATAAAACGTAAAACAAAACAAAACATAACACACACACCCTCACCCCAGACCTATAAAGATATTTTTTCTAAAACTCTTTTAATTTTTAAATCATATTGTTCTCAATTGTTTAAGCGAATAGTTATAGAAAGGGTCCTGTAGATAAGACTATAGCACATGTGCAGTTTAAACTTCCGTGACAAGTCGATGATAAGTCCGTTTGGCTTTTATCAATGGAGAATAGGCAAACGCGGGCAATGAGCGTCAATGCACCCCTAGCATCATGTAAACATACAGGCTATTTCTGGGACTATCGGTGGAGACGTTCAAAACAGTTGTGTAAATAATTATTTATTCAACCAAAATAGCTCTCATAATATTGACGATCTGATGATATTCATTATGATGCTTAGTGGGTGCTGATAAACATGATGATTAGATGCTGATTAGTTGCGGATTAGATATGTTTGACGTATTATATCATGCCAAATAGATGGTAAGAAATGAGACAGGAATTAAACAGTAAATGACTACAACATTCTTCCAAGGGAGACATTTTGCACAAGACTAGATCATACAGGGTTTGTAAAAGGAACAAATTGAACATGGTTACTTGACATTCAAGACTACCACTTCCTCGAAGTCTGAGCCAAATTTAGGAATGCTTATAACTAAAACTAAAGGAAATCAAACAAATAGAATACACGTGGAAGTAAATCATACACCTATGCTCGTGACCTCATGAATAGTACCAGTCACAGCTCAATGCATATATACTATTCAAAAAAAGTAGGGGATATTTGATTTTTAAGTGTTATTAAAGTCACCTAATGAAACTGACGAAGAAACAAATGACAAAATGAAATGAAGTTACCATTTATCGATTTATTCCAAATGATCGTTAGACTAAGTAAGGCACAGACTGACCATTATAAGGGTAAAATGACACCCGGGGTCAAACAGCAAAGCTACCACAGCATCACAACAAAGTCAGTAACGGGTAAATCCTCCTCTGTTTGCCAAACAGGCATTGGACATTTGCAGAACGTTGTTGACGTTAACGTAACCTCTGTCCAAGCATGTCCCAGACATCCTCTGAAAACATCACATTGCTCCAGCGGCGATTATCCCAGTGTTGACGATCCCTACACCAACGACATATTGCCTGAATGTGATGATCTCTCAAACAAGGGATCACGCGAGGACGTCGGGCGCGAAGGTGACCCCTATGCAGTCGATTCCGAATGGTCTGGCCACTCACTCTCAAACCAGTGTCTGTTTAAAGACAAGCGCCGATCTGATTTGCTGTGATGACACGATTTCTCAAGGCCAAGGTACGGATAAATCGATCCTGTGCTTGAGTTGTCGCCCTTGGTCGACCTGAGCGTGGTTTGTCCTGTACAGAATGAATGAAATGGGGTTTAACGTCCTACGCTTAAGCACCTAACATGGGCTAATTGAAAACGGGCATGCGCCATACAGTGTGCTATGGGGGAAATTTTGCCCGGGCAGCAACTGAATTCCAACTACCAAGGGTTCTTTTACGTGCACGCCAATGTGTACACGGGACCTCGATTTTTCGTCCCACCCGAACGACTAGACAGCTGTCCTTGTCAGACCCTCCTTCTGCATCACTGACAAAGGGAAATCACGCCGGAAAATCGAGATAAACTTTCTCGGCCAATGCAGGGATCGAACACCCGACCTCCAGGCTAGCGAACACGCGCCTTATCCACTTTGCCACCGTGATCCCCTGTCCTGTATCTTGACCATAGCCTGCTTATGACAGACTGAGAAACATTCATCGTCCGCTCCACAACCGCCTGTGTTGTGCCGATCTGTAGCATGCCAAGGGCATGTAACTTTTCATTTTAGGTAGCCGACGCATATCAAAATTTGTTTCCTGGACACTAAAACAATTAAACTGATGTTTCCACCCTGGAATTCAATGCCACAATGACTGTAACATTCAAAGTCAGAGTCGTGAAAATTTTGGATTGGACCCCCATGATGATCCCAAGCATCACCTGCATTCCATGCGGTAGCTATTGGTGCGTTTGGGCGTCACATGTAACTGGAAATGTTTCTTCTGTTAGGTTCTATAGTGACTTTTTTCGTAGTCATTTGCATATTTTAGTATTATGCCCCTAAAATCAAATATCCCCTACTTTTTTTTGAATAGTATAATTCAAACAGTCTATAATGCAAGGGTTAACCATTATAATCAAAACAGATTAAAATTTAAAGATCAGTATTTCAAACAGTTCACTTCTCCCTTGTTATTAATGTTAAAATTTCATTTGTATACTTGTCTTATTAGGTACTTTGGATAAATTCCATCACCATTCAACACAGTTCCTTTTTTTTTTACACTTTCTCTAAGTTTTATGGATATATTAATTTTCTAAACAATCATTAACAGTTAGTGTTTCTAAACAGTCCAATTATTTATTTCTAAACAGTTTATAAAATATCAAAAAACTATTAAAATGATTTCTCACCACAGTCCATCCAACCACTTCACAATTAATCAGCTTAGTAGTTTAATAATGAATGTTGGTGACTTATTATATTAGGGGAAAGAACATGAATTTACTACACAAAACCGTCTAAAATGTCAATATGTGTTTCAGGCTTCAGCCCCAGAGTCGAATGAAGCAAATTATTTTCAACATAAAATATACCCATGTACCGACCCCCACTCCCCGCATTTCAGCGTTATAAAGAAGACAACATATTCTGAAGAGTATTTGAATTATTTCAGCCCACAGTCACTGCTGCCAATCCATTTAATCCAGATGAAGCGGCCAAGAAACTGCGGAAAGCTATGAAAGGATTGGGTATGTTATTTAGATTTGTTCACTTGTATTTATGATAAACAGCTGTTACAAAATGCTGTTAGTCTGGTGTTAAAATCTGTATGAGATTAATATCTGTTATATTATTGTATATTTACACGTTACGTACAAGGAACTGTACACTTATACCACTTTGAATTGTATGCCCCCCCCCTTCCCAACATCAACAACAACAGAAAAACAACCCCGAAACCTCATTATTTTATGGCTATGCTTTTTATCCCTGATTTAAAATTGAAGAATTGCCTTTCTAACCCCTATAGTTTTCTGCAAATTACAAAAACATCATCGCGTAATATTGGCTTAATACTGATACCTATTTCCTTTATTCTTGTCTTCTGACTCAAACTACCATCCCTATTCAACATTCTCCCACTTCTCATTTACACGAATTATAGTTTCTGTACTGTAATGGTAATGGTGAGTGCAGGAGAACTGCACTACACACAATACAAAACCGATAAGACATACCCGTTGGCAAGAAATACACAGCAAATATCCATTCAAGTGAATGGATCCAGGGGCCAGCCGTACGCGTCCACTGTGCTGTACAGTCCCGGAATATTGATGCCACGAAACTATACCGATCAAATTGTTTATCTCTGCTCATTATCGAACTTAGTCACCTACACCAAGTTTGAACATTTTACCTCAATTAGAAGGAAAGTTATTGTGCCCCAAAAAGTGTGACAGACGGACTGACCCATTTTAATAGTCCCCTGTTCTCTTCGAAAGGCGGCGGACAATAAATTAATATAAAATTGGGAGCAATCTCGCGCCACCATATTTCTCTAATCTGTTAGAACCTTTCGCTATTCCTACGCTTAGAAACAAAGATAACATAAAGTAAATCAACCGAAATTTTCTCCAAGTCTTCCATCCCTTAAAGCACCCAGGAGTTGAACAAACTTAATAAATTTAACGTTAAAGTTAGTAATTCTCGACCCCTTACTATCTTTGAAAATTCACTAAAAACATTGGATACTATGGGTTGCACCGTATCTCTTACAAATAATACGCTGTAAACTAAGATTAACCAGTTCAGATCTAGAAGACCATATGATAGCCCTGTTTGCCTCTGTGGTCACAACTTCGAAGATTCTGAACATTATTTGTTCGTATGCCCTTACATTCAGATGCAAGAAAAGCATTGTTTATAAGAATAATATCACTAGATGCATTATATTTTTACAGGAACGGACGAGGCGGCCATTGTCGATGTTTTTGTGACGCACACAACTCAACAAAGAATAGAAATAGAAATACATTTTAAAACATGCTTCGGAAAAGTGAGTGAGAATTTAGAATTATGTGTAAAAAATCATTACAGCCAACAATGGCATGGCCTACGCTGTCTGATTCGCATCATTACGCAATGTTAAATTATAATAAATAACCATGTTGAATCATTATAAATAGCCATGTTTGAATGGGTAGGTGTACTTGGTAAGTAACACTCCCATTATATTAGCCCTTGATCTAACGACTTTTTGGATACTATATTTTTTCATATTATTTATTAGTTTGTTGTAACGAAACAACTCTGTTATTTTACAGGATTTACGTAAAGAATTGAAATCAGAATTAAGTGGAAAATTTGAGGATGTGGTTTTAGCTTTGTTAGATCAGCCAAGAGTTTACGATGCCAAACAAATCAAGCAAGCTATTAAGGTATTTGCTGTGCGTGAAGCTGTTGCTACTCAACGACAGAAATATTTCCCATACATTATCGAGTTCTTATGTAGAGTTACTTTGTATCCTTTGTATCTGTTTTGTCGACTTTGTGGAATGTATTATTTGGTTGTGAGACAGTCCGGTATTGATAAAAAATTACACTTCCAATCATATGATCATATGCGCTCTAGGCACGTGGTTGGTGTGCCTGACCAAAACACAAAACAGAGCCCGTGCTGACACCCGTGAAAATTTGTACAGTTATGTAAATATATCATATTGGCAGTGTGAAGTTGAATCTTATTACGCCATTTGTTATTAACGAGTAACGAGATGGCTCGCCTCGTTATTGGCGAATAACGAAATCACGCCACCGGGTTATTCGTGTTTATACGCCAACATTTTCATGTGGACGTTTTATGCCGTCTCTCCTGTCCGTCGATGGACTCTCTACAGGTCACAATTCTTATCCGATTTTGACGAAACTTGAAATATAGGGTTATCTCCAAAAGATATCGGCTGCCCCTGATTGTCTGAAAAATCACCTATGGTCACTCTGAAGGTCACAATTATTATCCGACTTACAAAAACGTTTTATTAAATCACCGTTACACACTAAGGAAGGTTGAGTGCGAATTTCGTGAAAATTGGACCATAATTGCCAGACAAAATGACCGCCGTCTGTACGTGAATAGTGTAAAAAATATGGTATATCAAAGTTGTGGACCCTGTAGAGGTCACAATTTTAATCCGATTTTGATGAAAATTTAAATGCATGTTTATAACCTAAAGATCTTGGTCCCTGTCGATATTTGCTTATATTGGATCGTCCGAAAAATCGTCTGTGGTCCCCCTGGAGGTCACAATTATTATCCGATTTAAAACAACGTTTGATTATATATATCACCGTTACACCCTACGGAAGATTGGGTTCGAATTTGGAGAAAATCGGACCATAATTGCCAGACAAAATGGCCGCCGTTTGTACGTTAATAGTGTAAAAATAAAATATGGTACATCAAAATTGTGGACCCTGAAGAGGTCACAATTTTACTCCGATTTTGATAAAACTTTAAATCCATGTTTATAACCCAAAGATCTTGATTCCCTTCGATATTTGCGCATATCAAATTGTAACTTAATGAATTATGGACTTTTGATTGTAGGAAAAATCAATTTCGGTATTGCTTGTTCTCTATCCGTCTCTCGAAAATGCGGGCGTATCCTGCCTGGCAGTGCCAGCCTATCTTTCAACTTATTTTTCGGGATTCAAATATAACGCTAGACATCACTAGAATGATAGATGCCAAGTATCTCCCTGTAAGACGTATAGTTGATAAAAAAAAACAGATAGTTGTTCAAGCGGTGAAAAACAATAAGGATTGTTTTTGGCTAGAAGTCGCTTTGTGTAGTTTTTCCATGTGGGCGTTTACTGCCGTCGCCCCCGTCCGTACGTCCAACACCCTACAGACTACATTTATCATGTGATTGTTTTGAAATTGATATATTGCATTTGCATTAGTGAGTTGAAGAAGCCTATTTAATTCCAGTAACTTCCGTTAATTTATTCTGGAGTTATGTCCCTTGCTTCACTTTGTTGCACCTTCAATTGAAATTTATACGAAAGTTATATGCATCATTTAAAGTAGTAAAACGAAGAAGCCTGTTGAAGCCTTTTCCGTTAATAACATCTAGAGTTATGACCCTTGTTTCACTGTAATGAATCTTGTGAACGCTCTAATGGCAAAAGCGATCGTCCAATCTGTATAAAATGTATATGCATCATTGAAATTAGTGAAAAGAAGAAGTCTATTGAATTTCAATAACCTCCGTTAATTTCGTCTGGAGGTTTGGCCCTTATTTCACGTTTTGAACGCTCTAACGACAAAGGTGATCACCCGATCTGTATGAGTTATGGCCCTTGTTTCACGTTATTGGATCTTTTGAACGCTCTTATGAAAACTGTTATCATCCGATCTCTATGGGGGGGGGGGGGGTGTTATTGTCCAATAGACATGCCCTGGGATTTTAAATTAGAAACCGCGACGCTAATTTCTTTTGGACAATAACACCCCTCTAAATGCGAAAAAGGGGGTGTTTTTCTAAATAACAAAATATGAAAAACGATTCAACGTCATACGGGGTTTTCTTCCCGGCCGAACGAATAGATGCTGTTTTCGCCAGGGATTCCGTCCTGCACCATTGACTAGGGGAAACCACGCTGGAAAATCTCGAGTAACTTTCTCGGCCAACACCAGGATCGAACCAAGGATCTCTTGGTTAAGAACCTTAAGGCCCGTTCTCACAGTGCGGCTTTTAGTAACTACTTGTATTATCTACATGTAGTATCTACGTCACACTACGTGTAGATTAAAAAATCGTATATAAATGAGTTGATACGGCTTGGAATCTCGCGATATTCTCGTCATGTCTTAGCATAATGGCGTCATCAAGCGACGAAGAGACGCTGGCTATTATTGCTTCACATTTGATAAATAAGAGCAAAAAGAAAAAAAGGGAACACAAATCCGTCTGGGTAAGACATTGGATACTGCGTAGATCCCAAGTCGGCGCGTACAGTTCCCTATTACGTAAACTTGAAGAAAAAGTCACCCTCAAAGGGAGATAACTCTTGCTTGTACTAATACTCGACGTCTCTGATTGGTCAATTTCATACGATCTGTTAACTGAAATAGGGAAGTTTCTATTTCGCTCAAATCGCTTTCAACTGGTTGGGAGCTTGTAAAAGTTTGTACGACTTAAGTGTTCTCACGCTGCATCTCGGGTCGATACTACAAGTAGTTACTACAAGTTGCACCGTGAGAATGGGCCTTTACTCACTGTGTCACCACTTCTGCTCCCTAATTTCTTAGTGACGTCATATTATATAATCTGTATATAAATGTCGATGTATTGGTAAATATTATCAGGGATTGGGTACAGATGAAGCTGCACTTATAGAAATTTTATGCACTAGATCAAATACTGAAATTATTGAAATAAAACAACATTATAAAACATGTAAGTTTTCTAAGTACTCGTTTATTTCTAAGGAAGAATAGTTAATTAAAGCTGCCCTTTGGTAATAATATATAAAATCGAAATTAAAGATGGCAAAATAAAACTACATTTGTATGCTCGTTTTCACCGCGATAGGGCTCTTCAGGCATTCATAAAACATTGTAGCATTGTGATAACCGCCACAAATAAAATAATAAAGGCTGAAAACTTACATGAAACTGTCGAAGCGTACATTTTTGTTTTCAAGAGTTATTCCTCTTTTAGTCTCGGAATTATTCCAATCATGCTAACACTCGTGTTTTTAAATACCACAGTAAGACTTATTTCCAGTTCTTTTAAATATTTTCAAGCGTTTAAAATATTTTTGTCGATATCCAAAAAAACATTTTCTTTCATAATTCATTTACCAGCAACTCGTGACTCATGTATTGTATGTTTCAGTATTTAAATCTGATTTAGAAAAAGACATTGCTTCTGATACTAGTGGTCATTTTAAACGTTTATTAATTGCCCAGTTAACGGCTAACCGTAGTGATGCACCACCCGATCCAGCTCTAGCACAAAAAGATGCACAGGATTTATATAAAGTAAGTAATAATTATTTAAAAAGTTCGTTAACTACATTGCCATAAGTGATAACTATATAATATACCCAATGATCCAAAATACTTCAATTGTCAACGATGGCTTTAATTTGAGTAACCCATATTGTGAGGCACACGTTTTTATGAAGGTGAGATTTCCGCAGATTAAAAGGGTTACGTAACTATTTTGAAATGGGCCTCCAATCTATATGAAAATATAATAATACGTTATACCATACCACCACCATAGAACACATCAAACATTGCCAATAGAGGGGTTGCGTATCGCCCCCAATATCAAATTAGATAGTTGATTGACACTGTTTTAAATTCAATACGCCTTATTCAATGAAATATGTGTGATATACCCCTCTAAATGCATAAATGCCAGACAGCTGTACTGTATTTTGAAACAATATTTTATTTTTTATTAGGCAGGCGAGAAAAAATTTGGAACCGACGAGTCACAATTTAATAGAATACTTAGTGCCAGAAGTTACGCCCATTTACGGGAAGTGTTCAACTGTTACCAAAAGATATCAAAAAATACTTTTGAAAAAGCTGTTAAAAGTGAAACCAGTGGGGATTTAGAAGCTGGATATTTGGCCATCAGTATGTTTCGAAAAAAATTATATTAATGCAGTATTGTATAATTTGATTTTATAACGTCAAAATAATGATTAGATATCGAGATATCTAGTCTTGCGATCAAATTAACAATATATCTAATTAAAACATAAGCAAATTTTGTACAAAATCACATAATGGTAGGCTTCAGTTCTCAACTAACCATAACTACAGTTGTAATTAATAAGCCGTATGACGTTTTTCAGTAAAAGTAGCTACAAATATTCCAGCATTTTTCGCCGAAAGACTGTATCATAGCATGAAAGGTGCAGGAACAAAAGATTCAGAACTAATAAGACTGGTTGTTTCAAGATGTGAGGTATGTATATAAATATCACATGTCGCTAAAATGGTGATTTATTACGAAAGGGTAAACAAGATCTGTTTTAGCCCACAGTGATTTAGTTTTATATATTACTTTGATCACAAATTAACAAATATATGTAATTGTTTGGTTTAGCTATCCGTATTACCCATCTTGCCGTAAAGGAAAATAATATTTCACAAATTCAAACATAATTTGTTTGTTTTATACCTGTAATGTTTATTTTCTATATTGTAGGAGGATATGGGTTTTATAAAAGCGGAGTTCCAAAAGATATATGGCAAGACATTAAGTAGTTTTATTAAAGGGGATTGTAGCGGTGATTATAAGAAAATCTTGCTGGCTCTGATTGGTGAATCATGATTAAAATCCTCCAGAAGTTTATGTCAATATACATGTACATGCCCAACTCATTTCCATTTTATTGTTCAGCTTAAATTTGTAAACACATATTCATTTGGTATTTGGGGCTGTAAATATACTGCAACCCATTGAAAAATATCCCTGATTGGATTCCATTTTAGTATAGATGAATATATTTATAGGTAATGACTGGTGCCATTTAAGGTATATTAATATTGATTACTTTATGACTCATTTGATAATATCATTTTCCTGTTAATGACTGTATTGCTTGTTTCATTGTGTCGTCTTCATATTGGTGGTTTAAGTACTCATTAAGTAATATAACATGCATTGTTTAGCAATTTTATGAGATTTTGTATATGTTTTGTTGGTTTAACCTCACTTTCCCCACATTTGATTGTTTTGATCAAGGATTAGGAGGTTAGTAGACCGTGGGTGTAGGACTATAGTCTGTTTAATTAATTAGTATCACTGGTGCAAACTTCTCACTTTAATTATTGTTACTGGGTAAATTAGTGAAATCAGTTTACTTATAAATTTACATTGTGAGCTGTTTTGATGTCATAATTCATTTGTAATAAAAAAAAAATAAACTATTGATATTTAATCACAGCTTATCCGTTGATATATATAGCTTCTCTTAATCGCAAATGGTCATTCCAAAATGGCGAACGCTCTGGTTGACTTTAAATACATTGCTAAAACTAAAGATGGTCAGAATTTAGTGCTAGAAGGTTTTAAATAATTACAAATTTATTTATTTATTTAGTAATATATGTATTTATATGTATTTATTTATTTAGTTAATATATGCATATATTATTATTTATTATATATTTGTACTTTTTATAAATATTTATACTATAAAAATGTATTTATTTACTATGTTGAAATGACACAAATTTGTTGGTTAGTTCGTCATGGCCGGTTCGACCTACACTTAAAAACGATAGATGTGGGGAAATTGAGGTGTCCCCGGTATAAATATGTAATGTTTAGCAATGGATTAAATATTATACATTAGTGTATTTGATAATAAACATCTAGTTTAATATGTAATGCATAGCAATATATGATACTATACATTTAGTTGTCGTTTAGCAATAATATTAGATATTATACATATGCTTGTCTTTTAGCAATATATTATATATAAATCTGTAAATATGTATTGTTTTAAATTTGTTACATTGTTGTGTATTTACTACTTGTTTTAATGAGTTAACAAAATGTAAAATAGTCGAGTCACAATTTTATTACAATAAACTAATTATAAATGTTGATATCAACTAATATAGACACTATTATCTGGCAAACAGACCGATACATATGATTGAGTGAAACACATGCACCATTTGGGAAGGGGGGGGGGAGGGTATGTGGCCATGGACGAGGACCTCCTTAAATACGCGATATATTCAAAGCCGTTGGTATATATAGCTTTATTCTGCAAGACAAAAATTACAACCATAAGACGATGACAAGTATGACAGTTTAGACAACAGAGGCAGTGCGCTAATGACGAAATTCTTACAGGCCAGTACGTCTCACAATTGACTAAGCACAGCGAAAACATAGGCAAAACTCACGGGGAAATGTGCATAAAAAATAAGGATTGAATATAAATAATAACAAATAATAGCTCAAGAATGAGAAAATATCGCACGCCGTATGAATATGGCGCAAATGATAGTCTTCGTGGAAAAATGATCGTGCGAGAGTTATTGAACAGTAGTAAAACAACATGACAATGTATGACAAAGATACATTATTCTACCCGGATTTTCATCATCCCGTCCCAAAATGATTGAGACTCAAATAAATTGACATAATTAAGACGTAACTTCAAGAATGTATATAACAATGGCGACTTTGATTATGAAACAAAATTTAATGACGTGTGGCGTGAAAATGCTCTGATTGGCTAAAAACTAAGTTGGCAGACTAGAATATAAATTAAAGGGGCGGCCACACTGACACAACTTAACAATTCTGTAGTGAGTAAAATGGCTATTCAGAACATATGAGACAAAGTAGATTCGTCTGTCCGTCTGTCCGTCACACTTTTGGGGACACAAGAATTAACTTTCCTTCTAATTGAACTAGAATGTTAAAACTTGGTGTATTTTTTATTAGGTCAGTGTCTTGAACACAACTTTCTGTAGTGAGTAGCAAAATAGCTATTCAAAACATATGAGACAGTAAGTAAAGTATGGTAATTGTTGGTGCCCCATACAGCGAAAATTTTCCCTACAGAAAAATGAACTCAACACGGCGAATGTGCACGCTTCAGTGGCTTGTCTCGAAGTGATTTCCGGCTAATCACGCAGTGCGATAACGCCCAGCACAAAAGTATATGAGTCTATATATAGCAACCGCACATCTATCAACTATTACAGCTGTAAAAAATCTATTGTTGCCGATTCTGATTAGCAGTAAAATTTAGCTTTTTGGTTATTACAACAGCTTGTTTTATTTTTGTCGAAGAAAGCAGGGGACTATTCAAAGTGGATTCGCCTGTCTGTCTGCCCGTCACACTTTTGGGGACACAAGAATTAACTTTCCTTCTAATTGAACTAGAATATTCAAACTTGGTGTATTTTTTATTAGGTCAGTGTCTTGATGGAGTTCGAAGATGAGCATATTCAGCGTTGATACTTTGGGACAAGATGACTTTAGTTCTAATTAAGTGAGAATGATGACATTTGGTATGTAGTTTCATTACATCAATACCTTGACCAAGTGCGACAATGATCATTTTCTGCAATTCGATTGGTCGAGACTTTGTAACACAATAACTTTACTTCTAGTTGTGGTAGGATGTTCAAAGTGTGATCGAGTTCAAAGATGAGCATGTTCTGCTTAGGGTAAGCAGAGATAAGCAAATTGATTGGTTAATGATTGGGACACGATATCTTTGGCTCTAATTAATTTGGTGTATAGTTTCATCACATCAATACCTTGAATAAGTGTGATTATGAGAGCCCTTTCGGCTAAGGTAAGCAAAGCGATTTGATTGGTCCAGACTTTGGGGTTTCACAACATTGATTCTAATTGAATGACAGTGGGTACACTTGGTGCATAGTTTAATTACATCAATACCTTAACAACGTTCGATGCTGAGCATTTTTTGCTTAGGCAAAGTAGAGGGGGGCATCAGCCTCACTTTCGACTTGTTATCTTTGAAATATGTATCCTTCACATGATCTGCATCTTAAATAATAGAGCGTTATAAAAAAAAAACTATCGACCTGTCAATTCCCAATCTCGTTCCCAGAGTCAGCCGCGGGGCCGAAGGCCTCTGGGGCCATAAACCGTCCATTTTCTGCAAATTTTTCCACGTCTAAGCCCCACCTATTCTGACCTCTGATTGGTCAATCTTGTTGGGTCGATTTCTCGAAAACTAGAGGTCGGATCGTCGTTTCGTTTGTTGTAAAATGATCCTTGAGTCAAAGTCAATTCACTGACATACAAAAATTGGATCCTTATCGTACACATTCAAGTTTTTGTAAAGATCTATTTTTCTACGCGTGGGTACATTTCTAAGTGATTCGGTCATCCAGGCACGTAAAATAACTACGCGTGGGTTGTTTTTTAGTGATTTGGCCATACATGTCACGTGATTCGTCACTTTCGGGGAAAAGGCTACCCTGAGTCACCAGAGACATTTCTCCAACAATTTTTCTGGTTTCGAGATTTGTCAATTCGGCCTCTTTTGCAAGAGTTGTCAGAACATTTGTAGAGTCAGTGATGCAGGAATCTGCGTGTACAAATCTGCCTTGGCAGTTGGAATTCGATATAAGAGTAGGCCGTAGTGCCGCTGCCCGGGCAAAACATTTCCCTCATAGCACACTGTATGACCGTCTTCATAAGGCCAGTTTAGGAGCAGAACAGTAGGACGTTAAACCCCATTTCATATTATTTCATTTCATTTCATGTCATGACAAATAGGATCAAATTAATTAATAACAATTATAGTATGTCGCCCGACTCACCCTAATGGTACATGTACTACTAACTGGGCAATTCACTGTGACTGTAAATATGATAGTGATGAGATATATAAGACAGAGGAGAAGATGATTAATGACATATTTATTATATAGATTATGTAACTGAGCTTTTAATTTTTTGAGACTGGGCCCGAGGGGAGTTTGTCTCACGGGGCGCTAACTTGGTCTCTTAAAATGCAATTTACTGGACTTTGGGGTTCTGGGAATGGGTTTTCAGAATTCTGATGGTCACAAAATACTAACAACATGAGTAAAATACGCTTTAATTTCTTACAAGTAAAAATTCTTAAGTACAACAGATCGCCTTAACATTGCGTAATTACGCTTACGATAACGTCTTACCAACTGTTCGACTAATGACAATCATTAATATAATTTAATAAAATCTTCGTAACAAGCTCTTAATTTCTTAGACTAATATACTCGTAACAGATAGCTTCATATCTCGCTGACAGATATTTTGAAGTCAATGTCGAGGGTTTCTTACTCCTATGTAATTTTTTTAATGCCACCGGGTAGCATAGATGGCCCTGTTCTGTTTACATGCTATGCTAGGAGGTCACGGAGTGATTCACCTTTTATAACAGCATATTGTCACCCGGATCAAAACAGCTTTTATGAGAAAAGTTCATACAGACCAAAATAGACAATCGCGTGATTATATTCATTCACTTAATCAATGAACTTTGGAGAGATGGTGATGTGGAGGTACAGCTGCAGCCCCACCCCATCGCAACCAGTCTATATACAGAGGAATGGCTTGTCTTATCAGACCAGGGGTACAAGAGGGCGGGCGATCAGTGTAGAAATAAGCTTAAAACCCGGAAGAAGGATTTGACTTAAAAAAAAGAAAATATCTAAATAAATTTAGAATATATTAGATGATGCAGAGTGGGTTAAACTGGGCGAGGTATTGGCGACTAGGCCTACTGGAGGGTGCACAACCACATACTGACGAATCCCAAAATGGAGATGTACATGACATAGCTGTAGCCCTTCGTCACTAAGACAAATACTGTGGTAACATAACCAGCTAAAGATAGGTTGTCAGGCAACTAAATATTCGCCCACGACAGCTACGTCCTCCGAGCAGACAACAGGGATTGTCGCATACATGTTTTTTTTGGTCAGTAATGCAAATATTTAAAACACTTTACATTTTGATTATCAAGGGCAATAACTCTGGCAGGTAGTTCTGTATTAATGGTGAATCCCGAATAACGTGCTGGCTAGTTATTCGTTAATCTTTATTGGCGAATCCCGAATAACGTGCCAACTCCACGTTGCCCATAATTTAAGCAATACATTTTGTTGACTAGACTCGGGACGACTTAAGCTGCTCGCCTGCCCTGACCTCAAGATCTAGACCGCGAATGGTCAGCAGTGATCTTAAGATACCTATCTTTGTATTCGGAGATTTATATGTCCATATTTAAATGTGGTCGTTTATTGTCGTCGTCCCCGCCAGACGCTCTAGAGGCTTATGTTAATATTTGGTTGACTTTAAATTTATGCATAGTGTTTAAGATCATGGGATGAAGAAGCCAATTGGCTTTCAACGATATACGATAACTGCCCGATTTATTGCCCTTGATATTAAATGTTAGTAAAGGACAGGACACGTAATCAAAATTTAGTGTGTTTTAAATATTTGCATTACTGACAAAAAAACAAACAAGTATGCGACAATCCCTGTTGACTGCTCGGAGGACGTAGCTGCCGTGGGCGAATATTCAGTTGCCTGACAACCTATCTTTAGCTGGTTATGTTACCACAGTATTTGTTCAGTGACGATGGGCTACAGCTATGTCATGTACATCTCCATTTTGGGATTCGTCAGTATGTGGTTGTGCACCCTCCAGTAGGCCTAGTCGCCAATACCTCGCCCAGTTTAACCCACTCTGCATCATCTGATATATTCTAAATTTATTTAGATTTTTTCTTTTTTTAAAGTCAAATCCTGCTTCCGGGTTTTAAGCTTATTTCTACACTGATCGCCCGCCCTCTTGTACCCCTGGTCTGATAAGACAAGCCATTCCTCTGTATATAGACTGGTTGCGATGGGGTGGGGCTGCAGCTGTACCTCCACATCACCATCTCTCCAAAGTTCATTGATTAAGTGAATGAATATAGTCACGCGATTTTCTATTTTGGTCTGCATGAACTTTTCTCATAAAAGCTGTTTTGATTCGGGTAACAACATGCTGTTACAAAAGGTCAGTTTATACAGTACAGAAATTTGAGGCTGTGGGTCACTCTATCTGTAGTCTAGACAGTAACAATTTATATACTCTGTTATTCATACCCCTGTATTGTCATTTTATAATTGTTTACTATTCTTGTCTGTGTCGTGATAGAATGGTTTTCATATAAGATCAATCTTCAAAATCTGCAATAAAGCGAACAAATAACCAGTAAAGTACTTTTAAATGTTAAAGGCCTAAACTGAAAATACAGTTATAAGATATCAATAATAATTGAAATGACTAAACCAATATAGACGGAGAGATATAATTTCTGTTTGTCAAGTACCGAGAACAAATTGCAAAAGAATTTATTTCACAGAAATCTAGTAAAGGGATGTCTTAAGGACTCCCAACTCAAAATTGTCCGCTGAAACCCTGTAGCGTTTTTCATAATTAGCATAAATCCAAGATGGCCGCCAATTGGACCTTTTTGGCCTCCATATCTTGGAAACAGCTCGTTTTAGAGCAAATAAATGTATATCATTAGATACAAAAGTGATACAAACAAATCGAAAACAAGGGTTATCACCACGCCAGCAGGTCATGGTGTCACGTCATGACGGCATTGTGACGTAATGACGTCACATTGACGTTATTTTGACGTTAAAACACTTAAAAGTCCGGTAGAACTTTGGCTGAACCTGGAATTGTTTACAATTTTTTTTAATGATTGATTTTAGTAGCCTGTGGTGTCTTGTTTAGGAATCTGCCGGTTGAACCTGGGTCACCCTTGAGTGTTTTGAGAAATTCAAGATGGCGTCCAAGACGGCCGTCAATTCAGATAATCCCCTATACCCCCCATACTATTTTGACAAGGATGATAATTTTGGTGGCTAACCGTATGTTTTGGGGCCAAGGGATACACTGAAATCATTCATTAGGTTGTGGGGGTAATTATCGTACTAGAATGAATACTATGGGGGTTATGGGGGGTTATTTGAAACGGCAACCATCTTGAATTTCTGAAAACGCGCAAGGATGACCGAAGTTAACCCGGCGGATTCCGAAAGAGGCACCACAGCAAACGTAACTAACGTGACGAAAGGACTGAAATAAATTAACTATTAGTCAATCCCCACGCTAAAAACATTAAAATAATTGATTGTGTATATCTGAAATAGACCCGACCGAAGCACAAAAAAAATCCAAGATGTCAGCGCCCATGAGCGAAAAGTTTCGGGACGCGATACATTTTGAAAGTCGATTACATGCTTGTTATGAAGGTCACGACTGTGTAGCTGTGTTACCGGCATGTTATGGAAAGAGCCTGATTTTATAAATTCTCTCATGGATATTACAAAAGAGATACAAGGAAGAGTGAAGCCATGATTGTTATTGTTAGTGCGTTGACCTCATGACCTGCGACGTAGAGACCACGTGATATGAAAACATGTCGATTGACTGCCTCGGAGATCACTTCTCCGCAGGTAGCGCACGTGTCTCAGATGTTCAGAATGGCACCACAGGCTACTAAAATCAATCCTAAAAAAAATCTGTAGACCATTTCCAGGTGCACTCGAAATATTGAGTTTGACGACCGTACTAACTGCTTTGGAACCGAATAAGCGGATTTGACGGGAGAGTTCTGATGTCTTAGATAACTCACAATAAGCGGGCTGAGAACTAGTTTGTTTTTGTGACTGACTGGACCAGAATCCAATCTAAGGAGTGAAAATATGCCTGCACTGTACATGCACATGAGCATTAGGGATGACCGAAATGCCCAACTCGTGAAGCTGAGCAGCCTGATTGATTACATCCGATCCCTTGGTGGTAAGGTTGACAATGTCCCCACCATTATTTAGGTTACCTTCGCAAATTATGCACGTATCCATGGCGAAAAACAGCTCTTTTCACAAAAATGACAAAAAAGTACCAACCATCCAAACCATTACACAAAAAAAAACGGTACATACAAAATAGTGTGATCAGCATATGGATTGTTCACCGTGTACAAAATACTGGACAACCCGTGGTAACAGGTGTCCGGAAGAGTACGTCTACCCTGCCTGGCGCCACACATGCCCAGCTGGTTGGTAAATGAAGGACGACGTAGAGCAAGAACAGGCTAGAGGGTTATCATATAACTAGTATGCATTGATGTTAGATAATGCGTTTCTGTAATAAAATATTTTGGATGGAATGGGTTTAGTATAAGTATAAGAAATCCTAGGAACAGTAAGAGTTTTGAAGTAAAGAGGGATGTGTGCTGTGGTGTAATATTTGGCCTAACCCGATAGCATCACTGCCTTTATTACCAAATTTCAGTTTTAGAAATGAACTGTTGTTGGCGTTAGACGCACCAGACTCAATCACAATGTCCCAACGACGATGGGCAATGTCAAGCACAATAGATACAGCCCTGTATTCAATGGATGCAGGATCAGTACAATTTGAATCCTAACATTCAGGTATGAACAATTTCAAAATAGTATGTGGAATCGAATATAATTTAGAACGGATATGGTGTGGCCCTAGTGGTTCTTGGATAATTTCCAAAAGGGCATCAGGTGAAATAGTGCTTCAAGCTTGGGTGGTGTGTAGCGACGATGTTCATGACTGCGTTTTCGACGAAGAAACTTTGGGAATAACATCATGACATTAACATTGCTACACGCAGGGCTAGAAAAATTTCCAATACTAGCTGGGGGAAACCAGACCTTAACAACATTCCCACCATTATTTAAATTAATGCTGCCAATTATGCATGTATCCATTGCAAAATACAACTCTTTTCATAAAATTAGCAACAATAAGTTTCAACTATCTGGGGAAAACCCATATTTAATTCCAAGCCAATCTCAAGAGCTTGACAACATCCCCACCATTATTTAGGTTATTGTCGCAAATTATGCATGTATGTCAATGGCAAAATACGACTCTTTTCACAAAATTAGCAAAAGAAAGTTTCAAATATCTGGATAAAACCAAGACTGAATTCCAAGCCAATCACCAAATTGGATTCCAGTCCAACCAGTCAGTGTCACAAAAACAAAGTAGATCACAACCCCACTTATTAGAACTCAAGTCAACCCCGCTTATTCGGTATCAAAGCAGTGTTTGACGTCAAATAACCGCAGTGCGACGTCCTGACGTCACTGTGACGTCAGGAAGTAGCACTATGACTTGCTGACGTTGTGATAACTTCCTTTTCCGATTCGTTGATATTACTTTTGTATCTAATGATAATACATTTATTGCTCTAAAACGAGCCGTTTCCAAGATATGGAGGCCAGAAAGTCCAATTGGCGGCCATCTTGGATTCATGCTAATTACGAAAAACGCTACGATAATTACCCCACAACCTAATGCAGGATTTCAGTGTATTCCATGGCCCCAAAAAACATACGGTTAGCCACCAAAATTATCATCCTAGTCAAAATAGAAGGGGGGGGGGGTATAGGGGATTATTTGAAATGACGGCCGTCTTGGACGCCATCTTGAATTTCTCAAAACACTCAAGGGTGACCCAGGTTCAACCGGCAGATTCCTAAACAAGACACCACAGGCAACTGAAATCTATCATAAAACAATTTGTATACAATTTCAGGTTCAGCCAAAGTTCTGCCGGACTTTTAAGTGTTTTAACGTAAAAATAACGTCAATGTGACGTCATTACGTCACAATGCCGTCATGACGTGACACTATGACCTGCTGGTGTCGTGATAGCCGTTGTTTCCGATTTGTTTGTATCACTTTTGTATCTAATGATAAACATTTATTTGCTCTAAAACGAGCTGTTTCCAAGATAGGAGGCCGAAAAGGTCCAATTGGCGGCCATCTTGGATTTATGCTAATTATGAAAAACGCTACAGGGTTTCAGCGGACAATTTTGAGTTGTGAGTCCTTTAGACATCCCTTTACTAGATTCTAGTGAAATAAATTCTTTTGCAATTTGTTCTTGGTAGTTAATTATTTCTCTCCGTCTAATATATGGGATATCAATTCGATTGATGTCAAAAATGATATTGAAATG